>JAJJWW010012256.1:0-96471 GCA_023531295.1 Papaver armeniacum | reverse complement strand
CAATACTTTTGGAATCAAAATAAAATAATGCAAGGAATACACAAGCAGATAATGCATGAATGTGTTTCTGCATCCAAAGACTTTACCTCAAGCCGTATTATATACAGAAAAAAGAAGGATCCAAGTGCCAGGGTAATATCGAAGGACCTGCGTATGCTGAGCCATGGGATCTTATCTTTGTTAAATTAGAATGTGGCTTGCCAATTCTGGATTTGTGTTGCATCTTGGGCATATGTCTGAGTTGGTAAAATGGATGCGGTGTAGGAGAGAAGGTTGGTAATCCTTCATTGATGGCTTTTCACTAGAAAAGCCAAATTTTTGGTGGACATGATAAAGTCCATATAAATTTGGTAGGCGGTAGTGGGGTGCATTGATTGACCTTGGGTTAGACATTTGTATCCCGTTGATGTAGTGTATCTTCCAGATTTTCAGCGTGGCCACTAGTTTCAACTAAAAATAATATTTCATTGGAAAGAGCATTACAAAGTTAATAACACTTAGAAGGAACATAACATTCAACTGGAGTGGGCTTCTTAATACGTTCTGGCTTTGAGCTTATCTTTTCCCTATGAAACAATGGAAAAGGATAATACATACCCAGCTTTCGCAATTTGAATATCCTATGATCATATATGAAGTTTTGTTTTTCTGAAAGATTTCAGATCTTGATACCATCCATTGTCATAAGACACATCTAAGACACATCTGGTTAGTTCGACTACCTTATAAATACCAATTGGAAAGCACTTGATCACACATTAGATGTGTCTCAACTCTTTAGACGTTAATGTAAAGGTTAATCTGACATTTGGGTAGCAACTACAGTACAAGCCGTTACTGTTTATCGAGACTCATATGTTCTTAGTGATTCATGAAAAATACAATTACTAAAAACCAAATGGAACATGGAAATTAAGTGAAAATGTCAGATACATAAATATTATTAGCACAGTCGAAATCCAGAATATGATAGTTCAAGCCGAAACGAAATGAGGCCCATGATCATTGAAGTGTTCGTGGGAGCTATATAGGAGTAAATAAACTCTAAGATGTTGGATTAATCTGGAAAGAGAAATTTAATAATCCAAATATCATGCCTTCGGTAATGTAAGTGTTCCCTGGTTAAGAATGTACAGCGGAATTAGGCTGGTTTCACTAGTTCAAACTTTGAATTGATTTTCCAACACTTTGAAGTGTTTAATTATCAGGGCTTAATTTGGGGCCTTAGAAAATAATTAAGGGCCTCAGCCATTTTATTCCCACCCAAAAAATCTATTTCCACTCTAAAATATAGTGAAAATACTGTTTTACCCTTCACTAAACCTAAAAGTCAAAATTCTATTAACCCTTAACTCTAAATCCCAACTAATTTTCATTTTTAAACCCAATTTTTTTTTATTTTTTTTTGAAGCAAAAGAACTACTTCATTATATGATAATTTTACATAACTTCTTGCTAACCTTCCTTTCACCCCTAACAAGATTTTCAAAGTTTTTAGGGATGTTACAACCAAAATCAAAGGAAGTTTTCTTAGCACTAGCTTCTTTAGCTATTTCATGAGCTATATTGTTAGCTGACCGTTTAACATGACTAACTTCAGAGTACATAAGGTTCTTAAGAAGTTGCCTTATTTCATCTACATGGCCTTGGTTCATCCAGTGAACTGTCGGCTTGGCACCATAGATAGAAATAATTACATTTTTACAATCAGATTCAAAGATAACATTGCTTAGTTTGAGATCGTTGGCCCAAAGAACTGCCTGTTTCATTGCCAAACATTCCGCCTGCTCTGGGTCTAACCTCTATCAAGTATCTTCCCGATGGCTCTTGGTGTTCCTACATGATCTCTAAGAATTAGACCAATTCCAATTTCTTGTGTGTTATAATTAAAAGAAGCATCTATATTTATTTTCAGATTGTTTAAAGTTGGTGGACTCCATTCTGGTAGAGAATCTTCATACTGTATGTTACCCTGTTTTGATATCTCTAGCATGCATTGGTTTACCATTTGAGTGATATGAAGGCTTACTAATTGACAGTTCATGACCTTAGTATGAAAAACCTTTACGCATCTGTTTCTCCAGATATGCCAAGCTGTGCACATTAAGGTTGAAATCCATAAATAATTATCTTCTGAACTTGATTGATCTGTGGTAAACCAACTTGATATCCAAGATATCACATCAGTGTGGTGCAGCTGAACCCCCGATATATTAATATTCATTGCCAACCAAATTTTTTTAGCATGATCACAATCAACCAGTAAGTGTTGCAGAGATTCTGTATGTGAATTACAGAAAGGACAGCTGGTTTCTATATTTGATTTGTAGTAGCTGATTTTCAATCTAGTAGGAACTATATTTTTTAAACATTTCCATACGAAAAGTTTTATTTTGTGTGGAACTTTTGTTTTCCGTAGCTTTTTCCAGGACTACTATTTATTTTCAGATTGTTTAAAGTTGGTGGACTCCCATTCTGGTAGAGAATCTTCGATTGTATGTTACCCTGTTTTGATATCTCTAGCATGCATTGGTTTACCATTTGAGTGATATGAAGGCTTACTAATCGATTCCATGACCTTAGTATGAAAACCTTGCGCATCTGTTTTTCCGATATGCCAAGTCGTGCACATTAAGGTTGAAATCCATAAATAATTATCTTCTGAACTTGATTGATCTGTGGTAAACCAACTTGATATCCAAGATATCACATCAGTGTGGTGCAGCTGAACCCCCGATATATTAATATTCATTGCCAACCAAATTTTTTTAGCATGATCACAATCAACCAAAGAAGTGTTGCAGAGATTTTGTATGTGAATTACAGAAAGGACAGCTGGTTTCTATATTTGATTTGTAGTAGCTGATTTTCAATCTAGTAGGAACTATATTTTTTAAACATTTCCATACGAAAAGTTTTATTTTGTGTGGAACTTTTGTTTTCCATAGCTTTTTCCAGACTACTTGTGGCACTGGATGGTTTCTTACTATGTGTTGTATGAGTTAAAACTTTGTAAGCTGACTTTACAGTGAACTCTCCAGTTCTGCTTGGGGTCCATATCATTCTGTCTTCACCATGTTGGGGTATATGCATCTTGAGAACTAATTCAGCTATGTTATTTGGGAAAAGGTTTTTTACTAGTTGTGTGTTCCACCTCCTAGGGTTTAAGTGAATAAGATCAGAAACATAGACGATTCTAGTTGGTTCACTGTATTCTTCCTTTGGAATTGGAGGATAGTCCAAGCCTGTAACCCACTTATCATACCAAACTAAAGCTTTTGTTCCACTTCTTATTTCCCATTGATAGAACCTTCTAACTATTTCTAGACCTTTTTCCAATCCCTTCCAAACCCAAGAAGAGTTATAATGTGTTTGCTGCAAATGTAGGAAGTTATAGTGTGGAGCATATTTGTTCTTCATGTTTATAACCCACTCTTATCGACTCAATACAAAGACGCCAAGCAAACTTTGTAATCAGAGCTAGATTATATTTCTCAAGATTACGGAAAGCTAAACCCCCATCTTCTTTAGACTCACATAAAGAATCCCAAGAAATAAAATTTATCCCTTTATTTCCTTTATGGCCCCACCAGAAGTTTCTTTGTAGAGAGTCCAACTGCCTCAGATTATTTTTCGAAATTTTGAAGTTGCTCATGTAGTGAGCAGGAATAGAGTTGAAAACTGTTTTAACCAGGGTAGTTCTAGCTGCCTGATTAAGAGTTTTGGAATTCCATCCTCGGAAACGATTTTCATAAGAATCCTTAATGGAGTTAAAAGAAGAAGATTTTGATTTGCCAAGAAGTATAGGGAGACCTAAATACTTATCTGAAGAACACAACTTCTTAACTCCTAACTTAAGAACAATCTTTAACTTATCTTCTTTAGTAACTTCACCACAGATGAAAGCTGAAGATTTAGAGTAATTAATCATCTGACCAGAAATGCTCCCAAATCGTTCTAAAATTTCAGTAATGTTCTGAAGACCAACATCTGAGGCTTGAAAGAATAGTAAACAATCATCGGCGAATAAAAGATGATTTATTGGAACTGAGCTTTGAGATGTTCGAATGCCCTGAACTTTGTTTTTAATCTGAGCTGTTTCCAAAGACTTTGAGAGATATTCCATAGAGAGAATGAAAAGATAAGGAGACAATGGGTCTCCCTGTCTTAACCCTCTAGTTGGATTGTAAGATTTGCAGGGACTGCCATTGAGTCGGATGGAAATTGAAGTAGTTGATATACATTGCTGAATAATTTGTCTCCACTCCTCAGAGAAACCCAAATGAAGTAGCATATTTTCTATAAAAGTCCATTCCATCCTGTCGAAGGCTTTCGACATGTTTAGCTTGAGAGCCACTAAGGGAGACTTCTTTTTCGATTTCTTCATTGAGTGAATTAATTCATGTGCTAAGACAATGTTGTCATTGATTAGTATTTTCGGCACATATGCTACCTGAGCCGGAGAGATAATCTTATCCATCAGTGATTTCATTCTCATCACAATTAACTTGGAAATTATCTTATAAGAAACGTTACATAGACCAATGGGTCTATAATCAGAAGGAATAGCAGGGTGTTGAGTTTTTGGGATCAGACAGATGATTGTTTGGTTAATGGAATCTGGCATTTTTCTTGTAGCAAAGAAATGCTGAACCATGTGAGTAATGTCATCTCCTACCAAATCCCATTGGGATTGATAAAACCCTGCAGGAAAACCGTCCGGTCCGGGGGCACTCCAACTAGACATACTCATAAGGGTATTATATACTTCTTCTTTATCCGGGATTGCTAACAGCTTTTCATTATCTTCCTGAGATACTATTCTCTCGAATAATATCAAAAGAGGAGTCTTGAAAGGTTGGCTTTGTATATGTAGCAATGGATGAGAAGTGATGATTCAACAAGTCAGCAATATCTTGTCTTTGTTGATACCATCTGCCTGAAGGATATCTCAGAGCGTTAATGTTATTTTTGGTTCTTCTTCTGTTGGCTTTAGAGTGAAAATAAGCTGTGTTATTATCTTCATCTCTAATCCAACGATCTCCAGATTTTTGTTGCCAATATTCTGATTCTATTTTTCCCAATGTTTCAAACTATCTATTGATTCCTGAATTCAGAAACTAGTATCAGGACTGTAAGGAAGAGATTGTAGATGATTTAACTGACTCTGATAAAACTTTAAATGATCGCTAATCTTCCCAAAATCCTTTCTGTTCCATCTTGCTAATTTCTTCCTAGTATGTTTGAGTTTCTCATTTAAGCTTGAGTTTGGCCTAAGATCATTCCATGAGTTAGTTATAGTATTCAGACAAGCTAAATCTCTTAACCAACATTTATAGAATTTCCAAGCCCTTGTTGGTTTATTACAATGAGCCTCAGTGAAAAGAAGGATAGGGCAGTGGTCTGATGCTCTAAAAGGAAGATGATACAATTGAGAGTCGGGATATTGTATCTGCCATGTAGCATTATGAAGAGCATAATCTATCCTAGCTCTTTTATAACCTTTTCCATCAGTCCTGTTCGACCAAGTATAATTTGAACCTATGAATCCTAGGTTCATTAAGCCAGCAGAGTCAATAACATTGGTAACCCAGTTGTCCAAAGAATTATTATTAGAACTCTGACCCTTGCTATTTTAAGTGAATATTAAGATCCCCAAATATCATCCATGGTTGAAAAACATTATCACTGAGATCTTTTAAAAAATCCCATTGTAATTTTTCAAATCAGAATGAGAAGAGCCATAAACACAAGTTAATAGCCATTCCTCTTTAGAAAGATTAGATTGAATTAATAGATGAATCATGTTATCAGCACTACAAACAACTTCACATGGGAAACCATTTTTCCAAAGAACTAGTAGCCCCCCTGAAAGACCAACTGAACTCACATACCAAGCATTTGGGTAAGAGTATCTCTTGGAAAATATTTTAGCTTTATCAGAATTAATTTTTGTTTCAGATAGGAAAACCAAATCAGGATTATGTTCTTTAATAATTTCTCCTAAATAGTCTCTAGTGTTCTTAGAGGCATAACCCTGAACATTCCAAGCTAGTAGTTTCATTCTTAAGCAAGCAGAGAGATAATAATGAGGATTCAGATTTAGATGATTAAAAGGGAAAAACTTAGCAAATATAAAGTTTGAGTATTGAGCTAAAAGAGTGTATAATACCCGTTGAGTCTCACTTGGATCTTTGCTCTGACACTGTTCCATGATAAGATTGATGAGAATTAGGAGTTGGTGATTGATCATCTAAAATTACACGGGTGTTTTCTGTTGTAGAATTGTTGGAGCTAGAAGGATGATAGCTTGATTGATTCATTTCAAAATGTCGAAAGAGAGATTGAATTGGTTCCTTAAAAACTCTAGAATTATCAAAACTATCTGGATCTATGTTTTGAGCATTAAAATCATCCATTGACAGATCAAATTCACCCAAAGCTAAATAGGATTTTAGAAGGGCCATGTGATTTCATGGGTTTTGATTCAATGTTTCAAAGAGAAATTGGTCTTGATGATTCACACCTTGACTAGATTGATGATTTTACTTATGAACATTTTGATTAGAATCTGAGATTGAGCTAGGAGCTCCTTTTTCCATTCTTATCCTTTTGTCGTCTCTCTCAGACAAATCCTCTCTCTCTCTTCCCCTATTAATAACTTGTAACATACCTTGTGGATTGCATTCAATTGTTGTGACTGGTATAGAAGGGACCACTGAGTTGACCACCTGGATGATACATTGAGATGAGATCTGATGACCTTGAATAGTTGTCAACATCCCAAGAGAAGGCTGAATATTCTCCCTAACTTTGTCTGCATGTGAATTGTTTGCTTCATTTAAAGCAGCAAGAACTATTGCTTGTTGATTGTGATCTTCTGCATGCATGTTGGCTTGTATTTCTTGATATGATTCTTGCGTAGGTTGAACTTGAGGTTGATTAGAAGCAACTCTGACACCGCGGTTGTCCGGATGAATCCAAGAGGAGGATCCACAATAGAGTTAGGAGAAAGATAACCCCTTTGTTGTTGAAGTAGAAAGTTTGCTATCATCTCACACTCATTTTCTTTGTGGTCAATAGTATAGCAGTAGCCACAAAGGTTAAAGGGTTGCTTTTCATAAAAGATACGTAACCAAACATCCTCATTAACTGAATTTTTAAGCCAAAATCCTCTTCGCAACGGATCCCTTACATCAACCAGAACTAATACTTTTTGAACCTTGCCTTGGGAACAATACAATCCGGTGGATCTAGCTCCTTAACCTCACCCATAGCCGCAGCAATTCCTTGCACAATAGTTGGGTTTGCGAACTCTGGTCGCATGTTATACAGGCGAAGCCAAAGAAGTATTTTGGTTAAATCTACAGTATGTTTTGGAATTGATGGGCTCCATGGTACCAAAGTAACAAATCACCTTCAATTAACCAAGGACGAAACCTTAGAACCATCTCATAGTCTTCTGACGTGTAAAATTTAATCATAAAAGAACCATCGTCTTCTTTTTTAATGAAGATATCCTTGCATTTGATCCATAACTTTTTTAACTCTTTGTCTAGCTCAGTAACTGTGAAAGTTCTAGCAGAATAAATCTTCCCAAAAAACAGAGGGTTAAGACTTGATTTCTTAATTTGATTTTAACTTTTTTTTTCCAAATTTCTTGTTTGTATTTTTTTTTCTGAGACTTGCATGAAAAGTCGTTAGGTAGTGTTTTTTTTAATGACGACTCTTAACAGTCGTTAAAGTTTCAAAAACGACCCCAAGAATCGGTAGTGTTTAAAAGTTAGGCCAAAGTCAAAAAGTTCAAATGAAGTAGTAACTTCTAGAAGAACCGTTTTTTGGGACGACTCAAAAAATGGGAGGACTACTCTTGAGTTTTTGGGGTGGATATTGGTAGTAATTTTCAATCACCCCTTATCTAATTTTTTAAACAACTTTTAAACACTACTGATTCTTGGGGTTGTTTTTGAAACTTTAACGACTGTTAAGAGTCGTCATTGAAAAACTACACTACCTAACGACTTTTCATGCAAGTCTCAGGAAAAAAAAAATTTGCAAACAAGAAATTTGAAAAAAAAATAAAAAATTAAAATCAAATTAAGTGAGATTAACAATTATTAAGTAAAATTCCACTTGGCGCAAATTAAGAACGCGAAATTGGGGGATATAAAAAGGAATCGGGGGATATAAGAAAAGGACAAAAGCTGGATCCAGATATCAATTCGGGGTCACCCCTTATCTAAGTATTTTTTAATACCTAATCTACCCCTCACTAATCATGATTAGTGATTAATAATAATTAGTAAAATCATAAGATTTTTTATAAATGATTAGTGTGTGTATTATTTGAATTTGGGTTAGTGAGGTGAGATTAGAAGGAGGGAAAAATATTTTGAGAGAGAAATTTTTTTGTGGAAAATGGAGGATGATTATGAAGAGAGGATTGTTTCTTCTTTGAATCTTTAGCTCAACTACAACAAGGAGCATATCTTGAATCTTCAGCTAACGATAACAACTCTCAATTGCAACTCATTGTTGAGACAACACCATTGAATGATGATTTTGATGAGTATGGAGAGTTTCTTGAAGAACCAACACAAGAAAGTAAACTTGCACAACATACTAGCATCCCCAAAGACACAGTAAAAGTCGCTAAGATGTCGAAAAATCGATTTTTTTCTTTAAACCCGCCATTTTTTCAACTGAAAAACCTCGGTGCCCGGCATGGTAGTTGTATGAATACCATGCCGTAGTCGCGGTACCGGCATTGTATTCATACTACGACCATGCCTAGAACCGATATCCCCATTTTGAATAATAAACCGGCATAACATTCTACCAAAAAAACTATGCCGGACGAGTTAACCTTTTTACCTAACAAGGAATATACTACGGAATATTCAACCTAAGCATGGTTTCATTGATGGGTTACCATGCCGCATCGCATGAAAAACATACGAAACAGCTTCCATCCCAAACCAAAACCGGCATTGAAACTTAATAAACATCTACGTTAACTAGGTACCGGCGTAGTACCATAAATATCGAGAATGCCGGCACCAAAACCGGCGTTGTTCAGTTATAACTTTAAAATGCCGGTACCTACAAAAAACATGCAGGAATAAATGTTTTCCAAAGATAAATTCCGGCATTCAATAGCAATTATTTCCAATGCCTAATTGTGTACCGCTTGGAACAATAGGTTACGAGAATGCCGGCATCCGTGCTTCCTGTTGTTTTCTTATGAAACATATATGCCTAATAGGTTTCAAATTTGGTCTTCCGTTTTGGTTAACTTAGACTATGCCGAACCATGGTCGAGCATGCCGCCTACGGGTTTCGGCATAGTGTTTTAATGTTGTTTAGAACTAATTTTCATTCTATCATTAGGTGGTGACATATATTGATCCAACAAATGCAAAGCCTCTTTATCGGGATACGTCGGAATACTATAAAATCCCTCCGTTATGTGACCAAATAATACTTTTCACCTAGTATCTTGAACTTTACTAATGAACGCGAAATTGTTCTTATGTAGGGAATAACATATCGAAAGGAAGCAATCGCTTAGGCTAAAGAGACGGCTCTTAAGAACATGTGTGTGTTGGTGAGGAATATCGAAGGTTCGAAGAGGCGTTTTGAGATGGCTTGCGAGAGAAGTGGGAAATACAAGGAGAAGAATAGCCACAATAGAAAGGACTATGTTTATCCAAATAAGACTAATAAGGTATACAAGACTCGTACGAGGAAAAATAATTGCCCGTTCAAGCTTGTATTCCGTTTAAATGACATGAACAATTGGGATTGTGAGGTTTTGTGTGGCTGTCATAACCATCGGGATCCTAAAGATTTTGTTGTTTACTCCTTAGTTGCGAAGCTAAAACCCGACGAGTTCGAGGATGTAAAGAGATTGAGCAAAGTACTTATCAAACCGAGACAAATTTTCAGAGGCTTCAAGGAAAAGGATGAAACGAACGTGTCTTCTCTACGTACAATTTATGCCGCAAAAGCAACTATTAGAAGGGTGGAATGGGAAGGGAGGAGCGTTATGCAAGAATTTGAGAAGATAGTTTTGGATCACAACTACATGCGTATCATTAAAAGAGGTCCGGACGAGAAGCCCCTTTAAATATTCATTTCGCATCCTTTGCTTTCACAATTGGCAAATACATGTTGTGGTGTTATTTTGATGGATTGCACCTACAAGACAAACAAATACAATATGTCGTTGTTCAACATCGTGGGGAAAACCTCGGACAAGGTAACATTCACATTGGCTTGGTGTTTAATGGAAAACGAGAGGGTCTATAATTATCATTGGGCATTATGACAATTGAAATTGTTCTTCCGGGAAAATCAACTTCCGAGGGTCATCGTAACCGATAACGATGACGCATTAATGAAAGCAATATCGGACGTCTTCCCGGACGCACAAAATTTCCTATGTACATATCATATACGTAATAATGTGATAAAAACTTTCCATGCCTTGTTTGAACCCGCAAAGGCGGATATTAAGAAGAGAATGATGGTACAACTAGAGGAAGATGTTCGAAAGAACAAACTATCCCCCGAAGAAGAAGAAGATGAGAGAGGCAAGATAAAGGAGCGAGTGGACAAAGAACATGCGGAAAATCATAAAAAGTGGTTGGAATTTCTAAGAGATTGGGAGAAAGTTTATTGGTCTCTTACCGAGGTTATGTACGAAAAGAGATTGGAGAAGTTTATTGCCGATTGGAACGAAGTTTATCCCACCGCCGTCCGGGTATTGCCGGACTCAATGGTTGGATAAGTTCAAGGAAAAATTTGTGCGTGCATGGACAAACCGCATGTATAGACACTTCAAGAGTGAAGCAACTAGTGCAGCGGAGTCCGCTCATGGGAGATTTAAAGATCTCATCCAGTCCGGTCAAGGCAATGTGGTTACGGTCACCGAGGCAATGAAGCAATACTTTAAGCAAGATATCAATAGGATCAAGGAGGATTTTGAGAAAAGCTTAATGGAAAGGATGACTCAATTTCTTCGTTATGGTAAGTTTCTCTTAGGAATATAATTCAACGTCTCTCATTGGGCAATAAAACATATGATGAGACAAATGGAATATGAGAAAAATTACGGAAAACCGGGTGATGTGTGTATTTGTCCCGACATGTCTTCATTGGGGATTCCGTGTCGTCATATGCTTGTGAAGTATGAAGAAGTGATACATATTGAGGTTATTGATCCATTTTGTAAGCAACTATCTTTCGACCCTCCCCCTTCGGTAGATCCCGGGCAATCTCCGTGGGATACGAACCAATCAAAGGAATTCTTCGAAGCTTACTCACGTGGTACCTCGGTAAGCCGGCAAGTCTTATTGAGCTAACTAAGGCTAATTACTCGTCCATGGATCACACAAAGCGAAGAGCCAAGAAAGGGATATCCAATAGGTAGACCACAAACTAAAACAAAAAGGAAACAACAAAGAGTAGAATTGAAAAAAAATGACTCAACGTGAAGAAGAACTCGCGGCAAGTAAGAAACGAGATCTAACCGCATGTGAGATTTCGGAACAAAGGTTCGTGGAAGCGCAGGTTCCAAACAAAAGAGGTAGGCCGAGGAAGGAACCGCTAAGTCAACAAAAAACGAAGGACTCCGTATCCACACCAAAAGCCAACTCATCGGAGGATCCAAAGAAGAGGGGTAGGCCGCCAAAGGTATCAACATCAAGTGTCAAAGAACAACAAGGTGAGCATTCCGAAGCCATACCCATTGTCTATCTAGCGGAGGTTCCAAGGAAAAGGGGTAGGCCGCCAAAGGTATCATCATAAAGTGACAAAGAACAATAAGGTGAGTATTCCGAAGCCATACCCATAGTCGATCTAGCGGAGGTTCCAAGGAAAAGGGGTAGGCCGCCAAGGGTATCATCATCAAGTGACAAAGAACAACAAGGTGAGCATTCCGAAGCCATACCCATAGTCGATCTAGCGGAGGTTCCAAGGAAAAGGGGTAGGCCGCCAAAGGTATCATCATCAAGTGACAAAGAACAACAAGGTGATGAGGCAAAGGTGGTGACAAACCAAAGTGATTACAAAGTTGACGTAGTTTTAGTTCGAAGGGGAAGGGTAGGCCAAGGAAGTACGGACTCCCATCACATATCGAAGACATTGCAAGTGTAGAGATTGCATAGGATGGTTTGGATATATTATTGTTACGAAAGGGTAATATGAAGATGCATAAGGATCCCAGAACAGGTAGGACAATTAGAAGTTATTATACCAAGATACAGTCTTACATAGACCAACTTCCTGAGGTTATTCACGAGTATATTTTATATACGGATGATGTCGACGGAGATGGAAATTGTGGTTATCATGCTGTGACTGAACAATTAAGAATCTTTGACACGACAGTTAGTAGAGGTATGACACCATGCCAATATGCTAGAATGAGGATAGCCGAACAACTTGTGAACAAAAGGAGCTTTTATGAGCAATTGGTTGGTGTATGCGAGGGGTTTGATGATATGCATGCTCAAGTATTGGGGCCCGAGCAATAGATGAACTTTCTTCCTTCTGAATATTGGATGAGAATGCCGCTTTGTGGGCATCTAGTGGCGGATACATTTAGATGTGTTGTTCATTATTTTACCCCCACCGTAGAAGTAACATTTACCCCAAAGTGGCAAAAATGCGAAGGATCCCTTAAGAAGAGAAGAGTTGTTTTAGCGTTCATGAACGGTAATCATTTCGTTATTCTAAAACTCAAACAAAATTGTCCATTGCCACCTATCTGTGGGATGATTAAAAACAAGGGTCTTGATCCCAATATCTTGAAGGGATGGATGGCATCGTATGAGGAGAATCACCAATTTTGGGATGCATTGGCCTTATCAAAAAAAACCGCTCCAAGAGGAGAAGATGCAACCCATTACGTGTGGAGGCGACGATGAGTAATTTGGATTTATGTGGTTCAGTAGAACGCAACGTTTTGTTTTTTTGAAAGTCTGAATTGTAAACATTAAATCATATTTGATGCCCATGTCGGCATAGTTGTGTTTTATATTTAGAACTCCGGAACTTGTGTGCCGGCGTAGACTTTCGTTTGAACCCATGCCGGAAATGCAGAAAAAACTTCCAGAGAAATCAGTTTCTTTTCCGGCATTGAAATTAACATCATTATTGTGCCGGTTTTCTGTCAAAATCATATTTGTCATGGAGATTACAGAAAGCCGGCATAATATCCAAACACAGTTAAATGCCGGAACTCTGTCATTTAGAGAACCGACATTGTTGTTACTGTTCTCGAGCATGCCGGTAATGAAGAAAAACTTAGAAATTTAAGTGATCTGGGCACATTCAAACTCTGTAAAAGAGGTAATTTGACACAAGTTTATCAAAATAATAAATATAATAAAAATACTAGATTGTATATAAGAACAAACTCCAAAGTTATGTGGTTCCAAACCGAAAACAAATCAAACATAAACCAAGTCAAGCAAAGAGTTTAGCAAGACACACAAACAAATACATTGTTTAAGACTCACAAACAAACATAAACCAACACTAGATTGTTCAAACCAAACTAATATTATAGAATAAACACACGATCACTCGGTTCTTGGATTCTTGTGTACCCTCTTCTTCCTTTCTCCCCACAAGTCTTTTGCCTTCGGATCTTCAATTTTTTCCATCTTTTGCTCGACGTTCTCCATTTCTTTCTCACAAGACCTCTCCTTTCTTGTTCTTTTCTTAAAGAACTTTGACAAATTTCAATCCGTTGACGTTGTTAAGGAAATTTTAAACATGTACTTAGTATGTTCAATTGTATAAGTTCATAGACATAGATTAAAAGAATGGTAATGAACAAGACGTACGTACCAACAACGTAACGAGCTGTACAAGTGCGGGTACAGTTTCCGGAGTTGTGGAGGGATGTGCTGGTGGTGGAGGAACAACTACGATATCCGGACGTACAACATAAGGATGATTGAACTTCCGATGGCCTCTTAGGAAGGTTGGTACACTCTCATAACCGTTCTCAGCCATTTCCCAATCAGCCCTATCCAACACAAGTCCTTTTTCTTCCCTTTCACTCCAATGTGCAGGAATAGGTTTAGGGTCGTAAACTACGAGAGTATGGTTCTCATCTGATTGGCATTGAGGAAAGTCATGAGAGAATTTCTGATAAGATGTATCCGTGAGATCTTTCTGCTTGTACCCAATTCCTAGGTGTAGGCCTCATGGCTATCTGCATCGATCAGCCGCATCAGCGTAGCATCTCTCAAAGAAGGCTGGGTTGGAACTTACTGTGCAGGTCAATCTGATACTTAGGTAGCTACTACAAACGGTTGTTGTCCATTCAGACTCATGCGTCCTTAGTGATTCATGAAAAATACAGCTGTTGACCATGAAAACTAACAAGGGGTAGTCAAACAAGATTTCTATGGAGCTTCATAGATTTTCAATTTGAGTGACTCTCAGAGATTCTCTGAAAATCTAGAGATTTCTAGTGATTCTCTGAGAGAATTTTAGAGAGTCTTTGTGACTTGTAGAGACAAAAAATGAGATTTGTAGGGACAAAAAATGAGACTTGTAGATAGTTTATGTGATTTGTAGAGACAAAATTGTATAATATCCCCTGATTAATTACAAACATTACCGATTTTTTTATTATTCACGTTACAGTAATAATAAAAGTACCATGACCACCTAATGAAATATGTGTCCATTGCCAAAATAAATCTCACTATTGTCCTATGCCTAAATTTTCATTCACTTTATTCTACTCGTCCCACATTTTATTTTCTATGCTATCTCACCACTAATTTTCTATGCGGAGTTTTCCAACAACTTAAAATCGGAAAAAAAAAAACTCGTAACTTCTAAAATATATAATTTAAAATCGATATATATCACAAAGACTCACATAGCCGATTTTAAAATATATAATCTCCAATTTAAAAAATCACTTTATTCCACAAAGACTCGCATAGTCTTGATTACCCCTTTCCAAGTGGCCCTTAAGTGTATTACTGCACAAGGAAAGAAAAAAAAAGGTTCACTCCCAAAACCAAAAAATCTCCAAATTTCCAAGTCTCTCGAAATATCACCTATTGATGAGAGATTTCTACCATGCCTATTTTCAAGAAAAAGTCTCTCCAAATCTCTGAAAACAACAAATCCATGACTTTCAATTCTCCTTCGAATAACAGGAGTGTTGGAGTGACTCTTATGAAATCCTAATCCAATAACATGGAGTTTCAGAGAATTTAAATGACTTAAAAAAAGTCTATAACCAATAACAAGAGACATTAAAAGACTCTCCAAAAATCTCTATGGACTAACAGTAGATTTGCGAACTCCCCAGAAGTCATTCTAAATCTCATTTGACTAACCCCTGTAAGAGAACATGGTGGATATTTAAATTTTATTGTCACCCATAAAATTCAGACTACTATAGTTCAAGCAAAAGCCAAATAAAACTCATTATTTATTGAAATGTCCGTGGGAGTAATTTAAATGAACTATGCTGGAGTATGCTGGAGAGAGAAATTTGGTAATCAAAAGGGTAAAACCTAGGTGATTATAATGATTTCGCTGTTGGTAATCAATGTCCTATATATATGTTTTTTGCGATTTATTACAACATTATTCTAGCTTTCCTTTGACAAGTTTTGTTCAGATTTGTGAAGTTAATACAAGTTTCCACTTTGCCATTTTTCCTTATGACTGCAACAAAGTGAATTCGTTTTCTAAAATTTATCGGTGGTTTCATAGTTTTTACCTAACAAGAATTCTGCCGTTTTCGCATCCCACGTTAATTTGGAGAGTGGAATTTCGAAACTTTTATGGTTTAGTGTAGTTGGGCCAAAATCAAGAGTGATAAACTGAAGATGGAAGCAAGTTGGGCCAAAGTCAAAAAGTTCAAATGAAGTAACTTCTAAAAGAACCGTTTTTTTTTTTGGGGACAACTCAAAAAATGGGGACTACTCTTGAGTTTTTGGGGTGGATATTGGTAGTAATTTTCAGTCACCCCTTATCTGATTTTTTTTAATACCTACTTTACCCTTGATGATAAACTTAGATATGATTAATTAGTTAGTGTAATGATTAATAATTGATTAGTTAGTGATTAGTGATTAGTGAGTTATATTAGTGGGATTGTTTTGTTCTAACATTATTATTGAGAGATAAGAAGAATAAGAAGGAAATAGGAAGAAGAAGATGGGTGAACCCAAAAAATCTTTTTTTTGAGTTTAGTAATTATGATTTGGGTGATTCATGTGATGATACCTCATCCTCGGAATCGAACCCCCTTCACCTCATAGTGTATTTGTCAATACTTCTAATGATCCTAAATGAGTTATTTGTTAGATGATGAAAGCTTTTTGCCCCAAACTCAAGCTAACGAACCAAATGATGGATTTTATCAGCCACAACCTGAAGATGAAGCTATGGGTAATCAGGTATGCCTCATATTTAGTTAATGTAGCTTGAATCGTGCAAAAATTTGGCCAAACTCAAAATTTCTGGAAAGAATTCGGTTAGGTCAACCTAGTTCGGTTACCAAATTTAGCAGCATGGGTAACCGAACTTTTCTGAATGTGTAGTTCGGTTACTAAATTTAGCAGACGCAGGTAACCGAACTACATGTTAATGGTGTTTTTTTAGAGTTCGGTTATGTTTTTCTATAAAATGTAACCGAACTATTTTTATAGAGTTTACAGTGCACGTTTAGTCGATATCAACTAGGGGTGGGACTTGGGTCGGTTGGGCGGGTTCGAAGGCTTGGCCGAGGCAGACCGAGCTAGGAATTCTTTGTCCAGATTGCCCATCAAACATCAAACCCCAAGTGGAACCCATTGAGGTGTTGCCCTTTAAGTCCGCCGGGTTGGGCAAGTTATGTTCCACGGGTTGGCCCAAGTTCCAATGTGATAATAATAAATTTAGTAATAATAAAATTTAGTTGCTCCATTTATTTTAAATTTCCAAATAATTTTACATTATCGAAGATTATTTACAATAATATAAACTTTTTTATTTTGTACATATTGAATGATTAATGAGATAGATATAATTTACATTTTCATTAATAGATTTGAAGATAATATCTTAAATTTCTTTAAAATAGGATAATACCAATTATAAAAAATATCTTATATATAGTTCAAATTCCAAATACTAAAGGGTTGTTTGTCCACAATTTATAATGCAATTGAGATAATTAGGTTGTTTGTTTTTCTTTTTGGTTAGAAATATTTGTGCCCATGCTTGCTCAAATTTAAACCGGTTTACCGTTCATAAAATTTATGCAATCTTCGGTGATGATATTCCGGGTTATAGTGACTTGCCCAATAGAAGTAAAGTTTTGAAATACGTTGCCATGTCCGCCGGCTTGTGAACGTAAACTCGGGTTGGGCATGGTAGGATTAATGAAAGAAATACTAAAACAAATTAATACAATTGATTTTTGTTATCTCCGACTTTACTTTGACAAAATAATTTTCAAAACAACTCAATCTCATGCTTTGGAAGATATAACAATACATGCTCTTTTTTTTTATGACTTTCGTCGCTATTCTAAGGCCTAATCCTCCTTCGATAATAAAATAATGGTAGAAACTACCCAAAACAGTTTTGACGAAGCATGTAAAGAAGAGAGAATTTTTGGACAAATTAAAACACAATTTTTGGAGTAAATATGCCAAAGAAATTAATTAATAAATATTACCCATCAAAAATAGTTTCCTACAAAACCCTAGAAAAGAAATTTAGCTGCTCATAGATCGAAGATTGGAGAAAATTTCATTAATCATTGTATTAAAAATAAGAATAAAAGTGCTTACAATGATTTTCAGGAATATAAGACTGTCTCTGAGGGTCTTTATTTTCCACTGTTGAACAACGATAGTTATTGAACTTTGTCGTTACTTTTAAGTCTGCTCCTTTACGACTGCTTTTGATGGTTTAATGTTCTTGAGCAACACCAGCAGAAACAGAATCCTGCAACTTGTGATTTTGCCTCTCTGCAACTCTCCAAACTTCCCCAAACTCTTCCTCTCCCTTCTTAGAACTCGTACAAACCTTTTTATATACGGCAGGGACCAATTAAACCCGATTAAATCTCTCTTTTCTTTCCTCTAAAGCTACGGGAAAAATATCTCTTTTACTGCCAAATATAACGAGATTTAATTCCTGTTTTCTCCTACGCGTCTTCTGATGATATCTGAGCCTTCCTAAGATAGATTATAATCTAACAGAGGTAATATGGTTCCCCAATCCTCACGTAATTTCCAAGTTTAAGCCACGATATCCCGGCAAACTTTCTCCACCTCTGTTTAGCTTTTTCCGGCTTATCAAGCCCAATTGGTTCGACCCAAACACGCACACCGACCCTGTTTCGATCTAGGAAGTCCATCCCAACCTTATTTGGCGATTGAATCTCCTTCAAAGTCGCTCAAAAATCCAACCCTAAAATTTGTTCATGGCTGCACATTTTCCCGCCAATTTCATTTTTTTGAAATGAAAATGATGACCTCCCCCTAACCTGTGCCGGTCTGCCAATAGTACGTGCCTTTGAAATGGATGCCCCTTAGTAATTTGGGTACCCCTTATCCATTTTCGGGTTCCCTTTAGCAATTCTTCTGAGGTGTAATTATGACTTTTAAGGGATTCTCCAAAGATACTTCCGAGGTGCCCGTAGTGCGTCTTAAGGGTGCCTTTAGTAATTTTCTCCCATGAGCGCAAAAACCACTTTTCGGGCCAATTTACGCCGCAAAGTTTATTTCTCCAAAAACACCTACAAAGACATAAAATACCAAAATAAGCGCAAAATCGAGTACTAACATAACAGAGAATTGAGATCAAAATAGACACATAAATGCGTCTATCAAATACCCCCAAACTTATTATTTGCTAGTCCCGAGCAAATCAAATCTACAAAATAAAATCCTAACTCACTACTCAGGGCATCGTCGATTGCATTTAGCGTATGCAATAAGCCTTTAAACCCCTAGGTGGCCCTAGTGGCCGAGTTATAGTCTCGGGAGGGTTTACAAGAGATATACCCACAAAACCTTTACTCCAGACCCTAACTATTTACGCAGAATCTTGGAAGGCACTAAAGAATCTCCTTGGTTGGCATACTTATTGACTACGGGAGGAAGTACCACGATGCGAAATTCCAATTGTTGTACACGAGTTTGCACTCAAGCATACTAAAATTCATATATAAGTGACGAGCTCTACTCGAGATAGTCTCACTATGGACATCAATATCCGGAGTCAACAAATCACATGGATAGATTAAGAAGATGGATATAGAGAAAACGTAGATGGTTTTGATGTTGTCTATGTGAACGGTGTTTCCCATATCTGTCTGAAGGTCTCCGCCAAAATGAACCTATCGTAATGGATCGAGATAGTGGTGGGACTAATATCAACACACTTTGGCATATACAAGGGAACCAAAGTGGTCGATAAACTTAACTCTAGGTCAACACAACCGGCATATACAAGGGTTCCAAAGTGGTGACTTTATTCAATTTAGTCCGATTGGTCGATGGTCCAGGTCTCACTTTTTTTTTTTTTTTTTCATAATACTTTTTCTTTTCTTTTCTTTTTCACTTTCTTCATCTTTTTTTTTTTTTTTTTTTTTGTATCTCAATCACTCTAATTCACCCTAGCATCGGTAACAACTTGATTCGTGGGCCCCACCTAATCACTTAGAGAAACATATTTTAAAAAGAAAACAAAATAAAAAAATAGAAGTGAAAAGGACTCAACGAGATATGGTGAAACTACCATGTTATTTCTAACACCTGGAGCTCGTGCTTTTATGAATAGACTCTTTAGATGTTGCCATCTAATCAGATTAGTTCCTCAACTCCTACAACCAAAATGCTTCCATCCACTTAGATTGGTTAGTGCCATCCTTAATAAACATAAATTTCTAGGCTCTGGAGTTTATTTATTGCAACTAAAAAGTTTCTCCCACACCCCCAAACTTAAATCTCACATTGTCCTCAATGTTCTAAAGATAAAATTAAAAACATGAACAAGGAGAAACTGTTACCATTTGAAGCAAAAGAGTTTAAGGAAAGATATTACCGTGTTGCATGAGCATGGGTTACCTCCCAAGAAGTGCTAAATTTAAAGTCTTGACCCCAGGACATAAGAAAGAATTAATCACTTCATATCATAAAGCAATAACCAGAAACAATCAGGATCATCTGTATCAAAAAGTGTTAACACGGATAAAAGGAAAGCGCAACAAACCAAGAATAAACAAAGCACACCCTTGCCTAGCTTCTGTTTAAGACAACTACATCTAGTTGTGGTTCGGGTTCGGAGTTCTATAAAGGGGTCTAAATAAAATATTTTCTTGAGCTGCACCTCCTCATAAGTAAGATCCGAAATATCGGGTTCTAAGGTCCTGGAAAATTTAGAAGCACACAATAATAACTCGAATAATTGAGGATCCTCTAAGTCAATCAGATTTGACTTACACAGTTGACCATAATGAGAATGGTGGTCATTCTTAAGCAAATGTGTCAATTCTATTTTCCTAAAATAATTAGGTTTAGTCTCAGAACTTAATAATTGACACATTTCAAATTCAAACGTTCCCACATATGGAAGAAAAATATTTGGTGGGAAAACAAAATCAATCTTGGTATCATAGCCTGAGTAAACCACATCAACCAGAGGATGGGTTTCTAACAACTGAATTTCTTCCTGGTCATTATTAGGTTCTGATGAACTAGTATGAAGGCAATCTGGCACAATGGTTGAGGCACATATATCAAGTCCCAAGTGAGGGATCTCTGTAAGAGCTAAAGGTAAGGCACATGGAGAATGATAGTCACCCCCAAACTTAGAGTTTTGGGTGTCTCTAGATAGACTAGCTACAATTTCCCTAATTTCTAGATCATCAGAATCCACGAAAATGGTTAATTGCTTCTTGTAGGTCATATTCAGGTGACACATCCTCATACATATTTAAAAGCTCTACGAGTTCATCTTCTTCGTCTAAGACTGTTGTTTCTAAATATGTAGACTCTAAAATATTGTTCTTAGAATAAACTCGTTCCTCTAAACCAATATCGGCTTTGTAATCAAAAGGAAATACTACATCATCTAAAACGGGAGTATCTCTAGTCAAATCCTCGTCCTTTTGAATAGGTGAATAATTATTAAAATTAATTGGATTTGAACTAGAAATATTATCATGATAAAGCTCAATTGGAGTAACAAATTCCTGATTACTATGCCTATCGATTCTTGATCAACACTATCCTCATCGTAATCATCATAACATGAAAATGGTTGAACCTCTTGTAAACAGGTAGTGTTACCAATTCTAACCTCGTCATCTTGATTATGCGAATAACTATTCTCATTTTTAAGGCTAAATTGGTAATCAAGATTATTCCGAGCAATTCTTTCGTTCTTCAAAACCCTAGTTTTCTCAGCCAAAATTTTGAGGACTCTTCGATAGGGACGAATAGGACCGGAAGAAACGACCAACAGTTTGAGAGACTCTTCGATAGGACGAGTAGGAACGGAAGGATCATAATAAGGACTAGTTTTCAACTGTTTAATTAAGTTGTCCAAAGACGAGGAACTAGTACTGTAATATTCCTTATTTTCTTGCTCGTATGACCTGTGCGCGTGCGAATAGTAATTGGGCTCATTATGATATGAACCATAACCTTGAAAAGGTTGGTGTTCCCAACCACTATCCACACTTGTGGTCAAAGTAGTAGTGTCCATTCCTGAAAATCAGTCGGATATTCATTGTATTGGCTATTGTAATATCAGTTTGACATTATTTTTGTGAAAATGCAAATGCAAGGTCGACTAAAATGGGTAATCTCAGGTTACCACAGCAAAATATACCCAAAGGTACGAGGCTGAGGTTTGTGGACTTTCAGCTGGTAACTCCCATAAGGCCCAAGGCACGGGTTCAGCTTACTAATCCATGAGTTTTCCTAAAATTGGTAGTCTGACGATGCAATTGGTGTGTGCACGTGTTATATTTTTTTTGACTATCTCAGTCCATTAGGATAGGTTCATTTTGGCGGAGACCTTCAGACAGATATGGGAAACACCGTTCACATAGACAGCATCAAAACCATCTACATTTTCTCTATATCCATCTTCTTAATCTATCCATGTGATTTGTTGACTCCGGATATTGATGTCCATACTAAAACAAATTAATTACAATTGATTTTTGTTATCAAGGAGAGATGAGTCTAGGGCTTTGGATTTCACTACTTCTAATGATGGTAAACTCAATAAATAAAACTTTGACATAATACTCCGACTTTACTCAAAACAATTTTCGAACTCAATCTCATGCTTTGGAAGATATAACAATACATGCTCTTTTTTTTATGACTTTTGTCGCTATTCTAAGGCCTAATCCTCCTTCGCTTATAAAATAACGGTAGAAACTACCCAAAACAGTTTTCACGAAGCATGTAAAGAAGAGAGAATTTTTGGACAAATTAAAACACAATTTTTGGAGTAAATATGCCAAAGAAATTAATTAATAAATATTACCCATCAAAAATAGTTTCCTACAAAACCCTAGAAAAGAAATTTAGCTGCTCATAGATCGAAGATTGGAGAAAATTTCATTAATCATTGTATTAAAAATAAGAATAAAAGTGCTTACAATGATTTTCAGGAATATAAGACTGTCTCTGAGGATCTTTATTTTCCACTGTTGAACAACGATAGTTATTGAACTTTGTCGTTATTTTTAAGTCTGCTCCTTTTACGATGCTTTTGATGGTTCAATGTTCTTGATGTTCTTGAGCAACACCAGTGAAAAATGAGAATCCTGCAACTTGTGATTTTGCCTCTCTCGCAACTCTCCAAACTTCCCCAAACTCTTCCTCTCCCTTCTTAGAACTCGTACCAACATTTTTATATACGGAAGGGACCGATTAAACCCGATTAAATCTCTCTTTTCTTTCCTCTAAAGGTGTTGGAGCCTGGTTGCTAAAAAAAGCTAATTTCTTATAAATGTTAAAATTATTTAAAGCCAAAAAAAAAAAAAAAAAAAATATAACGAGATTTAATTCCTGTTTTCTCCTACGCGTCTTCTGATGATATCTGAGCCTTCCTAAGATAGATTATAATCTAACAGAGGTAATATGGTTCCCCAATCCTCACGTAATTTCCAAGTTTAAGCCACGATATCCCTAAGCAAACTTTCTCCACCTCTGTTTAGCTTTTTCCATTTATCAAGCCCAATTGGTTCGACCCAAACACGCACACCGACCACTGTTTCGATCTAGGAAGTCCATCCCAACCTTATTTGGCGATTGAATCTCCTTCAAAGTCGCTCAAAAATCCAACCCTAAAATCTGTTCATGGCTGCACATTTTCCCGCCAATTTCATTTTTTTGAAATGAAAATGATGACCTCCCCTAACTTGTGCTTAGGTCTGCCAATAGTACGTGCCTTTGAAATGGATGCCCCTTAGTAATTTGGGTACCCCTTATCCATTTTCGGGTTCCCTTTAGCAATTCTTCTGAGGTGTAATTATGACTTTTCTGGGGATTCTCCAGCATACTTCCGAGGTGCCTGTAGTGCGTCTTCTGGGTGCCTTTAGTAATTTTCTCCCATGAGCGCAAAAACCACTTTTCGGGCCAATTTCGCCGCAAAAGTTTATTTCTCCAAAAACACCTACAAAGACATAAAATACCAAAATAAGCGCAAAATCGAGTACTAACATTACAGAGAATTGAGATCAAAATAGACACATAAATGCGTCTATCATCCGTAAACCCGCGGGTACAACCTGTAAACCCGTAATTTTTATGCTTATGACGCGTGTCCCTCCCATCCATATGTGTCTCCAAGGTATAAAACTAAAAAACCCTAGCTTAGTCTTATCTTCTTTTCTTTCTGGTTTTTTTTTTCTCCTTGAGAACCATCATCGTCGCTCTTGATTTTGCTTCCATTTTTGTCATCTTTTGCAAGATGATTCTTTTGAAACTTGTTTGATTCTGATTACTTTCTTTGCTCTCTTCCATTTTCAATCTTTATTGTTATTACTTCACTTGAATCAATTATTCCATTTGTTCAAAAAGAAACCCACCAAGCGATTCTTTTGTTAAATTTTTGTATCATAAATGCTGCGATTGCTTCTTTGAATGTTCTTAATCTTGTCTAATATTACTTGAATTGAAATGGGTTACATTTCAATTTTATTTATTTTGACCTAATTTCTTACCGACTTCAAAACCCCTGAATTTGCTTGTTTAATTGCAATTTCATTATAAACCCATTACTAATATTTGATTAATGTATTCAATTATAGAACAAGAAGAGCTTGTAAGGTCCTTTGAACAGAAACAAACTCAATAGAGTCGTCTATGGAGGGTTAGTGATTGATCTCCATCTAGTTGATTTGTTTCATTGAGTATTCAGTATTTCAGTTTTTATTTCTATAGTTGTTAATGTTATTTGTTCCATCTTGGTTCAGTTTCTATTAAGTTTCTGATTATGTAGTTCCAAAATCCCATAGGCTATTGAGAGTGCTGAGTGCTGAAAGTGAAAATTAAGAGTAATCTTTGCTAATTATTCATCTTGTGGAAGCTTCAGAGTTGAGTACTGGATATCTTTATTGTCGTACTTGGTGATACAAATTACAACAATGGTATTACTACATGTTTTTTTCCTTTATTGAACATATCATCATGAATTGATGAAGTATCAAACATAGTGTACTCTGTGTTCCTTTAAATGCAAAATTAGTATCAAATTATTGTTTAGTTTTGCTATTTTGATTTTTTAAATTTTGATATTAATTTTTCGTTGGTATGACTGTTGAATCTGTTGATTGAATTAAATCGAAATATCAAAGGAATTAGATGAATGTTAGGTTGCAGGGAAGGAGCTTCAGATGGCCTGAATGTGGCCGGAAATAGCCTAGAAATCAGAGGAAACTGTGCCAAATCGATTTCTGGCGAGTTGACTCAACATAAACCAAATACTAACCCGTGAGCCCGCAAGCTTTACTCGTTACGGGCGCGGGTTGGAGAAATGACCGCCGGTGAAGAAAATCAACCCGCAAGCTTTGGCCCGTATTAACCCGTAACCCGCGGGTTGATCACAAGCCAGCCCCGGCCCGCCCGTTTGCCAGCTTTACACACAATATTCTTTGTACGTTCCATATATGGTGTAATTTGATAAATAGGTGCAAGCCAATAATTTGTCCACCCAAGAAAAAAGGATATGAAGAGATTAAGATGCTACCGGAACATGAACGAGCGGATGCAAAAGAGGAAGTTGAAAAACAATACGAAGCAAATTACGTTAAATGGGTTTCTTTCAACGGTGAATGGGAATCATTGTGTTAGTCTCTTACCAAGGAAGAGTATCATCTAAATCTTGCGGAGTTCATCGCCCATTGGGATACTCTGATTACCCCGGTGTTGTGTCGTATGTTCTTCGCCAACGATTGGAACCATACAATGAGGGGTTTTTTTAATGCTTATACTAACTAATATAAACACTTGGGAAATCAAGCGACAAGTTTAGTAGAGTCGGCTCACCATCGATTGAAGAAGAATCTCTTTGGATGTGTTGATAATTTCGTAACCGTGTGGAATGCTATGGAAAATTACTTCAAGCGCGACACTGATAGAATTAAAGAGAAGTTCCAAAAAAAGCCGTATATTCAAAATGAACGGAAAATATGCCGATAACCCATTGTTCAAGGGAATCCATTACAACGTATCTCAAGAAAGTATGAAGTTGTTGATTATAAAAGTCGAGTTGATTGAGAAGTGGGAAACCAAGGCGGATGAGGTGTGTGTATGTAACATGAAGAAGTCTATGGGACTACCTTGTTGCCATATGATAATCAACTACGAGCATGGCGTAATCCCTTTAAGAGAAATTGATCCATTTTGGAAGCATCTAAGTTTCATCCCTCTTACAAAGGGAGAAGAAGCCGGGGAAGAGTTTGGTGATAACGAAATGGGTAGAACCGTACTAGAGATGTATCGTGGCATGAACAAGCTCCAAAAACAAATCTTTTGGGATGACATGAGGAAAATCATATATCCACAAACTTCGAGAATGTTTATGAACCGTCAAAAGGCAAACGCAAAGGTAGACCAAGCAAAAAGAAACTAAAAAGAAACTAAGAGAATATGCAAAGGTGTTACGTACGAAGAAAAGCGAGCAAACCCCATTTACTAGAGATCCTTCGTCCCATGAATATATCGCGGAAATGTACTTGGAGAAAACCAACAAACAAGGTAGGAGTATTGAGGAGAAAGGCGAAACAAGTGAGTGATATTTGAAGAAAAATGGTATGATGTGTCCATCACAACCAAGCCAACCATCTTCCATTGAAGTGAATCTTAAGTCTCCAATGTGCACCATCCAACCATATTCCCTAGACGTGAAGGTTGAGGCTCCAAATAAAGATTATTTGAATGAGCTACCTATATACATTAGAGAATACGTTATTTCCACCGACGACGTTCCTCCGGATGGTAATTGTGGTTTTCATGTTGTCAATCAACAACTTGGGCTTTTCATCGAAGGTGCGAAGCTAAATAATGGGTGTGCAATCACTCATATAAGGCAAAGGTTGTTGTCCAAACTAAAGGAGAATCCGGCCTTTTACAAGACATGTTGTGCGATGGGGAGGGTAGTCTCAATGAGAAATTTTTTAGGTATCAACGTCGTCTTCATGGGGGCATCCGATGACATCGGATTATTGGATGAGCATGCCTATATGTGGACACTTAATCGCCGAGGCATTCAATTGTGTGGTTCATTATTTCTCAAAATATGCTAGTTTCACCTTCACCCCGAAACAACCGTATGTGTCGAGCAACTCAAACGAAGGAGATATGTGATGGCATTGATTAACTATAACCACTTTATAGGCCTCCGGTTAAAACCCGATTGTCCATTACCTCCAATATGTGGAACCTCTTATTGGAATGCATTTAATCCGGATAGAATGTTGGGTTGGTGTATCATGTATGAGCCTAACATGGAGATGTGGAATGCTTTGAAGAAGTTAGATGAAATTGTACATGAAGGTCAAATTTCACTTGAGGATGATTAAATGACACATGTAATGGAACTAAGTATGCTTATCAATGGAATACTATGTTTTTTGAAGAGTGGTATTAATTTTTGAGTAACTGTTAGTATTTTATGGAGTTTCCAGATAATAGTTTGGTTAGGAAATGAAATTACAGGACAATGCCGAACTGTATGAGACAGAAGTTCGGTTACGTAATGAAATTACTGGACAATGCCGAACTTTTACAGGACTTTCCAAAATAAAATTACATACCATCTAATATCCGAAACGCGTTATGAAAAAGTCTTTAAGGAGGCGGAAATGATATTCATATTTGAAATCCTTTCTCTTCCATCTTCGCCATTCTTTTTTTTTATGTTAAAATGATTTCGTCGGATCCTTCACCCCTAAGTCGATACCGCCTTACAATACGAAATAAAGCCATAAATTCCACAACTCCATCTCTAATCTTTACAAATCGAATGAACAAAGCTATATGATCACTATTGTAAGGGTTTGTTGTGTCGGAGCAGAATTTCTCATGAATTTTCCCCCAATAACTTTGACTCATAATACCATTCATTCTTCGTTCTTCACCCCTCTTTGGATAGTATAATATGTAGTTTATGCAAAGAGAAAGATCTTCATCTAGAGTAAATTTAGGACTAGTAGCTGCCATTTTTAGGAAATTTTGTGACAAAATGTTAACTATGAAACACATATATATAGCACTAGGGTGTATAACGGCTATAAAATTAGCCGTTACTTGATATTACATTCTAATTTTAAAATTATGTACTATATTTGTGTCACCTAAAGCACATTTAAATTTGAAAATTATAAGTTCGGTTAGGAAACAAAATCTTGCGACCAAACTGAACCCTAAGTTCGGTTACATGATAAATACATGTGGTAACCGAACTTTTTGTTGAAGGCTCACAGACAAACTGAACATATATATGATACAAAAAACACTCCAAAACAAACCTAAGAGTTGGTTTATGTGATTTCTGCATCAAGAGAATGACTTTTCCAACATGTGCAATAGAAAAATTTTGAGTCTCCAGAGAATATTTCGGTTACCTAAGAAATTATGATTTGCTAACCGAACTATAAGTTCGGTTACATGACGAACTGCATGTGGTAGCCGAACTTTTTTGTGAAGGCTCACATACAAAATGATCATATATATGATTCCAAAAACACTCCAAAACAAACCTAAGAGTTGGTTTCTGTGATTTCTGCATCAAGAGAATGACTTTTCCAACATGTGCAATACCAAAATTTTGAGTCTCCAGAGAAGATTTCGGTTACCTAAGAAATTATTATTTGCTAACTATAAGTTCGGTTACATGATAAATACATGTGGTAACCAAACTTTTTTGTGAAGGCTCACAGACAAACTGATCATATATATGATTCCAAAAACACTCCAAAACAAACCTAAGAGTTAGTTTCTGTGATTTCTGCATCAAGAGAATGACTTTTCCAACATGTGCAATACCAAAATTTTGAGTCTCCAGAGAAGATTTCGGTGACCTAACATATTATGGGTTGCTAACCGAACCAATATCTTTAGCCTTTATGGATGAAGGCATTGTGCTTCAGCCTACAGAGAAGTTCGGTTACCAGCGAAAATGTTGCGAGGTAACCGAACTATGTCTTCGGCAATCTGGTAGGATTTTGCAGGTTACCGAACAATATCCTATTTTCTAAATTTTAGGCTTATTAAATTGAAAAACACAAACCCAATTGAAATTGAAAACACAAACAAGGTTCTAAAACAAATATAAAAGTGTTATACATACCAAATTACGAAATCCTTAAGTAATTGTTTAAAAAACACAAACATACCAAATTAAACCATACGAAATCTATAACTAAGATGTTTTTTTGAAACTAAAATCATACGAAATCACTAGCGACCACTTTTATGACCCCTTTTACCACCTCCTTGTTTACCACGAGTTTTAGGTCGAACTTCCTTATCACTTGTGGTATCATCTCCTCGACCGGTTAGACCTACTTGGCTCCATCATTCTTTTAGTTATAAGACCCTCCCACTGCTTGTAGTAGTCGGTTTGTTCCTTAGTCAACATCAACTCTCCACTTTTTATTTTAGCCATCCATTTCTTCAACAATTTTGTACCCTTCGACACCTAATTCCAATTTTAAGTACAAGTAAATATATTTTCAATACTTTGAAACAATCGAAAAGTATAAGGGAAAGAAAATTTCTTACCACATTATCCCATAACCTTTTAGATTCTTCTCCACAAATAGGCATCTCCTTATGAGCTCTCTTAACCTCCCTCTCCTTTGCCTTCGCATTCGCCGCATCAGTCTTAGCTTGTTGTTCTTTATTTACCACAAAAGGATGACTAATTTCTTCATAAAACTCCATATAATCATCATCACATGCAGTCACATCTCCTTCCACAGGTACACAATCACCTAAAGTTAAGTAGTAATCACCAAATACATTCCAATGTGCCACCGTAGGAGTTGGTTGATGTTTTGGCTCAAAATATTTCTCGGTGTTCTTTGTTCCCTCAACCAGCAAAGTGAAATTTTCATTCTCCACGTCGGGATCCATTTGGATGCAAGAAAGTTGTCTAAGTATTCTCCTTGGATTATATATTGCATAGCCGTTAGGATACCAAATGGGTCCATAGTAAGCGGAGTAGACAGAGTAACCATTCAGATCATCTTCATCTACAGAGACATCATCGGGTACGGCGTATGGGTGAAATACCACATCATACACCCTAAGTTTATCCAATTTCTCCCTCAAAGAAGTCAACTGCTCTTCTTTAGACTTCTTTTGTGCGTCCAAAAAACCATTTTCCTGCTGTAGGTTGGCCATAGGGATAAGGTGAATTTTCCTGAGCCAATCCCAATGAAGGGAAGTGGTCGTAAATCCAAACCTATGCGAAAATACGAAAATATTAACCACATACAATACTAATTGAATTGGAAGCAGAAATTATAAGCGAATAAATTGCTAATTAACAATGTAGAAGGTCACCTGGACAAGAGTTAAGTAACCTCCAATTTGATTACACTTAATCCTCGACCCTTTGCTCATCCCTTTTAGAACAAAAGAAAGTACCCCAGTGGCCCAAGAGTAATTGTTCATCTCATCGAGATCCTCCAAAAGCTGTAGATAATGTGCATCCACCCTATTTCCAGAAGTGTCGGGGAAAATGACAGTTCCTAGCATATATAACCAATAAGAGGTGACATGATTCATAAGGGTCTCTTGTCCATCACCAACTTTACTTTCTCCACCTTCTTTTTTGTCCCTCCAAATGCTGCCTTCAACTTTACCAACTTGAATTTCTTGAGCTTATTTTTCATTGCTCCATTTGCCTCTCTTGGATTATACTCATCGCCACGTTTAGGGGACCTCACAACACGTCTAAACTCACATTTAAAATTTCTTGCATCCCATCCTAGACATTTTAGAGCCAAATCTTCAAGAGCTTCATAACTCATCGAGGGTTATAGCCTTCTCGAAGACATTTACCTTCAATTGGTAAGCCGATGATTCTATGGCAATCATCGGGAGTAATTCCCATCTCGCCAAATGGAAGATGCATAGTATATGTCTCGGGATAATGCCTCTCGAGAAATGCGGATACGGCAACAACGTCAAATTCCACATATGCAATTTCAATAGCTCTCCATAACACCCATTCTTTAACCTTCGCTACAAATTCGTCACACTCTAAAAAAAGATCCCATGTGGACGCCTTTTGACGTTTAATAAGACGAACTGCATCATTATGATCCTACGAAAAGAACATAACACTATTAATACTTGACAAACATGTCCCAAAAAAAATAACGTTTTGTTAGTTAATAATGAACTTAAAGGATACCTTTGTCGCATAGATCTTCGCAGCCCATGAGTGTGTGTAGACAAACAATGTTGCCCCTCCATCATTTGGAGTACCATAAGTTTGGTTCACTAGTGACAAACACAAATTATCGGGGGAATGTGTGAGTATCTTTTGCTAGGCAACTTCGGCTTATTTTTCTCTTTAGCAGGAACAATTTATTGCTCTTCTTCATCATCATTATCTTCCTCCTCTTCTTCCTCTTATTCCTCCTCTCCCTCCTCTCCCTCCTCTTCCTCCTCTTCATAGTCTCCCTCCTCTCCATCCTCTTCCTCCTCTTGTCCTTCTCCTTCTTTGCCGGGTCCTACACTAGTGGAAAATGAGGTTTTCCTGACCCACGTCCCCGACCCTCAATGACGGTCAACTTACCGTGGACCGATCAAGATCGTACTAGATTTAAAAAATAATCCGGAGCACAATCCAGAGCGCCTAAGTTGGTCGTTGAATTATTACAATTTTACTCCTCACTCAACGACCAATGAACCTAGCTTTTTCTATGGTTCGATTTTCTAGGAACCCATTTCTCCCCACTCTCCTTAACCCTTATCCATCCATATCTCTATTATTTTTCTCTCACCTCACCTCACCCCACCTCTTCGAAGTAACCCCTTACCTCGTTCTCATCTCAAAATTGGAAAACTATTATGTTCAACTTTCTTCATCTCACCTCTTTCTCTTTATCTCAACAAGTCTACACAGTTGCTCTCGATCGAAAGAAAAAAAAAAAACTAGTTTGTTTCTATCTTCTTTGTTTACAATGGATCCAGATCCGGAAGGTGAAATAGAAGTGAATACCCTCAATCAATAATCGATTTCAATTGTAGGTTGTGCTTTCAATGATAAAATCCTTCTTGCGATTAATTGGGTAATTATCTAAAGCTCAATCTTCTTCATCGTATTCAATTAGAGAAATCTGATTTTTAATATTAGGGTTAGGGCTAGTTTTGAAGTTTTGAAGTTTTTGCGTTTCTTGGTAATAGCTTCAATTGAAGTGTTATTTTTCTTGATTAGGGTTGTGATTTACTTAAAATGGTTCATATGGTGATTCCTGGTAATGGTGTGGTGGTGGTGATGAAGCAGAAGATGGTCAATTTGAATATTTCTTATTACACTGCTTGTTTGTTTTGTGATGTGTGGTTATTAACTGTTTCTTCAATTTGGGTTTCAGGGGTTTTCTGATATCATGAGTTGATACATTTGATGTCTGTTTTAACAGGTAACAATACCAATTTTATTCATTTTGATTAGGTATACATATATAATTCAGTTTCTTAGTACTTCGATTAAAGATGAAGATGTTGTGTATTTTTTACAGCCCCCTGATTAGATCGGAGAGGACCGCAGATATTATATGCGTCGTAAGGAGGCGATGATTCATGAATTTTAATTGAGGGAAGTTGATCTTGATTCAGTTGTTTTAGGTCCAATTTAAGCTTAAATATGGATTGGTAGAATCTGATATTCAAATGGTCTCTGAAATGGGTATCTGATAGACGCATTTATGTGTCTATTTTGATCTCATTTATCTATTTTGTTAGTGCTCATTTTTTACTTATTTTTGCTTTTTATGTCTTTATAGGTGTTTTTGGAGAAATAAGCTTTTGGGGGAAAATTGGCCCGAAAAGTGGTATTTGCGCTTGTGGGAGAAAATTGCTATTCGGACCTTTCACTTTGGATAAGGGGTACCCCATTGATAAGGGGCACCTCAGGGTACATGCTATTTGCACCCCATCAGAGGTTAGGGGCATCTTCATCTTCCCCGGTTCAAAAGCATATTGGCGGGAAATTATTTTCTCGCCTGCGGACTTCGCTGTGAAGAATTCGGACGAGTTTTACATGGACTTTCTCATGTATTATGATATATATGGGCCTGTTATGTTGAACCAGGAATGGTATGTGATTCATAGTTGGATAACAAGCAAGTTTCCATGGATGTTTATTTCATTCTTTTAGAATACTTCACGTATTATTTGTTCCTCTATCTATGGAAAGAATTTAGATGAACACAAAAAGACACGTAGGGTGGAGAAAAAGGAGTGCAGGGACGTTGGATTCTACTTGGAAGACGGAAAGAAGAAATATAGGCGAGACTTGGTAGAGCAGAAATTATCTATTTTTGGAAAATTCGGTCGAGAATATTGGAGCTGTTGGGTATATATAAGGTGCTGGGAGTCTTAGAAAGGAATACGGATACTTTGGGGGAAGGTTAGAACACGACAGAGATCAACAGGAGGAGTTGCAGGAAATTGTTGCTGCTGGTGCACAAGGAAGAACACGAATAACAAAGGGCACTTATAACAGTCGTTTTTGGGGTCTTAAAATCAGCGAAAAAGCAATAGTGTTTACAACAGTTTCATCGTAACAGCTGCTCTGTAACGCCGATACACCGTTGCAAACAGTCTGTGTTATTACTTTTCACTCTTTTAATCAACTTTTGAACCATAAATATGTATTTTGAGCAAGTGATTAATATGAGGAGCTAAACCCCTTTGCTGAGGCGACGGAGGAAGCTATTTTTCCAACAAATATGTGGTAATATCTATTTAATTAATTTCTGCAATTCTTTTTATGATTATTTGCATTGAATCGGAATTGAAATAATGATTTTTGCTAAATCGTTGTGTTTTCACTTGATGGTGCATGCTTAGCTTAGGTCTCTTGATGTTCCATGCTTGAGTTTAACAACCAGTATTTTGAAAATCTACTATTGGCAATATTTAAGAATCAATTGAATGTATGAATTGCATGATAATTATTAATATTGAATCACATAAAAGTTGGAAAATAGTGGAAACCTGAGTCTCAATGCTTTTTATAATCTTGATAACAACCTTCTTTGAGTTTTCTAGTTTTATTTGAATCTAAAAAAACCCTTCACAAGTCTGAGAGGAACGACATCTTTCTTACCACTTTCTACAACAACTTTAAAAACCACATCAATTTTTGGCGCCGCCGACGCGGACTTGTGTTTAGGTTAGGTTTTAGATTTATTTTTTTTATTTTTTTTTAGGTTTTTATTCTTTTGTTCTATTTTACGTTTTCTTGGGTATTTGTCTTGTGGTTACAGGTTTTGGGTCTCGGATCGAAAAGAAAGCTGAGCCAAAGATTTGGTGAATAACTAAAGACTTGGAGTCAAAGACAAAGCGAAAAGAAACGAGGAAAAGAGAAAGAATTTTATTTTTATTTATTTTTTAGGGTTTTTTCGAAAATTGTATTAGGGTTTATAATTATTTTTGTAATTTTTCTTTTTCTTTTTGGACTTTTTGGACATTTGGACATTCTGGACATTATTTTTAAACCCTAAAGAAGGGTGGACTTAAATATAAATTGTTTGCGAGAGAAGGAGGACAATTACGATATTGTCTCCGCACCTTGAGTTCGTACAATCGACATAGGAGTCGGTGGCCCGAGTCGACTACAACCGATTCATCCCCACTGGAACTGGAGGTAAGATTCCCAACACTCGCGAATCTCCCGTCGCCGAGTTACTTGGATTCCTTCGTATGCTTATATGCTGAGGACTTGAATATGGCTGCTTTAATTTTCTAGTAAAGGGCAAGGCCTGGCCATACAAGATAAGGGTTCGGATTTCATCACCGTTCTCTTCTTGCCCGCCTTAGGAACACGTAACCTACGCGAACCTAAGCCTTAAAATTTTGACTAGAACAAGACCGATAGGGTAACGAGCTTAATAGGAAAGTCATTCGAAAAATATTGGTTACTCTTTTTAAGCACACTTCGAAGTTCATGAAGGTTTCTGTGAGTTGAATGCGTGACTGCGCCGCCTTGTAATTACGGTGAGGCCTTGGTTATCAAAGCTCCACTGAGCTTCCCTCGCCTCTATTCAACTTACTTTGACTCGGATTGATTCCAGAGGGGTTTGCTTAAATTGTAACGAATTCCCTTTCGAAGGATAGAAGTGGTCTAGAAACAATCTAAGTGGAGCCATCATGCTTTTTGTTTGCTAGAAATCTCTAGGTTTGCTTTGGTTGGGTCGGCCTTGATTTGTGATTGCATAGAATCCCCTTCCTTATTCTTTTGCATGCCTGAACGTAAAAGAGACGCCCTAGGTAGATTTGTTAAAGAGAAACCTAATAGTTCTAAGCGTCTCGATTATCTCAATTTAGAAAGTCTGATTTTTGAAGAGTCCATTTTTGAACCTCAGTTTGAGGAGACAATCCCTAAAATTCCGATAGTGCCAGAAATGGCAACTTTGAAAGCTTTGTCGAACCCGACTAGGACTACTCGTCCCTCGTGTGTCAGGTTAGCTGAAACGGAAGTAACTTATGAACTTAAACCTGGGACCTTACAGCTGCTCCCACTCTTCTTAGGGAAAGAAAATGAAAAATCCCTATTTCCATGTTAGGGACTTTGAGGAAATTTGTAGTACCCTAAAGATTAGAAACCTTGATGATGATGCTTTGAAACTCAGGTTATTCCCTTTTTCCTTGAAAGATAAAGCCAAATCGTGGTTATATAGTTTGGCTTCTGGTTCAATTGAAACATATGAACAACTTACATCTGCCTTTTTGAACAAGTTTTTCCCTAGGCACAAAACATCGTCTATTAGGGCGCAAATTTGCACGTTTTCTCAACAGGAGGGAGAATCTTTGTATAGGTATTTGGAAAGGTTCAATGATCTATTAGCCCAATGTCCTCATCATGGTTTAGAAAAGGTTAGGTTAGTTCAGATCCTTTATGAGGGTTTAGATTATTCCACTACAACCACAAAGTAGAATCTATGTGTACAGTGGGTTTGAAAACCAAACGCTTGATGAGGCGATGACATATTTGCATGAAATCGCCGAAAAGACCAAAGAATGGGAAAATAGTAGGGAATCCAAGAAAATAATTCTTCTAGGAAGAGGAAACGTTAATAGGCTAGAATGAGGCTTTGAATCAGATGCCAAAATTGCAGAAATAGCTAAAAGGTTAGAAGCTTTAGAATTGGGTCACACTAGTGGTAGAGTAGAGCCTTTTTGGGAAGGCCAGACTATTGAAGAGGAAGCCAATGCTCGTTATAATAATAACACAAGATTTGATAACCGTCAGAAATTTGACCCATATTCAGAAACCTATAATCCTGGTTGGAGAAACCATCCGAACCTCTCATGGTCTAAGGACCAGAATCAAAGTCAGTTTAGTAATTTGAATGCTCCCCCAGGTTTTGGCTATACTAAGAATCATTCAGGACCAACTCAGTTTCAGAATCAGTCAGATAAGAAAATCCTAAGCTTAGAGGAGTCTCTCAACTTGTTAACTCAAAAACTACAAAATTTCACTATCGGTAGAACAAAGTCTACAAGCTAGTAACAAGATAGGACAAGAAAATAGTCGGCTATTTCCGAGTTAAAAACCTAGGTTGGTCGATAAATGAATTTTTGAGAGAAAAAGGTAGGTTTCCTAGTCAAACACAACCCAACCCTAGAGGAGTTCATGAAGTAGGTGAAAAACCATATCATCGGTTGAATTCAATTAGAACCCTTAGGAGTGGTAGAGTAGTAGACAATCGGGTAACCACGCCCGATAGTGAGCATATTGTAGTTCACCCTCGGGACCATCCATAGATGAGGGGACCGATAAAATCTCCGATGATGCCAATTCGGTTCTGAGGCCCTATTTTATGCCTAGAGCCCCATTTCCACAACTATTGGTACCGACAAAGAATGAATCCAACTTTAATGACATAATGGAGGTTTTTAAGAAAGTTACCATAAACCTTCCGTTACTAGAACCAATTAGGCAACTTCCGGCTTATGGCAAATTCCTTAAGGATATGTGTATGCGAAAGCGCAAGCTTAGTGTCCCTAAAAAAGCCTTTATAGCTAGTCATTCGATCATTCAGAACTACAACTCCTAAATATAAAGACACAGGTGCACGATAGGAAAACATCGGGTGATAAAGCTTTACTTGACTTAGGAGCTAGTGTGAACTTACTGCCGTACCATGTGTACTTACAGCTAGGACTTGGTGAATTGAAACCTACCAAGATAACACTGCAGTTAACTGATAGGTCTGTTAAAATTCCTCGTGGTGTGATAGAAGATGTTCTTATTGAGGTCGACAAGTTTATTTATCCTGTGGATTTCGTGGTCTTAGATACCCAACCTGTCCCTGAACTAGAGAACCAGATACCTGTGATTTTAGGTCGCCCATTTTTAGCTACGTCTAATGCGATCATAAACTGTCGAAATGGTATTATGAATCTATCTTTTGGTAATATGACTATTGAGTTGAATATTTTTAATGTCAATAAGCTGCATTCTGAGCTAAATGACACGTGCATTGAAGAGGTGAACATGATAGGAACCTTATTTCATGAGTCATTACCAAACATCATATCGGAAGATCCATTAGAGAGTTTTCTAGCCCATTTTAGCATGGATTTCGACGATGATAGCAACATTGAACAAGTAAATGCTTTGTTGGATTCTATTCCTATGTTAGATACCGATACATGGAAAGCTAGGTTTGAACCATTATTAGCTTTTGAGTCCACCTTAATCCCTTGTTTAGAAGAGCCTCCTAAGTTGGACCCTAACTATGCATTTTTAGGCCCATCGAGACTTTCCCTGTTATTATAGCTTCCGATTTGGATAGTGATAAAGAGAGTAGGCCAATGACCGTGCTTCAAGACAATAAGGAAGCTTTAGGGTGGACCATAGAAGATATTAAGGACATAAGTCCTACTTTGTGTATGCATCAGATGCATTTAGAGGATGGACCACCTGATTATAACTTAGATAAAGCAATTGACCTTTTTCAGGAACCTGATGGTTTAGAAATTAGGAATATTGTGACTAGTCTATTTAGAGACACCCAAAATTCTAAGTTTGGGGTGGACTTAGAATATATGCCTCTACCATTTCACAAGAGTATCTTCATAGAGCAAGTTCAGTTGTTAGAAACCCATCCTCTCGGTTGATGTGGTTTATCCAGGCTATGATACCCAGATTGACTTTATTTTCCCACCAAATATTTTTCAACCAATTGTGGGAACGTATGAGTTTCAAAAATGTGTCAATTATTAAGTTCTGAGACTAAACCTAATTATTTTAGGAGAATAGAAACGACACATTTGCTTAAGATTGACCGCCAGTTTCATCGTGGTCAATTGTGTGAGTCAAAACTGATTGACTTTAAGGATCCGCAATTATTCAGGTTATTATTATGTGCTTCTAAGTTCTTATTTGAGTTTTCACAGACTTTACAACCTGAACCGGATCTTAGATACGAGGAAATCCAACCCATGAAAATATTTTATTTGGACCCAGTTATAGAACCTGAACCTGAACCACAGCTAGATGTAGTTGTCTTAAACAGGAAACAAGACAAGGGTGTGCTTTATTTGTTTATTTTCTTGTCATGTTGGAGATTCATTTTATTTGTGATAGCTCTATTTGGTTTTGATGACCCACAGAAATTCCGGCTATTACTTTATGATTTTATAAGGTGACTAATCCTTTCTTAGTCTGGCTGAAGATTTTAAACTTAGCACTTCTTGGGAGGTAACCCAATATTCATGTGACACGGTAATATCTTTCCTTATCTCTTTGCTTCAAATGGTAACAGTTTCTCCTTGTTCATGCTTTAAATTTATCTTTAGAACATTGAGGACAATGTTAGATTTAAGTTTGGGGGTGGGGTAGAAACTTTTGTTACCTTTTTGTTACAATAAATAAACTCCAAGCCTAGAAATTTATGCTTATTAAGGATGGCACTAACCAATCTAAGTGGATGGAAGCATTTTGGTTGTAGGAGTTGAGGAACCAATCTGATTAGATGGCAACATCTAAAGAGTCTATTCATAAAAGCACAGAGCTCGTGTGTTAGAAATAACATGATAGTTTTACCATATCTCGTTGAGTCCTTTTCACTTCTTTTTATTTTTATTTTGTTTTTAAACTATGTTTCTCTAAGTGATTAGGTGGGGCCCACGAATCAAGTTGTTACCGATGCTGAATAGAGTGATTGAGATACAAAAAAAAAAAAAAAAAAAAAAAAAAAAAAAAAAATGCTGAATAGAGTGATTGTGAGACCGAGACCATCCGACCAACCTAATAAATTCAATAAAGTCGACCACTTGGAACCCTTGTATATGCCGCTTGTGTTGACCTAAAGTTAGGATTATCGACCCCGGTTCCCTTGTATATGACAGTGTGTTGATATTAGTCGACTAGTATCTCGGTCCATTAGGATAGGTTCATTTTGGCGGAGGCCTTCGTACGAGATATGGGAAACACCATTCACTTAGTAAACATCAAAACCATCTATGTTTTTCTCTATATCCATCTTCTTGATCTATCTATGTGATTAGTTTTGACTCCGGGTATTGATGTCCATAGTGAGACTATCTGAGTAGAGCTCTGTGACTTATATATGAATTTTAGTATGCTTGATTGCAAACTCGTGTACAACAATTGGAATTTCGCATCGGGGTACTTCCTCCTGTAGTCAATAATTATGCCAACCAAGGAGATTTTTTAGTGCCTTCCAAGGTTCTGCGTAGATAGATAGGGTCTGGAGTAAAAAGGTTTTGTGGTTACACCTCTGGTAAACCCTCCCGAGACTATAACTCGGCCACTAGGGCCACCTAGGGGTTTAAAGGCTTATTGCATACGCTAAATGTAATCGATGATGCCTGCGACAGTGAGTTAGGATTTTATTTTCTAGATTTGGTTTTCTCGAGGACGAGCAAATAATAAGATTGGGGGTATTTGATAGACGCATTTATGTGTCTATTTTGATCTCATTTATCTATTTTGTTAGTGCTCATTTTGTACTGATTTTGGCTTTTTATGTCTTTATAGGTGTTTTTGGAGAAATAAGCTTTTGGGGGAAAATTGGCCTGAAAAGTGGTATTTGCGCTCATGGGAGAAAATTGATATTAGGACCTTTCACTTTGGATAAGGGGTACCCCATTGATAAGGGGCACCTCAGGGTACATGCTATTTGCACCCCATCAGAGGTTAGGGGGCATCTTCATCTTCCCCGGTTCAAAAGCATATTGGCAAGAAATTATTTTCTCGCCTGCGGACTTCGCTGTGAAGAATTCAGACGAGTTTTACATGGACTTTCTCATGGATTATGATATATATGGGCCTGTTATGTTGAACCAGGGATGGTATGTGATTCATAGTTGGATAACAAGCAAGTTTCCATAGATATCTCGCTAAATCAGGGAGGTATTTGTTCTCGGATGTTTATTTCATTCTTGGAGAATACTTCCCGTATTATTTGTTCCTCTATCTATGGAAAGAATTTAGATGAGCACAGAAGACGCGTAGGGTGGAGAAAAAGAGAGTCTGGGACGTTGGATTCTACTTGGAAGACGCGGAAAGAAGAAATATAGCCGAGACTTGGTAGAGAAGAAATTATCTATTTTTGGAAAATTCGGTCGACAATATTGGAGCTGTTGGGTATATATAAGGTGCTGGGAGTCTCAGAAAGGAATACAGATACTTTGGGGGAAGGTTAGAACACGGCAGAGATCAACAGGAGGAGTTACAGGAAATTGTTGCTGCTGGTGCACAAGGAAGAACACGAAGAACAAAGGCCACTCAGGACAGTCGTTTTTGGGGTCTTAAAATCAGCGACAAAGCAATAGTGTTTACAACAGTTTCATCGTAACAGCTTCTCTGTAACGCCGATACACCGTTGCAAACAGTCTGTGTTATTACTTTTCACTCTTTTAATCAACTTTTGAACCATAAACATGTATTTTGAGCAAGTGATTAATATGAGGAGCTAAACCCCCTTGTTGAGGCGACGGAGTAAGCTATTTTTCCAACAAATATGTGGTAATATCTATTTAATTAATTTCTGCAATTCTTTTTATGATTATTTGCATTGAATCGAAATTGAAATAATCATTTTTGCTAACTCGTTGTGTTTTCACTTGATGGTGCATGCTTAGCTTAGGGATCTTGATGTTCCATGCTTGAGTTTAACAACCAGCATTTTGAAAATCTAATATTGGCAATATTTAAGAATCAATTGAATGTATGAATTGCATGATAATTATTAATATTGAATCACATAAAAGTTGGAAAATAGTGGAAACCTGAGTCTCAGTGCTTTTTATAATCTTGATAACAACCTTCTTTGAGTTTTCTAGTTTTATTTGAATCTAAAAAAACCCTTCACAAGTCTGAGAGGAACGACATCTTTCTTACCACTTTCTACAACAACTTTAAAAACCACATCAGTATCATTGGTGTGTTGAGTTCAAGTTTTGATTTTATTATTTTTATTGAAATTTCCAGTTTGTTTATATCTCCTAGATTGAATTATAATGGAATATATGCTTTTTTCAGGGCTTGAATAATTGTTGATGGATTTAATGTTGGTGGCAAAGTGTGCTGGTGGTGTTCGTGAAGCTGATGGTGTTGATAGTGGTAGAGTTTGGAGGTGCATGTGTTGGTGTTGCTGCTACCAAAAGGTGGTAGTGGTATCTTAATAATTACATAAACATTGATGTAAGGGATGAATCTTGCAGATGGGTTATGTAATTTTGGATTTGTTGCTTTCATTATTGAGGTATATATTGGTTTGTTTGTAATTGGCAGCAAGTGGCAGTACACTTTAGGATGATGATGGTGAGAAGGTGATGTGAAAATGAGATTTCATTTTTTTAGCTGTTTTAGCAGTGTAGAGTTTTCCTTATTTGTTTAGTATTATGTTTGTTTCATACAAATTGTCGATTGTTGGTTAATTAGTTTATTTTTCATTTTCCATTACATTCTTTGGGGAACAAGGTGATAAGAGCAAGGTAAGAAACCGTAGAGGAAGTTATGCATATATGAGATATATGTACATATTCACTGTTGACTAAGTTTCACTTCCTTTACAGCTTGCTACGAATGGATTAGCTGCGGATGAGAATCCATATGGTGTTGTTCTTGGTGGAATCTTGTAAGTTCCCTTCTATTTTTCATGCACATATGTACTTGAATAGGCCATAGTACAAAGGGTACCTTTGCAAGCTTGAAACAAAATCATATAACGTCCACCTTATTCTATCTTTAAGAAATTTGATGTACATATATTGATAATGAGAAAATCACTAGCTTAGCTGTGGGGTTAGTTAATGTACTTTCAATCTAGTCCAGTGAATCATTAGTCCTTGTATGTTTCAGTGAAATGTTTTCTGGATTCTGCACACATTTCTTGCACCAATTTTTCAGCAAATGCAATACAACTTCTATTGTAATTGCTGACTATGTTATGTCTTATTTGATGCAGAGATCAAGCATTGTGTACAGCTGCAGCTGTTCTTGGTGGCAAGAGTTTGTGCTTCAAACATATCTGAGAAAATGGTAATTTTATTTCTTCTGTCATCTGGTTTCAGCTGTTCCATCTCAAAAAACCCGATGCGATGTTATTCTCTAGTACTTACTTACCCATATGTTTGTCAATGTAGGTTGCAATCTCAGGTGGGATTCTATTTCTTATTTTCGGTATGCGATTCTTTCTTTCAATAGTCGAACCATAGTGCCTGACTCATTTCAACTGTAAGTATCTCAATTCTGCTACATATGTCGGCTGTATTAATGCCATGTTTTCCATTTTAAGCATGGATATTTATTTTTTTCATTATCTTTAGCCAGAACCTCTCCATGTTTTCATTTATCTGTACCTCCTTTTTCTTGTTATTGGTTCCTAACTTCTTTTGCCTCATTTGCTTGCTTGCAGAGCGCATCAACACCATCAAACTAGACATGTAGCAAAGTGTCATCCTCTATTGGTTTGTTAGATGATTGGATGGCATTAAGGTCTAGAACCGGTGTAGACAGTACAGTCATTTGATTCTAATTGATGTAATTACTTATATCTTTTTTTGGATGTAATCTGATTATATTGTTCCATTCAATCAGTGCAGATGGGAAAACCAATAAGAAAGCCAGGATCTGCCTTATTAACTAGGACAAAACAAAGTATAACACCTCTAAGTACCGTGATGATGTTTGTTTGACCTACAAAGATATTATGCAACTGTATAATGCAAAGTTAACAACTGATCACTTCTGTTTATTTGTTGCAATTCAGATTCTCCTGCCATTCTGTCACTCACTTTAACTTGAAATACCTCATTCAATTAAAATAATCCAATTCATGTTCAATTTCGGTAGTTCACAATATTTACTTATGAACCTTAGTATCTGTTTAACTTCGTTAGTTCACAATATTCCCACAACTAATTACCGTTTTTCTCCTTGCTTGTTGTTTTTAGAAAAAGGTTAAGTTAGGCGGGGAGTATGAAGGCAATATCAAGGTAAACGTTGTACTACTTTTGTTTTCTATGTTGTGGATAAATCTAGGCAGAAGAAACATTTCACTAGCAGTTATCACTTGTAGCTTGTAGGCCTTCCGGTGAAGACTACTTTGTTGAACCCGGTGAAAGTTTAAGGTCCTTTTGTGCTCTTCTTGATGTTGGAAATCTACAAAAAACTACAGGAAACAAAGGTAAACTTAGCTCCTGATAATGTTATGTAGTGATGTTTTCCAGATGTATGTCTTTTTGCCACTGGATGTGTAAAAATGTAAACTTGATTTTTGCTATGATTAATCAAGAAGAATCTAGAATATTTAACTTGTGAGAAAGTGGTGGAGTAGTCTAGAAGACTTTGCGGGTGAAAAACTATGATCATCTAGTAGTATCTAGAGTTATCTAGTGACCTGTACTTGTCCCTAAATGGATAAATCTAGAATTATCTAGTTGAAAGTCAAAGTCGGTAAATGTAAAATATATGTGAACATGTAGATATTTAGAGAGAGTTGTAGAGTATATTAAGTCGGTTATCTAAAGCTATAATAGGCTAGAGCGAGATCAGTTGTAGATTGTAATTGAGGTATAGGTGTAATCGAGTAGAAAGAAGAGTGAGTGGTAAGGTGTAAAAGAAAGAGAGTCGTATGTTGTAAGAAAAGTTAATGTCCGTGTACGACCAAAGAGTTTTGAAATTAATAAAACTTGTTTCTCCCAATTTCAATTGAGTGACCCGTGAGTTATTTTAGTGAGTCCTAAACATTTTCAAATACCCATTAGCCATTAACCCCATAATCATTTCCAACAGGATGTTCCCCAGATGTACTTCTTTTTTCCATTTTTGTTATTCTTCCTCGCAGTGCCTCATATATGGTACATATTCTGGAACAGGGTGGCATTGTGATCAACTTATTGGAGATATGACTACTCCGAACCCTCTCGAGTCCTCGACTTGTGAGTAAACTACATCTATTTCATCTTTTAAAGAATATTTTGAATGTTTGGGATCACGAAAAGATACGGGTATCCGTTATTACGGTTTTATGTGCTTATTATCATCTAAGCTACCGGGATAGTCTATTTCAATATCATACTCTGATCTAACATCATAAGGTGTTATGTCTTCATAATAACTATCTTTAAGTAGAGCTTGGTAATATCGATACAGCGCCATTCTTGTGTTTCTGTTTTTTATTTTTTTTGTCGGTGACAGTGGGAGAATTCTGTGAAGGCACAAGTGGTCTTGTAGCTGGTGGCAGTAGTCGAGATAAGCAGGGAGGTAATATTATTGCCTCAACATCTCAAATTTTTCCTTATGTTAACTATGTCTTAGTTCACCATTGTGATTAGTTACATCTCAAATATTGCAGATAAATTCTGTTGGAATCCTCCGCCATGCTTAGGGCTGTGTTATACTTGACAGAGATGGGGTTCACAACAAATAAACAAACACGTCTTTCTGTTATTTGTGAGGAAGCTCCAATGAAGCAGCTGAACCTATCATCTAAGCTACCGGGATAATCTATTTGAATATCATACTCTGATCTAACATCATAAGGTGTTATGTCTTCATAATAACTATCTTTAAGTAGAGCTTGGTGATATCGATACAACGCCATTCTTGTGTTTCTGTTTTTTATTTTTTTTGTCGGTGACAGTGGGAGAATTCTGTGAAGGCACAAGTGGTCTTGTAGCTGGTGGCAGTAGTCGAGACAAGCAGGGAGGTAATATTATTGCCTCAACATCTCAAATTTTTCCTTATCTTAACTCTGTGTTAGTTCACCATTGTGATTAGTTACATCTCAAATATTGCAGATAAATTCTGTTGGAATCCTCCGCCATGCTTAGGGCTGTGTTATACTTGACAGAGATGGGGTTCACAACAAAGAAACAAACACGTCTCTCTTGTATTTGTGAGGCAGCTCCAATGAAGCAGCTGAACCTATCATCTAAGACTTGTATTAGTGCAAATTCAAGATTTTTTTTTGTTTTTTATTTTTCTGATTTTGATGCTAAGTGCAGGTTTCATTTCATTGAAATTTTGCAATTTGAACCTGTATGAATTGTACAGTGAATACTGGTTTTCAAATAAATTGTCATTTGAATTTATGAATGCAGGTTTCATTTCTTTGTAATTTGAATTTCATTTTAGTCTCAGTCAGACTTGTTTCAGCTCAGACAGATTCAATGCAGACAAGTCAGCCAATCTGAATCTATTATTTTTTTTTATTTTAAAATGTATATCTACGACTGATGAGGGTCAGTCTGAATACCTTTACCGTTAAAATTGGTCGTTGATAAGGGTTGTTCCGCGACCCGCAAGGCCACGTCATAAATGAAAAAGATGCTCAAACAGCGACCATTTATGCGACGGCTAAAACAAGTCATATAACTCGCATCTATGACTTGCCCTGACGGTCGCGAAACTGCTATTTTCCACTAGTGCTAGTTCTTCTTCCTCTACATTTTCAACGTCTTCTCTTTGTTGTTCAACCTCTTCATTTCCTTACTCTTCTTCATCATCATTCTCTTCTTCAATAACATTATCAATTGTATTATCCATCACCTCTTCATTGACATCTTGGATTACATCACAAACATTCTCTTGGTTGACTTCCGGTAATGAGCCCCCTCCATGTTTAGCATTTGTGGCACCACGGTTTCGGAAATCTAAATGTTTTGCTCCACGAGGGGTGGGAGTTTTCAAATCCTCATCTAGGTGTAGTTTCAATCTTTTTCCTTTGTTCCTAATGAACAAAAACCAAAGTATTAGCTAAACATAAGAGAATATTGTGTTATCAAATCAAATAACTAAAGAATAAAGTAAACACAATACTTGAAGTTAACAGACTATAGTTCGGTTACCTGATAAAAATTACGAGGTAACTGAACTACACATTTCACAAGATCGGTGACCGGATAAAAATAAAGACGTATCCGAACTAGATATTTCAAAAGTTCAGTTAGCAAAAAAATAATCGATAAAACCGAACTCATGCTTTCAAAGGAAAAATTGAGTTCGGTTACGAGAGTTTTTTTGCGAGCACACCGAACTAAATAGAGGCGTAACCGAACTCAATTTTTCAAAAGTTCGGTTAGCAAAAGAAATTATTGACAAAACCGAACTCATTCTTTCAAAGGAAAAACTGAGTTCGGTTACGAGAGTTTTTTTTTTTTTTTGCGAGCACACCAAACTATGTAGTTCGGTCACCAGATATTAATCTGCTTAACCGAACTGTTCTTATTTTTGGAAGTTAGGTTAGAAAATCTAGGGTTACACAAAAAATTTCCTAGCCGAAATGTCTACTGTAACTACCATTTTCAATGAGTTTTTATGATTTCTAATCGATTTCTTCAACAAATAACGAATTAAAAAGAATGGGTATGAAGGAAATTACCCGCGGATTTGCATTTCACTCGAATCAGACTTCTTTTTCCCTGTTGGATCCTTGATTTGGTCTCCCAACTTTGCTTGAAGTTGTTTATCAATTTGAAATTGATTTGGGAGATTCGCTATACTTGCAAGTCCAGGACTCAATCCTGGAATTCTTGGTGTCTGCTTAGAAAGCATTGTTTATAAAGATTGATTAATCGTCGATGAATTTTTTTCGAATCGACGATTAACGTCGATGTCTATGAAGAAGAAGAAGAGGAAAATAAGAGAAGAAGAAGAAGATGAAGAAGAAGAAAAGAAAATTATCAGTTTTGAAACTGATTTTAAGTTTTAATTAGTGGGTAGTGGGGTGGACATTTCTATCACAAAATAGTCCCCCACCTTTTTTGAGTAGTCCCAAAAAAATCGTTCTTCTAAAATTTCATTTCAGTATCTCAACGTCATGAATTTTATAATTTTATCACCACGTCAGCCACCTTGTAAACAAGTATTAGATTAGATTTACGTGGCAGGTATGAAAATGGAGCAAATGATAAAAAAAACAAAAATAAACAATACCTTATTTCTTTTTTTATATTTCTGACAAAAATGTTATATCCATTTAGGAGGAAAAAAATTTGAACGCGCACTGCGCATTCAAAGTTTGAACCCGCACCTCCACGACCGTCGGACTAATAAGATATGACGTCTTTGAATTTTAAACCTAACCATAGTTGCTTGCCGAATTTTCACTTATCTACGGATTTTTCCAAAATATTTCACACACGAATTTATCCACTAATCAGTTCTATATGATTATTCTTTTCATTGTTAACAAAGTGATTGTATAAAGCCATTTGTTCTTTATCATTGTACTAGCAATCTTAAAACTTGATTAAACCATTTGATTCATCCCCAGTGTGATCATGTAGATAGATGCTAGAATGGCATCATTGGGTTTCGAATTTCAGAATGTGATCTGATGCATAGTTTGACTTTGAAAGGACCTTAAAAATGCAGGTGTATAGATGAACCTTTTGCCCGGTAATCCAAATTGCATCATATAGAACTTTATCAGTAATCTAAAACACGCCTTGATGATGAAATCTTTGTTTTTCGAAAGTGAGCTTTGCATAATGAGATCAAAATGGTTAACTTGATCGTCTTTATCTTCCACAAAGCTTTGTAAGATAATAGTCCAGTGACTCATCATTTTCGATCTGGATGATTGTTCATTAAAATTAGGCCATTATCAGACAATGCAATTTTGCGGAAGAACGGAAAGAAAAAAAATTGAATTCAGAGACTAGTTAAGAAGTAAATTGAAACCACCGCTTAAAGATTAGTTTGAGCATCCCATACATTGATGTCAACGACTGGATTTTAAAAGGTCTAGGTAATTGAATTTGTCGTCATCAACTGATTCCCAGATTTTGGCGCCCAAAGGTGGTAAGTTAAAAAACGGTGAAATATACTACACTACAGTTAAGTTCAAAAGTTGATGATGTCACATCTTACCAATCGAATGGTCACGGCGGTATGGGTTCAAACTTTGAATGCGCAGTGCGCGTTCAAATTTTTTTCCCATTTGGGGCCATCACGTTGTCTGCACTTGGTTTTATACTTATAAAATCGCATTGTTTACTGAGACTCGTGTGCCCTCGGTGATTCATGAAAAATACCACTAGTAAATAACAAATGGAGCATGAAAATTAAGTTTAGATAGCGACTGTATAAACTCTATAATCACAGGCAAAACTCACTAAGATAGTTTAAGCCAAAATGAAAAGAAGCCAAAACTCTTTGAATATTAGAGTAAAATACAAAGATGTTGGAGAAAGCTGGAAAGACAAAATCAATATTCAAAGAATTAAAACTTATGTGATGAAATAATCCCTCATCAGAATTATACTGTGTAGTGTGGAGTTAGGGTACTTGGTTGAAATTTTCAACTAGTTTTCTAAGATTGTAAATCAGTTTATTATCAAATTTCGAATTAATGAAAGCCGTCAAAGGTTTGACACTTCCTAGTGGTTTCACGATTTTAACTAGAGAAAATGGGTTATTTGTCCAAAAAAAATTTAAAACACGGTTCAAATGGACGAGTAAAAAAAAGTACGGGTGAAATAGCCAAAAAAAAAATAGCAAGGATGAAACTGGTTTCATCCTGGCTTATACTTAAAAAAATAGCAAGGATGAAACTGGATGCATCCTGTGTAAAATAAAAATAAGAAAAAAATATTTGAAAATGGACAGGATGAAACTGGTTACATTCTCGCCTATTTTTAAATTTTTGTCCATTTAAACAAGATATCTTTTTAATTTGGCTATTTAAACAGTATCAAAACCTAAGTGTCTTTTTCACCCAGAAATTGTTGATTTTGGTCTTTTTGACCAATTTTGTGTTTTAACTAAGAAGCAGATCTCTTCCCTTGTTGCATCTAGAAAATGGCACAAGTAATTGTGAATTTTGATGATTTATTGTCGTTGGGTCAAAATCAAGATTTAAAATGGAGTTTGTTGTGCCCAAATTAAAGAGTTAGAATCAAGTAAACCCATAAATTTTGGTAGTTCAATGTGATAACCACTTTCGTCTTCCTCACTTTGTAATTAAACTTGTTTTTTTTTTTTTTGATCGGTCAATTGGAAAAGATTCATTGAAAAATGAGGTACTTAAGGGGTAAGGGGTATCTCAATTCAATAAATACAACCGGCACAAAAAAAAATGAGATTGAATTTGGAATCGATAGCCTAAAACCAAAGCGGCCATATAAATACAAGCCCCATAAAACTATCAATAAGCTAGTTCTGGATCAGTCTGGATCAGATTTGATTAGATTTATGTGGTTGGTATGAAAATGTTAAGGGAATAAAGGCAAAAAATAGACAAATTACATTTATGGGGTGACTAATCGAGTGGCTGATTACCCTGCCAAATAGCAACCTCCCGGAGTTTCATGAGATAACACCGTTGCTGAGTTCAATTTATCCAATACCGGAACCAAATAGTCCCTTTGATGATCGAGCCAGAAAAATATTTTATCGATCTCATGAGTTATTCATTTTATGCTTGCCTTTTTATTAAATAAAATATAGCCAACTCATAACATTCATCTGAATGCCAATTGGTAAAATCCTGGTAAAATAGTTAATATTGTAGTTCTAGTTTTTGTTGTTCATCAAATTATTATCGAACATGCACTAAGTAGTCATCAGAGAAACCCATCATTGTCTCCAAGGCAGCTGGAATAGATTTACGGGACCTCATCTTATTTGGGGTACCATATATGTATTAAATGATTCATGAAAATGAGTCGATAACAAATGCGTGCATAATAAAAATTAAGTGAACATGTATTTCAGATAGCCACTATAAAAGCTTTAAACGTATTGACGAAATTTTCTAGTTACAGAACCAAAAGTTCGTAAAGGCATTCAAATTACAAGTTCAGAAATATGTGATGTTGGTGTAAACTATGCGGACGGAAGTAAACAATGCATTGCAAAGGTTATTGCATGGATGGATGTTGGTTTCTCACAAATAAGTTAAGATTTCTGTTAATTAATTGTACAGAGGAAGTATTAAATATCTGATTCTTCATCTGTGATACAGCTCACCCTTTAACTGTTCGGTGACATGGAGTTTAAACGAATTTCTCCTTTTTACTGCCAGCTAATACTGGGTGCATTGGGTGCAGTTTTTTGGGCGCCATATATAATTTTCGATTGTTTATACCATGTTAGATATAATTTCTTTACCTGATATTCAATTCAGTAATATGATTTCTTCTACTTATATTCAATTCAATAACATGTCTTGGAGGAATGTACCGATATTACATGTGGATATATATTGAACGAAACAAACGAGATTAGGATTATGTTGGTTATAACAAAATCACAGCAGTGAACTTCATCTTAATTACGAAGATTGACCCACATAAGTTAAGGCTTGTTTGATCAAGCGCTGTTGAGAAAATTCAATGGGATACCAATTCAGATTTGTTGGCTGAAAAAACTACTAATTTCCATTGCGAAATTGAGACTTCATGTACATGGGTAATCGAATGTATTCAAAAATTTATAATTCATTGATAAATTCACCGGTGTATGCAAAACAGTAAGAGTATAGAAACGATGTAATAAAAAGTACTCTTTCCGACCAAGGAGTATTTTCTCATCTTTTGACAATGGAGTGCGTAGGATTGAAGATATGTAAACCAAGCAATATCTCAAAAGAATAGATCGTTGTGGGGGACAAAGCTCAGAGAAGTGAAGAGGTAGACGAGTTGAACGAGGTTGTTTATTAAAACTAAATATACTAAATATTCAATTATACACACGAGGCGGGTAACATTCAGCTATATAAAGGCAACTAGCAGCCGTAGGGAAGTTGGAGAATCTTGTGAATACATTTGAATACCATTGAGTCAGATATGTGAAGTTCAGTGTAGGAGGTAAAGCAGGAACCCTTTTACCTTTCCTCAAGAGCTCCTGCAGGTTGATCCTCTGTAGGGTTAAAACAGCTCTAGATTCCTTCCAAGCAAATGCTAGGAGACCATTTTGATTTACAAATAAAGAACCAGGTTCAGATCCAGGACACTGAAAACTATTACCATATGCAAGGCCTTCCCCTGCATAAGTATGTATTACGTCCGAAGTAGAAAAATATCCGTCCGTCTCTAACGGGAAAGGATCCGTCGATTGATCGTCGACCTTGACAGTAAACATCGTCGAACCATTTGGATAATGAGCATGCTCCGTACCTTCTAATATTCTGGTTGCAATCAGAAGTTGTTGGCCCCCGATTTTTCATAAGAAAGCAAAAGAAAGAACAAGGCTTTTCCCTCTTCTCCAGTAGATATCCCATGCCGCCAGCCAAAAGTTCCACCCCATAAGCCAGCATACTCATGACTAGGCGTTGAGATCAATGTTGGCAACTTGTAGAGGGCATATTTTTCATCCTGCATCTTTGGCCATGCCCTGTTTGTAGATATCTTCACAGTCGAGGAATGTAGACTGATCCCTATCATGTCACCTGACCAAAGAAACTCATGAAGCTGGGATGCATGCTTATGTTCCGATCTCAAAGAACCCTTTTTCGAAATCGCAATTCCACCAGTCGAAATAAACTTGCGAAGTATTGGTTTCAGGCGGTCCTTCAAGTAACCGGTAACACTTCTACACTTCGAACCGTGCAAATGAATAATACCATCCCCATTAAGCAATGCACCAGTACTACTTCGGGTTTCAAGACTCTTTTTTAGCTTGCTTGCAACTCCCTTAGTTGCATTTGATGGCTTCCCAGACATTGTTCGCAAATCCCTGTACCCTCCGCCAAGTTGATACTTCTTCATAAGCAGTAACCTTCGTTCTGACAAAATCTTTACGCCTTTCTTTAAGCCATCAGTACCTCCATCACCAAATAGAGGGAACAATGGACCAGAAGCTAAATGAGGAACTTCCGTACCTACTTGACTCGTGACTAGTTTAAGCAATTTCTGTCTGTCTTTTAATGTCAAACGGTCAAATGCAACCACAGAATTGTTAGATCCGGCCACTCTCTGTGACCTACTAAACCCACCACCATCTGACCTATGAATCCACCTCATTGACCCCCAATCTAAACGAGGATGACCAAGGCTCTTACTGCGCAATAATTTACGCTCATTATATTGCATTCTTGGCTCAACCTCGAGTAACAAAACATTGCAACTCCTATCAACAGGTTTAATGGAACCAGGATAGAGGTACTCACCATCTTTCTCTTTCCCATGAAGGAAAAACACCGATTCCCCATACATATCACTGATAATCTCAAAAACCGGTGCCCACAAAAGTGATCCATCTTGAAGCCCTAATGGACCAAGCTGTTGTGGCAAAATTCGGCAACCAACAACTGATAAAAACCCTGGCATGACATACACTAAATTGCCAATCTCAGGATTTTGATGAACCCATATTCCAAGTAAAGGTTGTACACTAAACATAAACTTACATAGAAATTTATACGACGTAACACCAGTTCTCCATTCAACAACATCTTCTTGTGAGTTAGCAATATTAAGGCTTTCACACTGTGATGACCATACTTTCTCTGAAGATTCAAGGAATGAATTCAAATTCTTGCAACACAAACTGATTGAACAGATATCTCTAGGAGTTAGAGAATTAGACATGATCACCAGTACATCTTCCGGTAAAGAGAGAAACAAACTTGAACCACACACATCAGACATCGTAAAGATTTTTCACAAACAAAAGTAAATTATACAGAACTCTGAAAATGAGTTTGTCTCTAACATAAAAATGATATCAAATTGATTGAAAAATGAGACCTGGGAAGCAGATTAAAACTTGACCACTTTTATATAAAAAATCATGAAGTAGACCAAGCTCCATAACCATCACGGCTCTTTCCTTTATCCTTGCAAAGATGGGAACACCAATGGGATTTATATATTGTGTGTTTGCTTTATTCCTCTCCTTTATCTTTTCCCTTTATTCCAATAGTTTTCTTTTCTTCGAGTTGAAGTTCTTTTCTTCCACCGGCCAATATTATTTTCTTCAATATGTTCTTTCTTGGTATTTGGTAGGTAGCTTCTTCTCGGGTGCATCCCAGTAAGGCCAAGTGCCCTGCTTGCCAACTGATTCCAGAACTTCCCTATGCCTAAACTTATAATTTCCTCCCTGACGCTCTCCTAACTTTACACTTTCGTTAGTCTTAAGCCTCTGTAGAACAGTTCCCTTTTACTCCTCTTTATACAGAACTCTGGCTTCGCCAATAGCGCTTTCAGGTTGACCTTTGCTCAACGATAAATGATCAGGAAAATGGATTAAAACTGGCTAGTTGTTTGTGCTTAGCCAATTCTGCTAGATGCATGATGATTAGATTGTGAAAATGTGAAGTGTGAAACAGAAGAAGAATGATAACAGCTTAATTCCTCGCGTGATAACTACTTGGGATACACCCCAAAAGTAATCACAAATGCTAAGAAGCTTCTTTTTCTCACTTTCTTTATTTAATATATCGAAAAGAAAAATAAAGAACTTAGATTCTTTTTTTTTTAATCATTTATGAAAAGATAATGGGTATATCTTGTAACTCAAAATGCATAAAATGTGCTCTGATTATAACAAAATCCCATGATGCAAATCGACCCAAAGTATACCTGTAACCCAAAATCTGCCAGTGACTAATAAAAATATCGCCAAGACCCAAAATTTATTCAGCATCCAAAAAATTTGCCTTTGTGATCCAGAAATTATTCCTGACCATTTGAGATCAGTTTGGAACCAGCTAGATCTTAAGATTAAGATTTTGTTCAATCATCATCAGACCTCTTTTAATGTTAGGAACATAAATAATAAAGTCACCAAATAGTGAACAGTGCCTATAACTGTGTACAAGATGATTCGTGAAAAATGAGTACTACGTACTGATAATAAATGGAGTATAGACCATTAAGTTTAAGTGATCGCCTATTTGGGATAGCAGATATGTAAGGTAGTGATGAAATCTCTTAATCACAAAATTCAGATTAAGACAGTTCAAGCCAAAGGGACCAAAAGTATTTGTTGGAAACCTCGAACTCAAATGCTTAGATGTCGGAGTAAGCTGGAAAAAGAAAAACAATGTTGTGATTGGTAAAATCCACTGCGGAGGTAGGGGTTCGAACCCTGTAATTGCCAAAATCCACTCCAAATTAAGGAGTTTGGATGTAGCCAAAGGACCACTAGTCTAGGGTATTCAAAAAAAAAAAAAAAAAAAAAAAAAAAAAAAAAACCAAATAGTGAACAGTGCCTATAACTGTGTACGATGTAGGGAAAAATATAGACGATTCTCCATTGTGCGACAATTATAATTTATAAGAACTGAATGTCCTATATCTTTTATTTAGCAATTATAAGACTGATTCCTTATGGGTTAATCTTGGAATTTGCATCTCATTATCTCTCACAAAACTAAATTTAAGTATACAACGTCTTATATATTTTATCGATCTTGAAGACGTTTTCAGTTTTCAGCCCATCTAATATTATGTAAAAAGTAACGAGAATTCTCTATTAGAATTGGAAATTCATTAATCTGAAGAATAATTACCAACAACACACTAAGTAACCATTACGAAAGACCCATAACTAACACTTCTCTATTAGAATAGGTCTTAATATATTGAAGTTTCATTGTATTAAGGGATGGAAATAGACTAAGAGCATGAGTGTGCAATTGGCACTTGGACGCCCAGCATTAAATCTCAAGGAAATTGGGCCTCGTAGCCCATTTGTGCTTACCTGCTCCCCCAGGAAGAGGTTTCTTCTCCATAATCATAATTCTGGCTCCGCCTGTAAAATTTGTGTATGACCTCACTTAACGTCAAATGAAAAATGTCATTGGAACAGTCCTCAAATCAGGCAAATTTGTGGTATTGTCAACAGAATGTCAAATGAACAAATATCAAATTACTATCACACCGTGTTGTCATAGATCAAAAAATTTCATTTAAAGACGGCCCATCACAGGATAGAGTAGGAAATGAACATTTGTAAGGGCTTCATGTGCGCAGTAAAGGATCCATGGAACATGACTTGATGCTAATAACAAACGCATGAGGAAAATAAAGTGAATATCTATTTTATTAGATTTCACTATAAATGGTAACTTATGAACCAAATTTTCTAGTTACATAACTAAGCGTAAGTATATCATTCAAAGAAAGAATGATGTTTGTAAGGTTGAGACAATGACAATCGCATTTTTCGATGTTGGAAGATTGAAATAGTGAGATATTGGAGTAAACTATAGTTGATGAAATAAGAAATAATCCTGCAATATCAACAAAACAAAAGAGCGAACCTCGGGAATATTAGCTATTCTAGATAAAGATATAGACATGGTTTAACTCATCCAAAAGGTATCAACCATGTGCAATTCTGACTCAGTCTAACCCAGAGAGTTCATTGTTTACGTTTCGTACCAAAATACCCTCTTTTATTTCCTGAATGTTGTGTATTTTATATGAAAGCAATAGCTTTCTCTCTAAAATTGAAACATTGTTAACACTATTGTGTATACCAATAAATTTTGGCTTGGTTAAGAAAAAGAAGATAAGGGGATTCTTTTTGTGTTTCTTTTTTTTCACGGTACAATAAATTATAATAGGTAATTAAATTTGAGGGTAGTATAAATTAAACTAGGTAACCAACCTAGTCAGTAATATAAAAATAATTGGGTGAATTATCTGTGAATAACTCAATTAGGAGGGTATTTTGGTCTGAAACGAAACAAACAACTCACCGGGTTTGACTGAGTCGGGAACGCACATAGTTGATACATTTTGAACGAGTTCACCTATTTCTTGTTGGAAAAAATCAAGTTGCAATAGAAGATGAAAAATACGGGGAAGAGATTGTTGTACTCCAAACTTTCAAGGCTCATACGATTTCTTTTAGACAATTATTTCTACCCTCCCAATAAATTGGCGATTACAACGGTATGTGAAATAATGCCTTCAGGATACAATGAAAGCCCTACAACGGAAATTGAATTCAAGGTTTGTACCTCTTGATTCAATCAAGAACACATGTGAACAAAACTTCTGATGATGCTTTAGAAAAGAGAGAAAACAGAAAGGGTTTTTCGATGTGTTTTCAACGAGTTATGGGAGAAGCCATTTATAGAGGTTTTTCGCATCTCTTCACGAAACGACGAGTCTCTTCATCATCGACATCAATGGCGTCCGTTGGATTTGAATATTCGGATATGTTTGTAACGGTAGAAACAGCCGGGAGCTCGCCCCCGGGACCCCCTTGGATAAACGTAGTTGTAAATATTCCAACATTTCGTACCATTACCTAAAATAGGTAATATTTTTTAGCATTGCTCAAAACAAAACAATAAACTGAATCTGAAAAAGATGTTATAAAAGTAAATTGAATCTGAAAAAGATGTTTTACTGTTTCATAAATTTTAATATAAAGGATGGATAGAAAAATGGACAGAGAATGATAAGAAAAATGGTTAATAAATTTGGTTCTTTGGGTTTGACTTGATGCTTTCACTCTGCCATACATATTTAAGTGACCTGAATTTCATGATCTAACATTTTCTCCATTAGGTCAAGCACTGTCGGAGGGGAAAAAGCACCACAAGACTAGGACGAAGGAGCACCACAACAGCATAACCCAAATGGAAAAGATTGAAATTTTTATTGCATTGTTTAAGTTCTCATATGGATGACATTGTCCATTCTTTCTTATTTCATTTGGTTGCCGTTGTTTAATTGTCTTGTGAAAGATGGAGTTTTCACATAGTTACCGTGATAGATATAGTCATCACAGTTTAATGATGTGAAAATTGTTGGTTTGTTTTGTCATTGTTGTGAAAGATGTAATTATCACTTGTGAAAATTGCAATATAGTTTGTGGCAATGCATATGCCACCTGAAAGAGTTCCAATCACATGACATATATAAATGATCTCTAACAACCACTTCAAAACCAGCTGCACAAGGATTACCAACAGAAGTTATATCACAACCAAACCATGTAGAACCAATGTTTAGTGGAAACCGGTGACAGATTTTAATACATGTACTTCAGACACTCATTATAAAAAGATGTATACATGTGCCCAGGATTTTTAACTCTCGCTACATTACCGAGAGTTAGAAAATTCATTTTTTTCATTTGATGAGGTTTAAGAAAATTAAGACAATTGAAAATTGTAGTTTTTTGTGTTCCAAAATACGAAATTTGAGATATTGGGGTAAACTGTTTTAAGATAACCAATAATGTTAGAGTTCTCTGTAACAGTTGAATCTCACAATTTACCAAACACAATTTGATTACCTTTGAAATTTATTTTACCATTTTGAATTAAAATTTACTAAAAGCTTAACAACTTTTTCTCAGACCGCAGAAAAATGATTTTTTGTCAAACAATAATGCTCATTGATAGAGTACTTTTTCAAAATCTGTAGCAGCACCAAACTAAACCAAAATCTACTGCTTTCACCCGCACTTGGTTGTAATAACTTGGTTTTTCTCTTTGTGATACTAATTTTCAAAAATAATCCATCCCATCCAGAAATTTGGTACAAAACAAACTTGTGTAACATATGTAAGTACCTCTGAATGATAAATAGTCTAGCGAGGAACAAGATAATGCTCAATCCAGTCGATCAAATTCAACTCTACAAACAATCAACAATTTCATCCTTTAATTGGTTAATTGCTAAGAAAATTCCCTGCACTGTGCTAAGAGCAACTTCAAAGGAGTAGTGTTTTGACACTCCCTATGAATGAGGCCTAGTTCTGCTATGAATCTCTTTCCATCATTCCTCACTGTTGTAAAAAAAAATTGGTTGTGCATTCCCTAAGTAAATACTCCCTCGGTCTTTCTAAAGAAATAAGCTTGTTTGGTTTCCACAAAGATTAATAAAATTAATTATTGTAGTTAATTTTTTCATGTCTTTTCCTAATTAGTCCTTGGTCCCATCATGTAACAACCCTACTTCCCACATAATCCCGGCCGATGATTTATGTAGAAAATATGTCATTAATTTCATGAGTAACGTACGCAACCGCAAGAAATTATGGGATAACGTCCCATTATACGATTGTATGCGAAGGGAAATTTTTACTATAAAGGATACAAAAATTACAATGGTTTTCAAGTTCATAGGAAGCATAATTACTTGCCTACGGTTTCAAATACCAACCATAAATTACTAAAAAAAACAAATATCCCTACCGCCTTAACAATTATAGTTCATAAAATTATAAAATGAAGAAGTGTAGATGTCCACCCAGCTAGATATCTTCCAAATATCCACCAGAATTGAAAACAAACAAACTCTTCCACAATCTCTAGTAACACCTGAAAAATTGTCAACGGGAGTTAAACTCCAAGCAAGTTCAGTCGATCACCGAGCCACGAAGAAATATAAAAATGATATACAAATACAACGTAAGAAAATCATGTCACAAGGAAATAAAATAATAAGCTACTAGTTATAAGTAGAGCAACCACCCTATTAAGAATCAAATTTTCCCCTAATTCAAAATACCATTGTCGATGACGGAGCAAAACTCTTACATTTCAAACCTTTGTCATAGTGCTATATCGGGACATATACGCAATAACACTACACCGAGTTCGAACATATCCGCAACGAATCATTCAAAAATGCATACATATGTGTATACAATTATACCCGGAACACATTCCCATCTCAAATATCCTTTTATGGAATGAGATAAAAGATCACGGTTTAAAGACCTACATAAAGCCTCTAGGCATACGAAATACCATCCGTGATTCAAAGGATTTTTATCCTGTCAACATCAAGACCGGTCAATACTACACAAAACCTAGTCATCAAGGTATAGACTACAAAACACTCATGTCACCAACACCCAATACAAAATTCTCATAGTGGAATTAATCTACAAGGAACTTTGCTAAAAACAAATTCTAACCACCAAAACAAGGAACACGCTAAATGAGTTTCTGCACCATTAGGTAAAGCAACATCAAACAGTTTACGGATCATTCTCTCTTTAGCTAGCTAATTGTCCCACTTTTAAGCTCGTCTTGGACACCTACACCAAACTCCAATAATAAACCACCACAACTCCATTTACAAACTAGTGTAAATTTTATGTCTAAACTTAGAATGAGTGCTTAATCAAATAGTATCCCTCGAGTGCCCAAAATACTTCTGTCCATAATTATACTAAAAATTCATACTATATCGGCACTTCACATACACAAGTTATCAACTCTCTTATACCATTTGCGGGAGCCTATTAACTAACTAGAGTGTATTCATTAATATACCAATTAACTAACACATAATGGCAGAGCAATTAGATGTCTAGACTAGACCTAGACGATTGAGCAATCATCCACTTAGTAACAATCAATAAATTAACGAGTCTTGAACAGCTGATCCAAATCTAGGTTAAATGTGTTCTTTTCTACCATGATCACCGTGTCATGATTCAAAGAACCACGTATACCCACCTCTTATCGGACAACCAACGATGATTAACAAGAATAAACATATAAAATTACCAAAGAGTTTATCCAACATGTAAAAATCGATTCACACAATAGACGAGTTATTTGATAACCACTTCTACATCTATCCAAGACTAAGAAAACCGAATAAACTTGCCTCAACTCCTGCAACCTGATTGATCCGTAGGCAGAAGTTCCATCAATTCTCAAACCCTAAAAGATATACATAAAGTAGAGACAGAAAATATAATCATAAGTAAAAATCCTTGATCATTACGAGAGGGAAAACTAAGAAAGCTAAACCGGTTCCTTACCGCTTACACACCATTCGCTTTCTTTTTCTACAATTACTTTCCCTAATCCTCCATTGTTTAAGCCGCCGCTCCTAAGAAATGTCTCTTAAATCTCAATCTAATCCTGGTACCCGGGATGGTATCGAAACCCTATTTTATTATTACTAAATTCACTCTTGGGTCTAATAGGAAATATACTAATAATTGATAAGGGGTACTTATAACTAAACCGACCAGAACTCGATATAAATCCAATTTTAGTAGTAGAGTGGACCACGCATAAAAATTAACTAAAATTGACGAGTATTACAATCTACCCTACTAAGGAAAGGATTTCGCCCTCGAAATCTCGCTTGCTTTATCGACGAGAGATGTGACTAAGACAAGTATAACCTCCTTATGTACTCAAGATGTATCTTACTCGGCTGCACAATCAGGTCAATAAAGTCTACTCTATAATTACTTATAATATCATAGAAAGGTGCGGTATGTTCTGTATTGCAGATAACCATGGTGGCGGTTGTAGCTAGTATGCCATATTATTCCTCTTTTTCTGTACCACCATAAAAGGTCATACCTCCAAAAAGGTCCAATGATCACAAACTCATCACATATTTCATGTACAACAAATACATTAGTACTTATTTTTCCTAGCTTCTAACGGTATCGGTCTTCGTAGACCGGCTATGTAAGTTTCTTGTCATTTTTTTTGAGTTGTACAATGCCAAACTTTACAATGAGAAATTTTCTTAGTAGTCATGTAAACCATATGTCGTCATACGAGACTATCTTCTCTTACTTGCGTCAACCGTACAGGTTCCCTAAAGGGTGTCCTTAATGACCCTTTAACAGATCCATACAAAATAGATAAGTGATAATGACGCGCTACAAGCACCTTAAACTCGAACAAGTTCCAAACTACTACTGCTCCTTTTAAAAATGGGAATTGAAATAAGCACCTCCAACCAATAATTTAGTTTGGCACTTTACTTAAATGTATATATATATAAGTAAGGGAAGTTTAAGACTTCCGTGAACAAGCATATGCCTATCACCAACCTATATCGGAACTGTGGAACATATCCCATGTTTCGGATTGACACATTCAATCAAAAAATGTATCCCAGCATTTTAGGGAATGGACTCTGTATTATAATAACCTTCTTGTTCTCGACCTACAGTGCAGGAATAGGCTTACAATCACAAGAATCCAAGGTTCGCATGGTTAACTGACTACCAAACAAAAAGTAAGTCGCAAGAAAAGTATACAATCCGAGATCACTTCTACCTAACACAAACAAACAAAGAATCTCCTACTTAAAGATAAGAATTTTAACCATCCACTAGCATGGATCTACCACTTGGCTCAAGCAAGAAACATCGTATTGAACTCCCTTTCCAATCAAACATAAGATATACCAAAACAATAATTGACCAATGTTTCCTTTACGTCGTAACATATTATGTTACTCATCTTGAATAAAAGCAAACAGTAGAGAAATGATCAATCTGAGATATGTATGGAAAACTAACCCTCATTATCATGGTATTTGTGAATTGAACTACAATATCAACATTATAGGAAAACCGAGATACGACAGTCAATAACAAATGAAAATGCAATACAAAATGTTCATTCATTCTTAAAAGCTCATGAATATACACCCACCAGTAGTAGTTAACAATACAACATATTGTAGTCACCCATACATGCATCACGTGTATTGTACACGATCCTTATATGAAAAGTAATGTGATTCATTAGCATCATCAATTACTTATAATTCATGGAAAAGAAACCAGCGGTACATCTAATACAAAGTCAAATCCAAGGTGTACACGTATATACTTGCATACATTTCACTATATCATTTCGGTGAATCGATCGATACTATGGTTTCTATACAAGCAAAAATTAGAAGGATAATAAACTACACGGTTCGTAAACAAATGGTAATAGGCTTTCTCTAAATATATTCTTCAAATTTTTTTTTTTTTTTTTTTTTTTTTTTTGTCGAGACGGGGTTGACACCGGTATATTAGTAAGCCTAGCCTTTAAATTCCGGAAAATATCTCCGCATCTAAAATCCCAAGCAGATGCTATTTTTTTGTTTGTCGGCTTTAGTCAACAGTCTAGCTATCCATGGGTTCTTGTTTTTTTTTTTTTATTGAAAGAACGGCATAATACTACTCTAAACCAAGAAATCTTTGAATATCTAGACAGTGGTACGATGTTATCAATTTAAAACAATATTAATCTTCTATTCCAATAGCACATGACTTAAGATATTTTTTTTTTTTTTGCTAAAACGCATTCCGTGTGCTCCGATATACATTTCAAAAATTTACTATAAAGAATATGCTCTCTTTCGGGGTCTAGCACTGAACTTGGATACTCGTAGTTCTTCTCTTGTATTGAAGATCACAAGAAGACGACTCTAACTAAACAAAAATGGCTCTAACTACTTGTTTGATTAAGGTGCATATATCAATGCTATCCGTATACTTGTATGCTCGAAAGACTTCCCACCAACTCATAACCGTACCAACATAAAAGTGGTCACATCTTGATTTCCAAGAAACTCTAGCTTTCAAAGAATGAAACGTATCATTAGTACTCGGTAAATGAATAATAGTACCTTTTTTTTTTTTTTTTTCCTTTGTCCATACCTTATTAAGCATCGGTAGCCAACTTACAATAGCTTTGCTTATTCACAATCAAGTAACCAAACCATATAATAAGTTGGTCCACGGGGTGAAATCTTACAAGGATCAACTCTAGCGGTCGAGGACAAAGTTCAATACCACGTCCACCACCTCGGTAGAAAACTAGGGACCTCTCGGATGACAACCACGAATTCAGGTACTAATGGTTTCCTCACAACGAGTACACTCCTATCGGTTTCTATCTCAAACTTAAATTAGCTAAAGAAATCCTTTACAAACAACCTAGAAATAAATGAACCCTCCACTAGAACCTCGAATTGATTAAGCATCACAAAATGACGATTTTAGTAGCATGACTCAAAATTGCATAAAATTATGATCTCTCAACATTAGGACACACTATATGCTTTACATTCCCCAAAACAACTTTGGAATGTATCCAAACACATATGGGCCTTACGTCATCGGGATAAGCGTGCATGCTTTTGAACTCATGATAAAAGAAGTTCTACACTAGGACCTCTAGGTCTCGCTATACATCTAGATTACCATTCTCCTAAATATTGCCCATAAATATGGACTAATTCCCAAACTCAAGAAGTAGTATTTCACTGAGAATACAGTACAAAAACATAAGTATAATTGACATTATATACAAACCAAATCTCAATATCGTCTTGATAGTAAATACTTGAACTTCAAGGATTGCTCTACCTTAATAAACACATATTATCCTTGAGCAAACACAAAGTGGGGTTCTTAAATTATACCCACAAGGATGTATCGGTACACATCCTATGACATACCAACACGCGCCAAAATATCAGAACATCCATACGAACACTTGCCAATTTAAGAAAACATATCTTGACACTTCGTCTTGAATATTAAGATAAGGAACACACCCCAAATATTGTAGCCTTCCCTATGTAACACCAAGAACCAAGAGACCTACGCAAAGCCTCGAGGTGAGCAATTCAACATTTCGACTATTCGATATTCATACGAAAGTACTACAGTGTTTGACATACCCTGTACATACTCCTAACACAAGCAAGTTCGCTACCGGTTAATAAATTGAAGTAGAGTCTACATCAATATACAAACTACATACTAAAATTTCCAATCCCAAGAACAAGGCTACTAAGAGAAATGGAGCGTAGTCATCGATTTTTGGTGTCGCTATATACACAATTGAGACAACTACCTAAGCATTTCCATTTTGATGTTGTTATTAATCTAAAAATAAACATTGACATCGTGCTTACCGATAAGGTATACAAACAACATGCTACAACCTAGTCAGTTATCCTAGTCCTATTAAAATTGTAAAAACAAATATTTAACCAATAAGCTTGAGTCAAATTAACAATCTTAACTGCAAACGTCATTTCCAAAATCAAATTCAAATTCACATCCACGCAATCATACAAACCACATGTTGTCTACCTATATCATTAACCTCCTAAGTTAAATATCCAAGTCTTCATTCTATTGTGATTAAGTCGACCCTATGCTCGTATTAAAATGAAAATGAAATCAAGAATGCAAAAATATGTGCGCCTAAGTATCTTAGTGCATCCAATCATGAAAATCCCTAACGAAAACGTCTTAAGCTCACTCCCAACTCCTAAAGGGTCTCTAACCTAAGCTCGATACCAATCAGTAACAACCCTACTTCCCACATAATCCCTACCGATGATTTATGTAGAAAATATGTCATTAATTTCATGAGTAACGTACGCAACCACAAGAAATTATGGGATAACGTCCCATTATACAGTTGTATGCGAAGGAAATTTTACTATAAAGGATACAAAAATTACAATGGTTTTCAAGTTCATAGGAAGTATAATTACTTGCCAACGGTTTCAAATACCAACCATAAATTACTAAAAAAAACAAATATGCGTACTGCCTTACAACTATAGTTCATAAAATAATAAAACGAAGAAGTGTAGATATCCACCCCAGCTAGATATCTTCCAAATATCCATCAAAATGAAATCAACTAAACTCTTTCACGATCTCTAGTAACACCTGAAAAAAATTATCAACGGGAGTTAAACTCCAAGCAAGTTCACTCGATCACCGAGTCACGGGGAAATATAAAAATGATATACAAATACAACGTAAGAAAATCATGTCACAAGGAAATAAAATAATAAGCTACTAGTTATAAATAGACCAACCACCGTATTAAGAATCAAATTTTCCCCTAATTCAAAATACCATTGTCGGTGCACGAGCAAAACTCTTACATTTCAAACCTTTGTCATAGTGCTATATCGGGACATATCCGCAATAACACTACACCGAGTTCGGAACATATCCATAGCGAATCATTCAAAAATGCATACATATGTGTATACAATTATACCCGGGAACACATTCCCCATCTCAAATATCCTTTTCTGGAATGAGATAAAAGATCACCGGTTTAAAGACCTACATAAAGCCTCTAGGCATACGAAATACCATCCGTGATTCAAAGGATTTTTATCCTGTCAACATCAAGACCCCATCAATACTACACAAAACCTAGTCATCAAGGTATAGACTACAAAAACACTCATGTCGGTCAACACCCAATACAAAATTTTCATAGTGGAATTAATCTACAAGGAACTTTGCTAAAAACAAATTCTAACCACCAAAACAAGGAACACACGCTAAATGAGTTTCTGCACCATTAGGTAAATCAACATCAAACAGTTTACGGATCATTCTCGTCTTTAGCTAGCTAATTGTCCCACTTTAAGCTCGTCTTTGGACACCTACACCAAACTCCAATAATAAACCACCACAACTCCATTTACAAACTAGTGTAAATTTTATGTCTAAACTTAGAATGAGTGCTTAATCAGCAGTATCCCTCGAGTGCCCAAAATATTCATCCATAATTATACTAAAAATTCATACTATATCGGCACTTCACATACACAAGTTATCAACTCTCTTATACCATTTACGGGGAGCCTATTAACTAACTAGAGTGTATTCATTAATATACCAATTAACTAACACATAATGGCAGAGAAATTAGATGTCTAGACTAGACCTAGACGATTGAGCAATCATCCACTTAGTAACAATCAATAAATTAACGAGTCTTGAACGGCTGATTCAAATCTAGGTTAAATGTGTTCTTTTCTACCATGATCACCGTGTCATGATTCAAAGAACCACGAGATACCCACCTCTTATCGAGACAACCAACGATGATTAACAAGAATAAACATATAAAATTACCAAAGAGTTTATCCAACATGTAAAAATCAGATTCACACAATAGACGAGTTATTTGATCACCACTTCTACATCTATCCGAGACTAAGAAAATCGAATAAACTTGCCTCAACTCCTGCGCAACCCGATTGATCCGTAGGCGGAAGTTCCATCAATTCTCAAACCCTAAAGATATACATAAAGTAGAGACAGAAAATATAATCATAAGTAAAAATACTTGATCATTACGAGAGGGAAAACTAAGAAAGCTAAACCAGTTCCTTACCGCTTACACACCATTCGCTTTCTTTTCTACAATTACTTTCCCTAATCCTCCATTGTTTAAGCCGTAGCTCTAAGAAATGTCTCTTAAATCTCAATCTAATCCGGTACCAGGATGGTATCGAAACCCTATTTTTATTATTACTAAATTCACTCTTGGGTCTAATAGGAAATATACTAATAATTGATAAGGGGTACTTATAACTAAACCGACCAGAACTCGATATAAATCCAATTTTAGTAGTAGAGTGGACCACGCATAAAAATTAACTAAAATTGACCCAGTATTACACATCAGATAAAAAGTGGAGAGAAAATTGGTCTCCTTGCTTTGTGTTAAGAGAGAAAACCAGTTTGTTTTGTTGTTTTTTATTTTTTATTTTTTATTTTTTTTTTGAAATAAGAAAATCAGCCTATTTTTTAAAAAGGAGGGGGTAAATACACGTTGACCTTTAATTGGTTTTTGAGACTCATGACTCATGTGTTGTGTACCAAGTGACTCATGAAAAAAGAGTAAATAAAAACGGACCATGGATTTCTAGTGAATATAAAAGGAGTGATGAAACTTCCTTAATTAAATAATATAATTAAGCGAAACAAAATAACACCCATTACTGCAGTTATTTTTAGATGTTGAAGGAAACTGGAAAGAAAGATATTCACCCGAAGACAAAAGTAAGTATAAACGTTGTTGGTTATTTGCGATTTAATATCAGTGAGTATTTTAAAATTAAAATGCCATCATTTGCTTATGTAAAGAAAAAACGGCATTATCTAACTTCCATATAAAGTGGTCAGTTTTGAAACATATATGTTGGATTACTTCTTGGCGGGTTAATCATGTACTTGGACCTATCCTCCTATATTTAGATTCAAAAGATTCATTAAGTACAATAATTGTAACAGTTGGGCTTAAACTGAGATTATAGTCAATATTCAAATTTCTTGTTAGTTTCTATAACATCCCGTAGATTAGTAGTATTTTCTAAAGTTATTTTTCTACGCTTGTTGGAATCTGCTTGAATAGTTTGGTATCGGTATTATGTGAGATGGTTGGACCAGCTAAGGTAATTTCTTGTGAGAACTCTATTATAGAAGGCATTTAGTATGCCCCGAAGGGATGAATATGGCGTACTGCAAAACCAATCTTGATGGGTTTATTAAAAAATGTTATATTTGATGCAATTAAATACAAGGAGGATATAGTAACGTGGTTAGAATGATAATATCTTGACATTCATGCGCCATTCTTTTTTTTATAGAATCCAAACGCTTATAAATCTAAAACTAATTTTTTGGTGACATGTTACTTTTATAAATCTTTACATTCCAACGCAATCTGAGATACGATATCTAATCATCCATAAATTTGAATTTTTTAACAGATTATTTTTAAAGCGATAAACAGATGGTGATCTTACACTTCTCCGAATATGCTCAGTTTTGCTAGAAATATAGAGTTTTATAAGGATATGTCACCAAAAAATTAGTATCAATTGGGTTTTACAAAATAAAAATGGTGTCGAACGTCATTTTAACCATTTCAATGATCCTTCCCCACTGAATACAAGCTTCATTGCTGAAATTTCCGCATCCAATGTGACAAAAAATTTAAGCAGGCACCTTAGTCTTCCTAGATTGTTGGTCTGTCTATAACTAGTTTCAACTGAAAATAACATTTCATTGAAAAAAAGCATTACAAAGCAGAAAATAAACAATTAGAAGGAACATAATATTCAACTGAATGCTTTGGATAACAAAGCTGAGCTAAAATTTACTACAGCCAACAAAGCGATAAGTTTTCTCCCTTTTCCTATGCAGGTGGTTTACATAGAATCATGTAGGATGAATCTAAACTACGACATCTATTTTCATATTATATATAAAGATAAAATGTGGATAATTAATGAGTAGTCTATGTAAATAAATAATGGCCTTGGTAACCGAAACTCATGTGCACTTCCTTTCAATACTGTTCTGGTGGTCAAAAATAAACATAGATTGTTACTAAGTGTTGCCTAAGTAAATTAGTGGCCTCTAATCATGGTTAGTGAGACTCATTTGTAGTGTATATTTCATGTAAAAAACAACACCACAAATAGACAATGAAAATCAAGTGAGCGTCATCTTACATAGCGAGATATAATAGGAAGTGATGGAACTTTTTAATCACATAATTCGGTGTAAGATAGTTCAAGCCGGAAAGGAATGAAGCCCATATTATCGCAGTGTTTCTTGAAAGAATCTCTTTATAACATTTGAAGACGTTGGAGTAAACTGGAAATTAAGAGATAATAACTACTTGAGAAAGCAAGAAATGATCCTATATGTTTCACTCATGTCATCCGATCTTGATTAAGTAGTTAGGCTAGTTAGTTCATAATTAGCTTCTAAACATTGTGAACGTATATGGGTTTTTTTTTTTTTTTTTTGATGGAAGCGTATTAGTCTTTGATAGATTCATAATACTGGTATATTCTTCTTAAACATTTGCTCCAAAACACAGAAGGACACAATTTAGCATTCAGGTACTTAGAAAGGAATGTACCGAGAAAACCAATGATAAAAGAAATTGGATGTGTAGACGGTAAAATGACGTAACTGCTGAAATTTCGGTAATTCAATATGACAATTTATATCAGCATCCACCTTGATCTTCCTCACTGTGTGGTGCTAAACTAGTTTTATATATGGTTTAAACGAATAATTAATTAAAAAGCATTACAAAGCAGAACAAATTAAACTATTAGAGGGAACGTAATATTCAACTGAATGCTTTGGACTACAAAGATGAACTAAAAATTATTGAAGCCGGTAAAAGCGACAAGCTTACTCCCTTTTCCAATGTAGGTTTTAGGTTTACATAGGAACCATGTGGGATGATCCTAATCTATGACATCTATTTTCATATCATAAATACTCGGGTTAAGTCGGCCATAGAGAACATCAACAACTCTTACTTTTCATATTATATACTCGAATACTATGCATTTTTTGAATGATCGTAGCATAGCATACTTATCTTAAGAAGCCAAGTGAAGTCGATATATTGGAAATTAACCTTCGATAGTTTTAAAGGGAATATTGGGAAAATGCCCCAATATGGGATGCAATGATGGATATCTTCTACAACATTTAAAAGTTTGGAAAAATGCCCCATTCCGTTAAAAATCCAGTTAAATCTCATGTGTTAGCCCACACACACGAACAAAAAAAACCAAAAGAATACTTGAATCGGGATTCGGGGTTTAAAATTCAAGATTCGATGTTTAGGGCTCAGGGTTTAAGGCTCAGATGGTCGCGGTGGAGGTTTTGGAGGTGATGGTGGCCTTACACATGTGACTTAACTGGTTTGGATGACAATCTTAACGGAATGGGGCATTATCCCAACTATTTTTAACGTTGGGGCAGACCTCCAATATTGCACCCCATATTGGTGCATTTTCCTAATTTTCCCTAGCTTAAATTCCCATATAAATGAATCTGTGTTACCTTGATGTGTTGAAGCAATTTGTGGGGTTGGAGAAGCTTGTGAATGCATTAGAGTATGATTTTGAAAAAGCGGGGTACAATAACCACACCCAATATTTCGCTTAACAATGTATGGACTAACTCAGATATACTTTTAATAGAATCAAATAGACTCAATCTTATTAAAAGTATATCAAAGAGTTATAATATCTCAATCCTTCGATTTAATTCTTACTCAAGCAAATAGAAATCGTGAGTCTAATTAAATACAAAGAGATAACTTGGATGGTACCAAAGACCAATATCCAGTGTCAATCAATGTAAATCAACAACCAAAGGTTGGATATTCTAATTGATTGATCTAACACACAACTTGTGATATTTCAATTATATAACAAAATATAGATATAAAGCATAATAGAAATAACACAAACACCGGTTTTGTTAAAGAGAAACCGCAAATGCGAAAAAACCCGAGGACCTAGCCCAAATTGAACACCACAATCAGACATTAGCGACTACGGACACTATCCTACTACAAACTAACCCGATCTGAACTTTAGTTGAACCCCAATAAATCTCATACTGATCCAAGGTGCGATTTTGCGCTCCCTTACGTCTCGATCCCAGCAGGATACTCGTACTTGATTCCCTTGGTTGATCTCACCACACAACTAAGAGTTGCTACGACCCAAAGTCGAAGACTTTAATAAACAAATTTGTATTACACAGAAAAGTCTACGGTAATAGATAAATATGTCTCCCACAGAAATACCTACGAGTTTTGTTCCGTTTTTTGATAAATCAAGGTGAACAGGAACCAATTGATAACCTTTTTTGGACTTATATTCTAGAAGAACATCCTAGTATTATCAATCACCTCACAATAATCTTAATCGACGCGGTGAAAGTAGATATTGTGGAATCACAAACGATGAGACGAAGATGTTTGTGATTACTTTTATATCTTTCCTATCGGGAGAAATCAATCTCAAGCCAATCGTTACGATTGTACTTAGTACGATAAAACAACAAGATCGGATCATACAACTACAAGTAGTATCGATGCAGGTTCACAATCCCAATGAAGTCTTTAAGTCATTAACCTACTGGGTCTCATTAGAAACCTAAGGTTAAAGGAGAATCGATCTATCTTATACAACTAGTATCACACATGAGGTGTGGGATTAGGTTTCCCGGTTCTAGAGTTGTCCCTTATATAGTTTTTCAAATCGGGGTTTGCAATCTAAGTTACCTTGGTAACAAAGCATTCAATATTCACCGTTAGATGAAAACCTGATTAGATTCAAGCTAATATCTTTCAACCGTTAGATCGAAAATTTGTTTGTTACACAAAATGAAATGCACGTTTAGGTTTGTGTAACCGTACCCAAACATGTACATTAAGTTGGTTCAACAAGTAGTTAACCAAATGGTTACCCATATATGAGCACTTTCATATCAACCATATTCTTCTTTACCATAACTAGTTCAAATGACTCAAATGAACTAGTTAGAGAGTTATTTTATTTCTTAGATCTTTATAATAAACACAATTGAAACAAAAACGATTTGATTCACTCGAATCGATTCATGAACTTTATAGCCACGGTTTGCAAACTTGCATTCCTTAGTTTATATAAGTTTAAGTTCACGAATAATCGTTTTTAGAAAATAACCAACTTAAGTACGCGGACTTGGTACGCGGACTTATGTACCCGGAATAATTTTGTTTTAAGTTCACAAACTCCAGCATATTTTCTCGGGTCTAGAACTTCCGACAGTACGCGGACTTGGTTCCGGTTTTTCCGAGCAGCAAAGTACGCATACTTTGGTTCAAGGAATAAGGACTTACACACATATGTGTTACCACACCCTATTTATATCCTTCCATGGTTATATAATCTAAACTCTCATTTCAATCATTGACACATTCTTAGAGGACGTTATATAGTTGTTATTCACAAACCATTTTTCGTCAAAGCCATTTTCAAGTGATTGAAATATAACATGACTTTCATCACTAGGTAAAGATAAACTTGGCTAAAGAGAAAGCTTACCAACACATATTTCGAGAAATAGATAAGCGAGATAAACTCGGCTCGAAATAGAAAATGTGTATAATCATAGTCTATAAAGAAAAGCGACTTTGTCTCAAGATAGGAGATAGAGTAGATAGACTTTTGAGTGATAGACAAGTCTCCACAAACCTTTTAGTAGATGAAGTTCCACCAGGTTCCTTGAGTAGTTATTCGTCTTGTATGATGATTGCCATGGTGTCTTGAGCTCAACTACACTTTCTATCCTAGTCCAAGACTTAGCTAATAGTAGACTAGAAATCAAGACTTATAGTTTTGATCACTAACATTGACAAACATGCTTGAGATAGCAACGCATGCGAGTTCGACCGATCAATGCTCTAACAATCTCCCCCTTTGTCAATTTTAGTGACAAAACTATCAATACATATGGAATACAAAAATTGATAAATAAACTTTTGTAGCTCCTCTTCCACATGCCTAATCTTCAACATTACTCGAAATCTTCGTCACTTCCAAGTACTCGAATGATCCAAAAGGTTGTAAGTTTAGCATCATCGTTGTTGAAAATCCATAGCTATAACAATTAGAAAACAAGAATTCTCAATCATTGTTATACAGTGTCATAGTATTATTATAGAACATCAAAGTCCAATTGTATTACAACTTCGACAACAATACTATGGTGATATGTATCACTCCCCCTTAGTCAATACTCCATCTCACATGGAAACCTCTCCCCCTTACATAATGATCCGAAAACCATATGTATTTGTAGTGTGAACTACACATTAATTCTCCCCCTTTTTGTCAATAAAATTGGCGAAGGTACGAAAACGGGATCCTAATGAAAATTTCCATAGAGATATTTCATGACCAAAAGCAAGTACATATCAACTTTTTAGATGCAATCATATAGCCGAAGCTAAATGCTTTCATCAATTAAGATACAAGATAACTCATATAATATTCCACAGCTGCACTCCCCACAAAGATTTGGTAATTAAGCACAAGTTTAATTAAGAACTCTCCCCCATAATATGTCATTCCCGAAAGAACAACAAGAGCGACCTTACTTTCACGAGAAAAAAAGGATTTCTTTGGACATAACAAATCGCATACGAATATGAATTTGAATCCAAATAATACTCAACTAAATTAACCACAAGAAAACCCATGATTAATCTAATCGAAATGCTCAACATAAGAGAACTTACGAAGCCTCACATATATACATAAAATATGGATCGGGGAAGATCAATAATGCGGAATAAACAAGGATTCATTCTATTTTCCATCACTATTTTCACAATGACATACAATAGACATAATCCTCCACTATGGGAAAAATCATCATTTACAACACTTTGTATTAGGGTTGTAGCACCCCTACTACAACGCTTTTTTGTGTATTGTGTAGGTGGGGTATTGTAGTAAGTCCAAGCTTTTCTACAATTCTTGACTAAGTGTTGTAAAGGGTGATGTGATTCATGGTTCGACAATATTTTGCCAAAGTTGTGATTCTTTTTCGATTTTTTTAGAAAGCCTAACACAACTCTTGCTTGTGTTGTAGGACTATCTTGGACAACAAAGGATGTGTATCGTAGAAATATGTAACACAACACTTGTATAAGTTGAAGGACTATCTTAGACAACCTAAGATGTGTATTGTAGAAATATGTAACAACTCTTATTACTATTATGAATAAGATTTGCACTACACTTGTTAGAGTTGGAGAACTATGTTGGACAACACCTAGTTATGTCGTACAGACATTCTTTCACAACCACTGGTTTGTGTAGTTGAAATATGGAACACAACTCTTATTAGAAGTTGTGTGCATAAACAATTTTGAAAAAAAAATTATAGTTGAAACCGAATTGCCGAAAGTATTTCACGTTCATAATTTAATATTAACACTGCTCTTAACACATTTACATTCATTCAAGACCTGCCACTCAATTGCATTACCTAGGTAACTTCAGATCACCTTGTATGAAAGTGTGTTGCACAACGAAAGAAAAGAAAATGATAGATTCTTTGAACATGACTAAAAATATCATATATCTATCATACAATCAGACAAGCACTATCAAACAAAGAAATTGGCACCAAACCAACAAACAAAGAAATTATATTTTCAAAAATATCTTATTTTATTTTTACCAATAATATAAACGAAGAGAAAAAAACTAACTAAAAGTGGAAGCACTACATATAAGAACATTCTATTACTGGTGTCGTACCATTACAACAACATTCCAAGTAAGCGCATCCAAGCATTATTCGAAATACAAGTTAATATCCAAAGCCAACCCTTACTAAATAACTGTCACCACATAATTCCCAAAACTTAGATTTTTTAAGCCTAACAAATAACTACATCATAACTCTTAAGTCCAAAACAAATATGGGAAGAAAAAGAAGCAAACTTATGTAATCTAGAAAGGCTACAAAACAACCAACAAGTGGATTTTCAAAATTGCATTACATGAAGGAACTGGATTGAACCTTATTAGTCGGAATTTCAAGATGAAGACAATCATCACCGGGAGATGCCGAGGCTTGAGTTTTAATTGCAAAGGCTTCTAATGATGCACTCACATGAACTGATTTGCTTTCTCCATTGCTCTCGTAGTCATCAGTGGAAGAGCGGATCTACAATACCAAAATTGAAGATAAGGCTCATTCACTCGGAAGATACAGAAACCAAAACGATGAAGTGTTCACCATTTCCCCTAACTATTGTCCCTTGACTACCGGATTGTGAGGTAGTGAGATTGGAACACCAAGAAACACAATGCATAATACCTGAACTTCATTAAGGTTGACCCCATTTTCACCTTGAGAAAATCTTTAAAGTTTATCAAGGTTTTCTTCGATTGAGCCGATAATGTCCACTATATGCGAAAATTATGCGCAATAGGATAAAGAATAAGAGCCCAAAACGGATGAAAAAAAAATACATTTTGCTGAACTAAGTTCGGTTTAGTAAGTAGACCGAGTTACTTAGGATTTATTATAACGCCAATAATTCACCTTGATCTTTCCATTACGGACAACAAGCCTTCCGGTGCTAAAGTAGTTCCTCGGCCAAGAAAAGCGGAATGATGAAAACACCCTTTCTTTTTCTCGCACCTGATGGCAACCTTGTGAGCAACTCAACAACATCCAAAGTAGCGAGAATGGTGCGGCAACATAGATTGTAGTGTACATGCTCATCTTAAAATTTATTACCTCTCCCGCATAAATTTTCTTGGATGTACAAATATCCATTTAGCTCCTTCAGATCCTATACTTGTATCTATAAGTTCTCCACTTAACTTGTGAAGAATAATCCCACCAACAATTATGTACTCAAAGTTCTCCCTTTCATCAATCCAACATCCTACAAACTGCACATTATAACCAATTAGAGAACACGAAAAACAACATCCGGGCAAATACGAGACAGATTTTGTTTGTAGAGTCCATAAACAAACCTTGTCAATCTCCCCAAAATTTGTGAATCTCAACATCATATCTCACGATAACACTCACTCAGTATCATCACCAATACACACAATGACATTCATCTTACAAAGCCACCACCAGACTTGAGTTCAACAGCAAACTCCATTTCCATTTCATACTAACATCTCATAACCACAACCACCAACATTACGAGAATCCTACTCAATACCAAAATCATTAAATCAACACTTCACCAAATCATACAGATTCAAACACGGATAATAATATTGATCTTAACATAACTACGCATAACTTAACATACATCATAGATTAGGATTATTACCTTAAAATACTAGCCCAATACCTTAAGACTAATCCATCTTCTCAATTTTTCCGTTCAACAACAATCAACACCAAAAATCTCATATGTTGCTTCTACAATCATCAACAACCCAGCCACCTTCATCACCATCTTCAATTCTCAAAACCTTAATTCTTAAATTGGGGAAAAGCAGAAACCTAATCTTCTTTCTTCTTCTCTCATCTTCTTTCTTTCTTCTTCTCTCATCTTCTTCTTCTTATGTTCTTCGCCTCGGGCAATTTCGTGAGAACTCGAGGTTGTGAGGTTGAGAGATTTGACAAGTTAGGGATAACGGTTGTTGATGGTGATTGACGTTTATTGATTTGTGGAAAGGAAGGAGTCGATGTTGTTATATTCAATTGGGATTTATAGAACCGATTGATGCTCAAAGTTTTAAGAGATGAAATTAGAGTTGTGGTTTGATGAAGAATCATGGGTTAAGTCTCAATTGAAGTTCTAAACTTGTATTGGAGATGGGCGAGCTAGGGTTTCTGAATTTGGTCTCGAGATTCGATTGAAGATGAAATTAGGGTTCTATGATGTTGATTAGAGATGGGTATGATGCAAATCCATATGGAAGAAGTAAATATCAACAACACGCATTAGATCTCTTGAAGAAAAAAATAAGAGAGGGAGAGTCGGAGGCACAGTGAGGAAGAAAAGAGACGGAGAGGAAGAAAAAAAAATTGATAGGAATTGGAGTTCTTAGTGTTGAGGAGGGTTAGGTGTAAAAGAATGTACGAACAAGATTTCATTTGATCCACTCATACGGATTAAGGGAAGATCTTGATGGTTGAGATATGTACTTGGGATGCTCATACGGATTGAGAAGAATGTGTTTCTCTTTTTGTTAATACGAACTCATTATTCGGTTATATTATCAACCTTCGACACGAAAAAAAATTCCAAAAAAAATATTAATAAATTTATGGCATTGTTATCGATATTCTGATATAAAAAAAAATCCAAAAAATATATAAGAATGAATCGGGAAAATAAGAAATGAATTCAATAATTGGTGTGTTTGTTTGTGCTTTTTGTGCTTTTTACTTTTTTATGCTTCCGGTTTGAATTTCGACTAGTCACATAGGTCATGAAGTAATTTTGACTAGTCATACATGTCATGAAGTAGCTTTAGTTCATGGTAGACTCGGGTTATAAGATTACTAGAGATGGACCACGAAATTCCGGATGGATTCAAACTTCAAATGTGATATAAATACATACAAACTATGAAGACACGAAGATTCCGGGAGGGTTCGACTTGAAACGTAGTATGATACATCATCAAATCGATAAATATGAAGCTCATTGTCAAATCGAACTTCAAATGTGGTATAACGACATACAAACTATGAATCGAGAAGCTCCGGGAGGGTTCGAGACTTAAAACTTAACATGATACATCATCTAACTAAATAAATATGAAGCTCATTGTCGATTCGAACTTCAAATGTGGTATAATAGCATACAAACTATGAACCGAGAAGCTCCAAGAGGGTTCATACTTAAAACTTAACATGATACATCATTAAATCAATAAATATGAAACTTAATGTCGATTCGAACTTCAAATGTGGTATACCGTCATTCAAACTATGAACCAACAAGCTCCGGAGAGTTTTAGACTTCAACCTTAGCAGGGATATATCGTAATATTCTACGAAACCTTAAACAAACCCTTTTATGACGACTTCGAAAAAAGAAAGTGGCTCCGAGATCGAACCAACCATATAGTTAACCGAAGTTAGCCATATGAACAGTTTTAACTTAACCATATATTTATCTAACACTTAATCAAATATGATGATCAGTCAATCATGAAAGATAATCAAATGAATCTAATTGTGTTTCGAACTTTGCATTAAGCCACTCTTTGCAAACTTTGCATTCCTTAGATTTTAAATGTTTTAGTTCATGAGTATGAGATTCATACAATACCGATTCTAGAACTTAACCACTGTGTTCTCATACTAGGTATGCAAACAAGAGTTTCGGACCTTCTCAGGTAAACAAACCCTATTTCTGCATATTGTATGCGTACTAGGATCCGAGATCGAAACCTGGCCGCGAGTTGACTACTCTAAGTCAGAAACTTGGTAAGAATGACGAATCCATCCATTTACAAGTAAGATTCCTTGAGATATTCTACGAAACCTTAAACAAACCCTATTTATATATTGTATGCGTACCAGAATCCGAGATCGAAACCAGGCCGCGAGTTAACTACTCTAAGTCAGAAACTTGGTAAGAATGACGAATCCATCCATTTACAGGTAAGATTCCTTCGAGATATTCTACGAAACCTTAAAAAACCCTATTTATGCATATATGTATGCATACCATGCTCCGAGATCGAAACACGGCCGTGAGTTGACTACTCTAAGTCGAAAACTTGGTAAGAACGACGAATTCATCCATTTACTGAGGTAAGATTCCTTCGAGATATTCTACTGAAACCTTAAAAAAACCCTATTTCTGCATATTGTATGCAAACCACGCTCCGAGATCGAAACATGGACGCGAGTTGACTACTCTAAGTCAGAAACTTGGTAAGAACGAAGAATCCATCCATTTACAGGTAAGATTCCTTCGAGATATTCTACAAAACCTTAAAAAAAACCTATTTCTGCATATTGTATGCGTACAAGGATCCGAGATCGAAACCTGGCCGCGAGTTGACTACTCTAAGTCAGAAACTTGGTAAGAATGACGAATCCATCCATTTACAGGTAAGATTCCATCGAGATATTCTACAAAACCTTAAAAAAACCCTATTTATGCATATTGTATGCATACCAGGATCCGAGATCGAAACCTGGCCGCGAGTTGACTACTCTAAGTCAGAAACTTGGTAAGAATGACGAATCCATCCATTTACAGGTAAGATTTCTTCGAGATATTCTACGAAACCTTAAACAAACCCTATTTATGCATATATGTATGCATACCAGGATCCGAGATCGAAACTTGGCCGCGAGTTGACTACTCTAAGTCAGAAACTTGGTAAGAATGACGAATCCATCTTTTTACAGGTAAGATTCCTTCGAGATATTCAACGAAACCTTAAACAAACCATTTCTGCATATTGTATGCGTACCAGGATCCGAGATCGAAACCCGGCCGCGAGTTGACTACTCTAAGTCGAAATTTGGTAAGAAAGACGAATCCATCAATTTACGGTAAGATTCCTTCGAGATATTCTACGAAACCTTAAACAAACCCTATTTCCGCATATTGTATGCGTACCAGGATCCGAGATCGAAACACGGCCGCGAGTTGACTACTCTAAGTCGAAACTTGGTAAGAACGACGAATCTATCCATTTGGGGTAAGATTCCTTCGAGATATTCTACGAAACCTTAAAAAAACCTATTTATGCATATTGTATGCATACAAGGATCCGAGATCGAAACACGGCCGTGAGTTGACTACTCTAAGTCGAAACTTGGTAAGAATGACGAATCTATCCATTTATAGGTAAGATTCCTTCGAGATATTCTCTGAAACCTTTAAAAAACCCTATTTATGCATATATGTATGCATACCAGGATCCGAGATCGAAACACGGACGCGAGTTGACTACTCTAAGTCATAAACTTGGTAAGAACGATGAATTCATCCATTTACAGGTAAGATTCCTTCGAGATATTCTACGAAACCTTAAACAAACCCTATTTCTGCATATTGTATGCAAACCAGACTCTGAGATTGAAACCTAGCCGCAAGTTGACTACTTTAAGTCAGAAACTTGGTTAGAACGATGAATCCATCCATTTACGGTAAGATTCCTTCGAGATATTCTACGAAACCTTAAAAAACCCTATTTATGCATATTGTATATCGAGGATCCAAGATCGAAACCTGGCCGCGAGTTGACTACTCTAAGTCAGAAACTTGGTAAGAATGACGAATCCATCCATTTACAGGTAAGATTCCTTCGAGATATTCTACGAAACCTTAAACAAACCCTATTTCTGCATATTGTATGCATACCAGGATCCGAGATCGAAACCTGGCCGCGAGTTGACTACTCTAAGTCAGAAACTTGGTAAGAATGACGAATCCATCTTTTTACAGGTAAGATTCCAACGAGATATTCTACGAAACCTTAAACAAACCCTATTTCCGCATATTGTATGCGTACAAGGATCGAGATCGAAACTCGGGCCGTGAGTTGACTACTCAGAAGTCGAAACTTGGTAAGAATGACGAATTCATCCATTTGGGTAAGATTCCTTCGAGATATCTTCTACGAAACCTTAAACAAACCCTATTTACGCATATTGTATGTGTACCAGGATCCGAGATCAAACCCGCCGCGAGTTGACTACTCTAAGTCAAACTTGGTAAGAATAACGAATCCATCCATTTACAGTAAGATTCCTTCGAGATATTCTACTAAACCTTAAAAAACTCTATTTCTCGCATATTGTATGCGTACAAGATCAGAGATCGAAACACGTCGTGAGTTGACTACTCTAAGTCAAAAACTTGGTAAGAACGAGAAACCATCCATTTACAGGTAAGATTCCTTGAGATATTCTACGAAACCTTAAACAAACCCTATTTTTGTATATTGTATACGTACTAGGATCCGAGATCGAAACACGGCCGCGAGTTGACTACTCTAAGTCAGAAACTTGGTAAAAATGACGAATTCATCCATTTACAGGTAAGATTCCTTCAAGATATTCTACGAAACCTTAAAAAGTCCCTATTTCTGCATATTGTATGCGTACTAGGATCCGAGATCGAAACTTGTCCGCGAGTTGACTACTCTAATTTAGAAATTTGGTAAGAACAACGAATCCATCCATTTACGGGTAAGATTTCTTCTAGATATTCTACTGAAACCTTAAACAAACCCTATTTCTGCATAAATGTATGCATACCAGGCTCTTAAATCGAAACATGGCCATGCGAGTTGACTACTCTAAGTCAGAAACTTGGTAAGAACGAAGAAACCATCCATTTACAGGTAAGATTCTTTCGAAATATTCTACGAAACCTTAAACAAACCTTATTTCTGTATATTGTATGCATACCGGGCTCCAAGATCGAAACCTGGCCGAGTTGACTACTCTAAGTCAAAAACTTGGTAAAAATGACGAATCCATCCATTTACAGTAAGATTCCTTGGGATATTCTACGAAACCTTAAACAAACCTTATTTCTCATATTCTATGTATACAATGCTCCGAGATCGAAACCCGCCGAGTTGACTACTCTAAGTCGAAACTTGGTAAGAACGATGAATCCATCCATTTACAAGTAAGATTCCTTCGAGATATTCTACGAAACCTTAAACAAACCTTATTTATGCATATTCTATGCATACCATGCTCCTAGATCGAAACCTCGGCCGCGAGTTGATTACTCTAAGTCGAAACTTGGTAAGAATTTACGAATCCATCCATTTACGGGTAATAAATATATCGAGAATTGATAAGAAATATATCAGAATTGAACATCCCAGGTTCAAGATTACAAAGTTAAAATGACCATATTACCCTTACTAGAAATAAAGGTAATAAATATTACGGAGATTGTGAAAATTACTAAACTATCCTTATCTGAAATAAGTAAAGTAAATATTACAGATAGTGAAAATGATCATATTACCCTTCATGGAAATTTGTACAATAAATATTATGGAGATTGTGAAAGTGACCAAACTACCCTTATCGAAAAAAAGTAAAGTAAATACTACTGCTTGTGAAAATGACCATATTACCCTTCTTGGAAATTAATACAATAAATATTATGAAGACTATGAAAATGACTAGACCAAGCTTATCGGAAAATAAGTAAACTAAATATTATAAATTTTTAAAATCACCATATTACCCTTACTAGAAATAAAGGAAATAAATATTATGGAGACTGTGAAAATTACCAGAGTACCCTTATCTGAAGTGAGTAAAGTAAATATTACAAATAGTGAAAAATGTATGTAATTATTTACATAGAAGGCGTGTATGTGATTGTTTACAGAGAAGGCTTCGTGATGTTTGCGGCTTAGTCACATGAGTATTATTTTTGAGCATTACATTTTGTTTTACAACTCTTATGAAGGGTTGTCATAAAGTTAGTGTATTAAAGAACCACAAACTTGACAGAACATGTAATAGTGTAGGTATGGTTAGTGGTGTAGGATTCCATGAAGGTTGAGGATCAAATCCCCATCCTCATTTCTTCTAATGTTCTATATTTTTACTTCAACAATACTTATAAATGTTGTTATACATTTTATTAAAAAAAGAAAAAAAAACCAAAACTTGTGAACGGTAAGGATGGTTGATGAGCTAGACGTCCATGCAGTAGATTCATGTTCGAATCTCCCATATAACCTCATTTTTTCCAACATTATATATTTTTACTTCAACAACACTTATAAGTGTTGTTGTAGGTTTCTATTTAAAAAAAAAGAAAAAAATCCAAACTTGTGAACTAAAAGGGTGGTTGATGATCTAGACTTCCATGCACTGAGGTTCATGTTCAATCTCCCCTCTAACATTTTTTTCATTATCATATTTTTGTGTTCTTCAACAACACTTGTCAAAATTGTGATAGGCTAAGTCACTACATATATGGAACAAGTTGTTATAGCTAAAAATGTCGTCACAACCTGTTTTGTAAGGAGTTTTCGTTTGTTTTCTTAGCGCAACCCCTTGTTTCCTAAGGGTTGGCAGTGATGATGTACGACAACTCTTCCTTTGAAACCAGTTGTAAAACATAGGACTTTCTACGATGTTTAGAAAAGTGTTGTAAATCTCCAGTTGTAGATGTATATTTTTCCCCGTAGTTCTCGTAAAACGAAAGTTCATCCTATCTTCCATCATAAAAAGACATAATAGGCTTCAAACTTTTGTGATGTCAAAATTTTATTCATTCTTTTATCAATACATGCATATCGACATACGAAAGACTTAACTTTGACAAGGTATGGGACAATCATACTTCAAGGACGAAACACACATATCCCATAACAAATTGCAATATATAAAACCATAAAGATTAATATTTATTAAAAATCATCTTCCAAATAATTTTTTAATTTAAACAAATTATACTAAAACATGAAGATGAAAACGTTGGACATAGCTATGTTTAATCACAATAATGGCCATTCCAAACTCTAGTTATTCTTTTAAACAAAACAAGAAAATAAGATTTACTTGACATAAAACTCCTATAAAGTATTTCACTTACTTTGAATACTCTTCTCATATTCTATGTATTCATCATTATCATCTTCGATCGATCAATTCTAGATTCCAGATTATCCATCTTTTCTTCAAGTCTCTTGGAAGAGGCTTCAAGTTCACCTTTCAGGGGAACGAACTTGTTCCAAAACGAGATTCATGGTTAAAGAAAGCTTATCAAAATGAGAAATAGAGATGTTCCTATCTAGAGAAGAACCATGATTGTCAGGGCTCATCACATTTTGAAGAATCAAACCGTATCTTCTTAGATGGGAAGAAGAAAGTCCAAACATCACCTTATTTGCTTGAAAGACTTGAAGAGGACATGATAGAAGAGATAGATGAAATGCTTGATGCTAAGAAGAAAAACTTCATCTTAAAAGGAGCTGAGGATAGGAGATAAATATCCAAAATGACATTTGACCAAAAACCCTAACTGGAATTTGGTTATCCTCTAAAATGTCTTAAGGAGAAAACCGTTTGTAAACATAAACAGTTCAAGGCTAAAATAAATTGAAACAACAGAAATATTTCATCACAACCCTCTTGAAGATTATGATTTTTTGTCTAAGAGGGATAGACAAAAATCATCAATACAGAATTACAAACTGTAGTTGTTCCAATCTACTACGGAGTCTGGTAACTTCTTACGATGGGATGAAGTATTTGTTATACCTTATTTCGTCTGTTTTTAAGAAAGAAGAGTTATGTACATCGTCCTTTCTTTCTTTTAGCACAGATTTGAATACCTTGATTGTTGATTTTCGTAAACTATGCATTCTTTTGAAATCTCTTTTACAAAGGCCTGGGTTTTGTATGAGATTCTTTTTTTCTTCTTACGCAAACAATGTTTGATAGAGGAGAGCTTTCCCATTTCTTAGTGCCACATGTTTTAAGATGATCCTGATAATCATATGAGGAGATCACAAGATTAGGTACGTTCTTGTGATTTTATATACGATCCCTGTCGTCAAGGTGACTTAAGAATGATATAGAATCAGGAGGAATTTGCTGAAATTTTTGCGGAATAGTCGAGGAGGTTCGATATGTCTTGTAATCACGATTGCAACAGATCATCTCCAATTTTAAATTAGACAGTTGGCATTCAAGATTTTCAATCCTTTTAATTAAGACTTCCTTTTCTAGTTGAAATATTTCTGGGAAGTAAGATTGTTTATCATGGAAGGATCGGGATCATTGGAGGACAGGCGTGATTACCAAGCAAAAGATTAAGAGAACCATCACGAGATATCATCCTCAGGACAGTAGTCAAGAGTAGCCATCCATGCTTTAGTTATCTCACTCAACTCCGTATCAGGACATTTAGAAGTATCATGAACAATTTTATAGCACTTGAAACTAGTATTAACATAGTTTTTCCGAACTTTTTATTGATTGACGGAGCATTGTTTTGAGACTTTCTTTTACTCTGTCTAAGAGATTTCTTAAGTTGTTGTATAAACAAGACATAGTCGACTTAAAGCAATTCTCATCCCTTTTTATCAATCAATTTAGACGCCTGAGACTTACGATCATATGCAGCAACATGGTTGCTAAGCAGGATGACGCTTCTCTCTTCGTTCAAATTCAAGATCGAAAATTTCCGGAGAGTGTATCAAGGTTATTTCCTTCAACGATGGCATGCTTCTTAGAATCGTATCTAGATGGCAACGATCCGAGAATTTTCATCACAATATCCTTTTCAGAATGGTCTTACCCAATGCAAAAGATGCATTAACTATTTCAGCACTTTGTGATTAAACTCATCAAATGTTTCTTCATCTTCCATACTGAAGGTTTTCCCAATCGGAATTTAGGTTTTGAAGCCGAGCTTCTTTCTCACTGGTTTTTCCTTCAAATATGGTTTCTAAGATATCACAGGCTTTTTAGACTTAGTGCACATAGTCACATGATGTTGAAGATCTGGGAAATGGCATGTATGATAGCATTTAAGCCGTCAGTGTATGCTTTGCAGCAAGAATTTCTTCTGGACTATATCTTCCAATATCCTTCGGTATAGATACATCGCCTTCTGTATTAACTGGAGGATCATATCCATTAACAACACGTACCCATGTTTGAAAATCGCGAGCTTGAAGAAAAGCACTGCATAGCAATTTTCCACCATAGTAGTTTGAGCCATCGAAGACTGGTGGTACGTTTATGGAGATAGAATTCCTGTCTATAGAGTCAGATCGCTACAAACACAGACTTATAAGGTCTTTAAACGTGTTTGCCTGCTCTGATACTAATTGAAAAAGCGAGGGGGTACAACAAGCACACAATATTTCGCTTAGCAATACCTTATGGACTAACTCCAATATACTTTTAAGAGAATCAACTAGACTCAATTTTATTAAAAGTATATCAAAGAGTTATAATATCTCAATCCCTCGATTTAATTCTTACTCAAGCAAATAGAAATCTGTGAGTCTAATTAAATACAAGAGATAACTTGGATGGTACAAAAGACCAATATCCATGTGTCAATCAATGTAAATCAACAAGCAAAGGTTGGATATTCTAATTGATTGATCTAACGTGACAACCTGTGATATTTAAATTATATAACAAAATATAATGCGAATAGAAATAACACATACACCAGAGTTTTGTTAACGAGGAAACCGCAAATGCAGAAAACCCCGGACCTAGTCCAGATTGAACACCAAACGCGTATTAAGTCGCTACGACACTAGCCTACTACAAACTAAGTTCGGTGCGGACAGTGAGTTGAACCCCAATCAATCTCACACTGATCCAAGGTACAGTTGCACTCCTTACGCCTCCGATCCCAGCAAGATACTACGTACTTGATTCCCTTTAGCTGATCTCACTCACAACTAAGAGTTGCTACGACCCAAAGTCGAAGACTTTAATTAACAAATTTGTATCACACGAGAAAAGTCTACTAATAGATAAATCTGTCTCCTAAAATACCTACGAGTGTTGTTCCGTCTTTGATAAATCAAGGTGAACAAGAACCAATTGATAACCCGGACTTATATTCCAGAAGAACAACCTAGTATTATCAATCATCTCACAATAATCTTAATCGACGCGGCGAAAGAAGATATTGTGAAATCACAAACAATGAGGCGAAGATGTTTTGTGATTAATTTTATATTTTGCCTATCGGAGAAATCAATCTCAAGCCAATCGTTACGATTGTACTTATTACGATAGAAATAACAAGATCAGATCACACAACTAAGAGAAAGTAGTATCGGTATGGCTTCACAATACAATTAAGTCTTTAAGTCGTTAACCTACGTGGTCTCGATAAAACCTTAGGTTAAAGGAGAATCGACTCTAGCTTATACAACTAGTATCACACATGAGGTGTGGCGATTAGGTTTCCAAGTTGCTAGAGTTCTCTCTTACATAGTCTTTTAAATCGGGGTTTGCAATCTAAGTTACCTTGGTAACAAAGCATTCAATATTCACCGTTAGATGAAAACTGATTAGATTCAAGCTAATATCTTTTAACGGTTAGATCGAAACTTTAGCTTGTTACACAAAAATGAAATGCACATTTTAGGTTTGTGTAATCGTATCAAACATGTACATTTAGTTGGTTCAACACTAGTTAACCAAATGGTTAGCCATATGAGCACTTTCATATCAACCATATTCTTCTTTACCATAACTAGTTCAAATGACTCAAATGAACTAGTTAGAGAGTTGTTCAATTTCTTAGATCTTTATAATAGACACAATTGAAACAAAAACGATTTGATTCACTCGAATCGATTCATGAAATTTATAGCCACGGTTTGCAAACTTGCATTCCTTAGTTTATATAAGTTTAAGTTCACGAATAATCGTTTTGGTTTATAACCAACTTAAGTATGCGGACTTGGTACGCGGACTTAAGTACCCGAAATAAGTTTTTTTAAGTTCACAAACTCTAGCATTTTCTCGGTAGAGAACTTCCGATGTATGAGGACTTGGTTCCTTGTTTTCTGAGCATCAAAGTACGCATACTTTGGTTCAAGGAATAAGGACTTACACACATATGTGTTACCACACAATGTTTATATCCTTCAATGGTTATATAATCTAAACTCCGATTTCAATCATTGAAATATTCTTAGAGGACGTTATAGAGTTGTTATTCACAGTCATTTTTCGTCAAAGCCATTTTCAAGTGATTGAAACCTAACATGACTTTCGTCACTAGGTAAAGATGAACTTGGCTAAAGCGAAAGCTTACCAACACATATTTCGAGAAATAGATGCGAGATAAACTCGGCTTTCGAAATAGCAAATGTGTATAATCATAGTATATATAGCAAAACGACTCTGTCTCAAGATAGGAGATAGAGTAGATAGACTTTTGAGTGATAGATAAGTTCAAGTCTCCACATACCTTTTAGTAGATGAAGTTCCATCAGTTCCTTGAGTAGTTCTTCGTCTTGTAGGATGATTTCCATGGAGGCTTGAGCTCAACTACACTATCTATCCTTGTCCAAGACTTAGCTAATAGTAGACTAGAAATAAAGACTTATAGTTTTGATCACTAACATTGACAAACATGCTTGAGATAGCAATGCATGGGAGTTCGGCCGAGCAATGCTCTAACGAGATTTCGTAAGATATGTGAAGTTCATTATAGAAGGTAAAGTAGGAACCCTTTCTCCTTTCATTAAGAACTCTTTCAGGTTGATCCTCTGTAGAGTTAATACAACTTCATATTCCTTCCAAACAAATGTTAGGAGACCATATTGAATTACAAATAGAGAACCGGGCTTAGAACCGGGATTAGATCCGGGATACCGGAAACCATAACCATTTGCAATACGTTCCCCTGTATAAGCATGTTTAATGTCTAAAGCAGGCTAGCTAAATCACGCCAGTTTTTATTGATTTGAAGAAAATGATATATCTTATCTTATCTTATACTTATACTAATATAAAGAAAAGAGGTATTTTTGGTAGGAAACCCCCTAAATTACTTGGTTGTCCTTAATTTTTGCATATTTACATAAATGCCATTGTTTTAGAAATATATCAATTTTTTTTAAAACTTAATATGTTTCAAAATATACATCCGATTTTTATACAATTTATATATTTGAAATGCTTTTTCAATTATCTACGTAACGAGTACAATAAGGATAGCAAATTTTTTTAGGCAAAAATTTCATTGCTTTCAAATTTAGTATTGTTGGATGAGTAAAATTCAAACATGTGTACCAATATAAAGAAAAGAGCTATTTTGGTATGACATCCTTAAATTATTAAGTTATCCTCATTCAAATTACCAAGCTCTATAATACTTCCTCTGTTTTTGGAAAAGAGATACTTTCACTTTTTTATTTTAGCCTAAAAATAGGCCAAATTGAAAAAGTGAAAGTATCTCTTTTTCCAGCAAACTAGGAGTATCATGTAATTTCAATAAAAATAAACGATATAAATGTATATTAAATAACATCGAAATAAAAAACCCCTCAAAATGTACATATTTACAAAATGTCATTGTTTTAAAAATAGTTCAAAATACTTAAAACTTAATATCTTTCAAAATATACCAGATTTTTATAAAATTTATATATTTGAAAAGCTCTTTGAATTATCTACATACTTTGAGGTATAAATAAAAATAGTAAATTTTATTTTACGCGTAAGATTTCGCTGCTTTCAAATTTAATATTGTTAAATAAGACAAATTCATGCATTTGCATCACATTTGTGTTCTTACTAGTTACTATGAAAAAAGAGAAAGAATGACCAAAATTAAAGGGAAAATAAAAAGACCAAAAAAAAAGAAGGCTAGCTACATATGTCCAAACACAAAAGACTTTATATAATTCAAAAGCCCTAACATAAAGCCCAGCTACCCGAACATGTAATACTCAACATCAGGCATCTCAATTCTTGGAAGGAAGATAGGCCTACCAAAATTAACATGTATTTCACTGTTGCTAGTTGAGCACCTCTTTGGAAATTGTATCCATGAAAAATTTGCTTCTATGAAGCAATGACAAAGCTTAATTGAAATAACTTTACCAATCGCTTTTTCCATCTTGTTCTTTATAAACCAAGACATTTGACCTCTGGCATATTTAGTTATCTACCTCCTTAAAAATACTAAGTCATATGAGCTCCCACATCGCTTGGTAAGTATGACACCCCCCTCAAATTAAATTAGATAAAAGCTTTCTGAGCAAATTCGGAGAGGACAAGTGGCAGAACTTTATTGGTTTAGACATTAAAAACTGGATTACACTCTGTTTACACCTCAGATATAACGGGCCGTTTGTAACACCGTTAGCAAAAACGTGGGTATACAATACTTTTGTCGAGTTTATATCTAATTAATTTGTTACACTCTGTTTACATCAAATACTTAATCGACGTTAAGTAACACCGTCGGGTGGACAATACTCCCGTGTTACATAACCCTAAACTATATTTACGCCATTAAAAGTTGAAACTCGATGAGGTTTCCTCATTAACGAGAAGAAAAGAAATAAAAAGCAATGATGCTGATTGAATCGAGAAATAGGGCAGATTGAGAGATGAAAGAGACAGTTAAGAGTGAATCGAAAAGTCTGGTGATCACGATTGTGTTCGATAAAAGAGTTGATGGTCTTATGGATGATGTTTTTGATCGATGTTTGGTGGTTTAGGTTTAAGAAGAAATTGCAGAAAACCTGGCTGGGGAATCGAGCTGAAATTGATATGGGTTTGTCAAGATAAGGGTTATTGAGAACTCTAGATTGATGATTAAGTTAAGAGAATTGAAGAATTTCAGAAACTAGGGTTTGGAGTTGGGAAGAGCATTGCTAATCTTCAATCGATGTCAACAAATCAAGAGGTGCAAGAGCATCATCCTTGATATTTTCTAATTTCCACGAAAATTTAAGGTATAAAAATCAAGTCTTTACTTATTTATCTGTTTATTGATCTTTCCTCTTTTGTTCGTTCGATTATTGTTGGGTTTGAGTAAAAATTAGGGAAATCTTTAGGTTTTTTTTTTTGGTTGATTATCTTTAATTTTTCTGAAGTTTTTCATTTGCAGGGTGGTAGAAATTTGTAAGCTCTATAATGGAAATCACTGTGAAGGAGATGAAAAGAGGGTTTTGTTTCCGTCCTTGGAATTCGGTTCTAAACTCACGATAGGAATAAATTCAACATATTTCATGGTATTTGATCCTTAATTCATGATTAAGAGAAATTTTCTTTCCTTCCTGCTAATAGCGATATGATGAGTATGATAGATTCATGATCACATATAGTGAAATTGTATTTTGATTTTACTTAAGTTGCTTTTAGATTGTTTGTTTAAATGTTTCAATGTGTCCAAGTCAATTGGGTTTAGGGTGACAATTGACTCACGTGCGAATGTTCTGGAGAAGTGTTATGCTTTGCTTTTCTTTGGTTCTCGGTGCTTTGAAATATGTACCCTGTCTCCTTGGGATAATGCTTAAAGTGAAATGTACCCTGTGTCTTTGTTTGCTGAACCACTCCTTGCCTCCTTTTTTAGTGCATTGTACTTCAACAAATATCGTAGGTCCGAACTACCCCGGATAGTTAGACCTACATTCTAAGTCCACGTAGATAGTGGCTTGAGAATCATAAATTCTGACTGAATGATAATTAATGCAGTGAATGGAATTTGCTGGAATTATATAACTTCTGGAGGACTCCAGCTGATACAACAATAATAATAATAACAAACCAAAGTACAGAGAAGTGAGTCACAAACGACGGAGGCAGATATAAGGTACAACCGATTTTTTTTATTCATTTTTTTCTAACACTACTAGAAACCTATAAATTGGGTTGTTGATCGCAAGCTATTTTACGGGATGAAGAAGAAGTATAAGTTTAGGTGTTTGTCAAATGTTCAGAAAGCTTTGATATTAGGGTGTCATTGTCTTCTCAGAAACACAAGTTGTTTTGTATGTGTATGTTTTTATTCTATAAATTTTCTATTGTTAACCATTCTGGATATTTTCTAATATTATTTTACTGTATAACTTCAAAAGGTACCATCAATTTCGAAAACGAAAAGAAGTACATCGTCTTGGAAAAGGAAAAAAAAGTAGTATGCTTTTTCACTATACTTGATATTTGGCTTCAAATAGTATGCTTTACCCATAAACCTGAAAATACCATGGAGGAGGGGAGGAGGAGACATACATAAATTATGAACTTCATGAATGAAATGTGCTTGAATGTGCTCTCATTTATGCGTGATACATCATTTTCTTATTTCAGATAATTAATGCTGAAATTTGTTTGAACTTGAAAGCTTTCTTGCTGCCGACATCTAAGAACATTTTGTTGTTCGATTCCACATGAACGTTTGCAGTGATTCCACTTGAATACGGATTATCTTTGACCAAACTCAATACACGCAAGAATCTTACAAAGTCTAGGACTCCTCTTCTATCTCTATTCGGATCAGAAGTTAAACTCCAAAAAGCCATATCTTAAATTTTGTGTAGTAGATACATGTGATTTTATTGATGTGGGGCATTCACTGGATCCATAACTAGCCGAGTAATTTGGAGTCAAGAGACAACTGATTTACTCTCATCAACTGATAGTGGTCACCAAATGGTCACCATATCAAAATGTGTTTTAACGAATGTTTTTATTTTTGATACAAAGTATTAAGGTGCAACCTCCGAGGCAAAAAAAATCTACTTGATCAGGTAATCAAAGCAAAATAAAATGTTGATTATATGAGTGTTAGCTCTAAAAGATAACTGCTCAATTGGGTCAAGATGTTGGATTGTCGTCATCTCCGGGTAAAGCTCTATTTGTAGAAAAACTTAGATGTAGCAATCGTTAACGGTGAAGGCTTCTTATTTTGGTTAGATGGCCGACATGGGAAAACTTTGGCCAACTCTTTCCCAAATCATTTTAGAGTCGTAGTCAACAAATATGGAAGCGACCTATTCCCAAGTAAGACGTGTCGGAGACTCAAGGAACCATCTTCCTCGTAGTGTAATCTTTATATCCTAAGAAAAATAACAAGCTACTTTAGAACTATCCTCTCCGCCCTTTAAGAAATAATATTATGAAATATACTAGTAAATTGAGGTGGATAACTAATAACTATTATTCTTTAAGAGATAGGGGTTCCATATTAGATTCACTTCAGTTGTTTTAATGAGGGGAGGTTATTACTCTCACATTACTTACTATAGTTTATTTCTGTTGATAATTTGTTGTTTTTTTTTCTTTTTCTTTTATGAACGCCTACTCTTGCTACTCTATACCAACATCTTCAAATAATGCTTAACGTAGATACAGGGACTGCCATCCGTTCTGAACATATAATATTTTTCATTGTTCTTATATGTAAAACGTTTTTAAATTTTATTTTTTCATAAGTTCCTGGTTTATACGCATTTTGATTCCTTGGGGTTCGAGGACTTCTCTTTGCAATATATTAACAGTGGGAAACTAGTCTTTAATTGGGTTTTAGAATTGTGATGATGTTGCTTGACGTATGACGTATGGTCTTCTTTGTTGACGCAGTACATGAGTGTTGCGTATGGCGTCTTAATACCGTTAAGAGCATGAGCCTCGGCTAGCTATACAAGAGTGTCACCTTGGGCTTAAATCTTCATCAAAGGCTTGCACCATTTACATGTATTTGCTGTAATGTCTAAACATATTTATTGGCTACATTTGTTAGCATGAAGGTCAGTGGTGTGTGGTTTGGAACTTAGGCAGGGTGTTGGACTTGCTTAAATCCGATTCTAGTTTCGAGGAATGCCATGTAGTTTTAGTAGATAAGTGCATTATTTACGTGTAGTTAATGGGTCTATCCGATATTATTAATTAGTAAATTTCTTGGGATTTTGTCATCCTTTGATATGCTTGGGAAAATGTATCTTCAGTTACTTTTAATGATTCATATTTTACTGATAGTAAATAAATGATAAAAAATAACACATCATAATGCGGGCTTGGATCAAGTGTTGAACAATTTGGGATAAACTATTGGTGTTGTATGGCGCATCATCGCCACACCAAAACCGCATTGCATTAAAATCATGGGACACCAATCACACGAAACCAAATTCAACAAAGCATTAGGACGGGGCGAGGTTAAGCAGAGTCACACCAAATAAAAATATTAAAGAACGGGAGCAGAGCCACACTAAATAAAATCTTAAGGGACGGGATGAGGCGAAGCCTAGACACCAAACAAAAAATCCTAGGCGACCGGTGAGGCAAAGCGAGCTACACCCTAAGTGATTTAGCGAGACTTAATCTGACTCCACACCAAATCAAAGGTACAAACGACGGATCGACGAAGTCAGCTACACCAAATCAAAAATTCTAAGAAACGGGTGGGGGAAGTCACATCACACCAAATCAAACATATGGTTAAAAGAAAAATGTTTTTCTTATTCAACAATGTTCTTAGGTTATGCAACAATGTTTTTCTCATATTTATGGAATTTTAATTGTTGCTTCAAGTTGTGACAAATTATTTGGCTCATGAATTCCCATAATCACTGTTGTACTGTTGATGCTAAACTATTGTCAACTGCTTATGTATTCCTATAATTCATGGGTGATTATAAAGTGATGGTGGATGATTTGCAGAGCCGCCCGGTGTGTAGCACGGGCACAAAATCTAGTCACTATTTAAGAGTTAGAGTTCAACAAGATGTTTCGCAGATTCCATTCATTAGCTAACGCAATAGCACACACTACTGCAATTATTCCTGCACTATAGTCTGTGGCAACGTCTACGCCACCTGAAAGAGTTCCAAATTACATGGCATAAATGATATCTGACAACCACTTTAAAACCAGCAAGTACCAGGATTACCAACGCTATGTCACAACAAAACAATGTAGAACCAATGTTCAGTGGAAATCTGCGACAAATTTGTATACATGTACTTCAAACACTCGCTATAAAAAAGGTATACATGTGCTCGATTTTAACTCTCGCTACATTACCGAGAGTTAGAAAATTCATTGTTTTTCATTTGACGAGTTTTAAGAAAGTTAAGACAATTAAGAATTATAGTTTTGGTGTTCCAAAATATAAAAATTGAGATATTGGGGTGAACTGTTTAAAGATAACCAATAATTTAAGTGTTCTCTGTAATTGTTGAATCTCACAATTTACCAAACACAATTTGATTACTTTTTAAATTTATTTTTCCATTTAGATTAAAATTTGCGCTAACAACTTTTTCTCAAACCATAGAACAATGAATTTTGTCAACACAATAATAATCAATAGCAGAGTGCTTTTTCATAACTTGTAGCAGCACCAAACTAAACCAAAATCTAGCTAGTGCTTTCACCTGCACTAGGTGGTAATAATAACTTGGTTTTTCTCTTTGTGATACTAATTTTCAAAAAATAATCCATCCCATCTAGAAATTTGGTACAAAACAAACTTGTGTAACGTATGTAAGTACTTCGAATTATAAAAATTACGAAAAGTTTAGCCAGGAACAACATGCTCAATCCAGTCAATCAAATTGAACTTCACAAACTATCAACAATTTTATCCTTTAATTGGTAAGAAAAATTCCTTGTTGTCCTAAGAGCAACTCCAAAGGAGTAGTGTTTTGACACTCCCCATGAAGGAGGCCGAGTTCTACTCCAAAACCAAAACCAAAACCAAAACCAAAACTCGAACCACGATTTTGGGCATACCAAAATCTTTCTAGGCATACTCAATAAAGACAAAAAGGGTTTTGAAATAAAAAAATCAGATATCCCCTTAACCCAAAGAGTTTTAAATGGCAAACCTACCCTTTACGTATTAGGGTTAGTAATCTGGATTAGTGATTAAATATTTTGTTTAGTGAGTAAGATAATTTTCAGAATTATAAAGGTTGTTTAGATGAAAAAATTTGGGAATTTTTTTTATCAAAGTTTTAGTTAGAAGGAGAGAAAGAGAAGGAGAAAGTGAGCAAATTTTAATTCTTGATTCAATGGAGGATGAGGAGGGTCATAATTCATATAAAAAACCTAGGAAAATACATATCAACTACAACAATGATTCCCAAATGGCTGATTTCTTAGATTATGAGAATGATTTTACACAAACTCAAACTCAAGATGATAATTGTTATGAGCCAAATCCGAGATGATGAATACATAGATGAGGACCCAATGCTTCTAACACACATGTACATACATTTTATGTTTAATCTCATTTTTGTAGCTTGAAATCATCAAAAATTGTATTTTTCATCATGGTTCGGCGAACCAGGACTATATTCCTACTTAAAAAATATGTTTAACCCATTAAATTGATGAGCAGTTGCTTAGCCGAATTTGTTAACGTTATACGCCGAACCTTCATTTTCCAACTTCCAACCTATTTGCAAGATCCTAGTTCGGCTTATATTAAAGTCTAATAACAAGTTGAACCTATTTCTGAGAGTTAGGTTCGGTTTTCACTCTAAATATCGTATCGGCCCGAACCCCCTATATTTTTCTAAGTTCGGCTCATATTCAAAAATCACATCACTTAACATGATCTGATTTTCCATGAAACACTTAAATCCATACACATTTAGGGGTTAGGCTTTTTTATTACATATGTTTTTCTATTGTGAAGCCTTTTCATAGGATGAACCAAACAAAAAAAGTGGAAATTACTAAAAGTGTTAAGAAAGTGAAGTCTAATGATGGAGAATACCAAGGTCCATATTAAACTCATTAAAATCAGTGAGATCTTATCTTCAACTTCAAGAGAATGAAAAGACAAACACAACGCAAAAAGAATGAGGTCATTCCGACATCGGACGAAATAGTTATGGCCAAAACAAGATCGAAAAACTTGAGTGTGCAAAGAGAAGGTTCGGCTGATAACTCAACAACACTAGCTAGCCGAACCTTGAGCCTGCAAATCAATATTTTCGAAGTGTTTACAGAGAGAGGTTCGGCTGGAAAGTGATCTAATCCAAGCTCGGCCAACCTCGACAACCACCGGGGTAAATTTCACTTCCTCGTGTTCCTACTGAAGGTTTGCAAGGTATTAGCCGAACCTCGACACTCGTTTCCGGGACGTATTTAATACATTTTTGGGTTCGGCTAAAAATGGACATTTACGGTTTAGCCAACTGTTCATAGACACTTTCGGGGTGAAATTTCAAGAATAAGTTCAAGCTCAAAACTCAACTCAATTATTAGCCGAACCTGCTCTGTGTAACCATCAAAACCCCTAAGTTTTTAGCAATTTAACCCATTCAATCCATGAAAAACAACAATTAAAGATTGGGTTTGTAGGAATACCTTCTTATCCCCATTTCAGATTTAGAACACGTAGACGTTTATTTTTTCTTTGTACGATCCATTATATAGTTCAATTTAACCGATGATCGAATTTTCACGAATCGATAATTGATTACGGTGATGAAAAAAAAATCTCGAGAGAAAAGGAAGGTGGTTTGGATGGAGGAGGAAGAAGAAGAAAGATGTTTAGGATAGTTTATTTTTTTGATTTTAGGTTCAAGGGTATATAGGTAATTGAACTACCCAATAGACACCCCTTATAAGGTCACCTAGGATGGGAAAACTATTTTGTATGCCTTGAAAGTTTTTGGTATGCCTAAAAACGGCCTTCAAAACCTTTTCTTTCTTGGAACAAGTCCAAGGTAAAGTTAGGGACTATTCCGTAAAGAATTATCCCATAAAACTGTGGAGAAGTTTTACACCGGCTGCCTGCCTACCAAGGCCCAGTTCTACTCCATCATTCCTTAATGTTATAAAGATCGAGGTATATATTGGTAGTTAGTGAGCACTGCCTAAGCAAATAAATTAAAGGTGACCTCTTATTTATGAGACTCATGTTTACTATGTGATTCATGAAAATACAAGTGATTTATGAAAAAA
>JAJJWW010012255.1:0-49782 GCA_023531295.1 Papaver armeniacum | reverse complement strand
TTTGCCAAACTCGCGCATAGTCGAAAATCGGCTACTAAGTCTCTTGAGGATGTAGAAGAATCCGAGGAAGAAGAAAGATCGAGATCCAGCAGTGATGATGAAAGTTCTTTCGAAGGTGACACTGAGTCTTCCTCCTGCGAATCCACAGATGAGTCGGTAAGTTTATGCGTTCCTCTTTTTTTTTTTTGCCCTTTTTTTTGAGTGAAACTAAATCGTAATGTTGCAGGAGGGGATTGTTTCTGAAGAGGGTCTTGAGATGGAGACTCGCCACAATGAAGGTCCCGGCTGTGGAAGCCGCGCTATAGGTGGCTCGGAGATGGACGTTGATAACGGTGAAACCCAGATGGTGGAAAGTACTTCGGCGACCATTGGTGCGGTCGTGGTCAATATTCCTTTTGCCCAATCCGCGGAGATTCGATTCTTGTGCCATTTTCGTGCCTCCATATTTGACTCCCCAAAGACCATGTGTTGGTTGGAGGCTTGATGTGCCACCCAAGCATGCGGAGTTGTATACTAGGATATGGGAAAATACGGACATATCGCCACGACGACAATAAGATTACTAGCCTATTTGCATTGGTCAAGCGTGTGGAAGAATCTTTATCTTCAATTCACCATATGTGCAACGTGACTGGTCTGATCTCAAGCTGGAAGTTTCACCGGGATATGTGTGTAGACTTTGAGTTTAATGTCTCCTGGTTCTGCAAGGGCTTTCTGAGATCCAAAGACTGCGGTGAACGGTTGATGGTCCTTGCATGATTCGATTAATCGTCGTACGGCGAGGAGTCGATGAGGTTGTCTAGGAGGCTGGAGAAGTTATCTCGGGAGTTGAAATGAAGCGAGCGTCCCTTCAAAGTATGAAGAACGTTTTCTCCAAGAAGAACGAGCCGTTGTTTAGTGATTTTCCTTGAGCGTGTTACTTTTCTAAAACTCTTTTCCTTAGTTTTTTTTTGAAAGGCAAAGAAACGCCTAGTTTATGGTTCGTTTTTTTTTTTATTTTTGGATCGATAGATGATTTCTTTTTATAAGAGTTTTTGGATTATTTTTGGATAATGGTCTTTTGATATGTTAAAATCTGAGTTGCAAGTGTAGGTAGCAAATCATCTAGGAAAATTGTGAAACCGTGAATGTTGCATGACGGGGGAAGGTATGGGATGAAACTTGGGAATAAAATGGTGTTTGGTTTACACGTGGAAACCTATAGTAATTAGTTATGGAAACCTATAGTAATTGGTTATGTATCCTTACCGGACTTACTTGTTTTTATTACCTACTTCAACAAAACGGATCCCAAACCGCAAGTCCGGGCGACGTCGAATTGCCCGTGAGAAGTCCCCAGTTGTTCCCCATCGCGTGATTATTGATAACTAGGTTGTTGATCCTAAGCGAATCGTTTGATTATTTTTTTTTTTGAAAGTCCCCAGTCGGCTCTTGTTGTATTACGCCTGGTAACTGTTACGACTGGTAACGGGGTCGTTGATCCCTGAGCGGATCATTTGTTGATACCGTTCCGAGATCTAAGTCAAACGATGAGATTGATAGTTGAAAATTGACAGCGTGACCGAAAGATCAATCCTCCTCATTTGTGGTCGCCAATTGTTTGAGGTGAAAACGGTTTGTCTTTGATTTCGGGTAATTTCGTGAGTGGGTGAGAAACGAGTCTAAACCCTAAATAATGTCTTGCAAGGGAGTACTTTAGATTCGAGAGATCAATCTGCACAAATCCTACCTAAACCAAGAAATGGCCGCTCCGGACTTGCTTGGTCACAAAGTGAAGAAGAAGGGTTGGTTTTAGGGATGGAAGCGAAGAAAGTGTTGAGACCGAGAATAGTTGATTTTGGAAGAGTACTTGTTTGACTTGTATCGTGAAAATGAAAGCTACGGATGGGAAAGCTAGCAAGTGGTTTTACGAGTGTTGTATGCTCCTGACCAAAACTTGTTGTTTGGTGGAAATAGGTAAGACCTATCTATACAGGTCTAACTGAAACGTAATCTGGTCTTATAAGAAATAGAAACGGATGAGTAAATGGGAGGAGGTTGTAACCAGTAACACCTGGAGTTGATGTTCCATAATGAAAGAAAGCGTTTTCACCATTACTCCTGTATTTACTAACCGCCTTATTCTTATGACACTTTTATGTAACGAGCGTAGTGTACGTCGCACGCTGTAAAACGCGAAACCAATACCCTTTATGAGCATCCCCCAGTTTGTGACATGTCTTAGATGTATCGAGTGTTTTCATGGGAAAACGTGCAGCATGGTGTTACGTGTGGCATGGTGGCATGCCAGTGGCCATGGTAGAGTCGGTATGGCTTTGCTATAGAATAGGCGCGGCCAAAATTAGGGTTTGGGTGCAAACCGTAATGTTTTGGCTTTGGGCCGCAAGTTAGGTGGAGGACTTGAACAGTCGAGATCTGCATCTCATAGGGAAGGATAGCCGTTGATTATTGCAACTCTCCGTTTTAGTAGCCATCGTTGAGCATGGCTTTGCCATAGAGTAGGCGCGGCCAAAATTAGGGTTTAGATGCAAACCGAGATGTTTTGGCTTTGGGCCGCAAGTTGCCATGCGTTAGGTGGCGAACTTGGATGGTCGATATCTGCATCTCAAAGATAAGGGTAACCGTCGATTATTGCAACCCTTCGTTTGTAGCAAGTCGGCGTTGAGCATGGCTTGGTCATAGAGTAGGGCGCGGCCAAAAGTAGGATTTAGCGCAAACCGTGATGTTTGTCTTTGGGCCGCAAATTGCCATCGTCGGTGGCGAACTTGTGTGGTCGAGATCTCATCTCAAAGAGAAGAAGTGTAGTTGATTATTGCAACCCTTCGTTTGTAGCGACCAGCATTGAGCATGGCTTGGTCATAGAGTAGGCGCGGCCAAAATTAGGGTTTAGGCGCAAACCGTGATGTTTGGCTTTGGGTCGCAAGTTGCCATGCGTCGGTGGCGAACTTATGCGGTCGAGATCGAGCATATCAAAGAGAAGGGTAGACGTTGATTATTGCAACCCTTCATTTGGTAGGCGCGGCATGAAAGTATGGTCGGCAAGCTAGGATTTTTGTGTAGTTAGGCGCGGCCAAAGGCCGGGGTCTTGGCGTAGTTTGGGCGACCATAATTAAGGCTTGGAGTTTGGGCCACAAGTTACCACGCGTTAGCTGGTGACCTTGGATAGTTAAGATCTGCATCTTAGATGGAAATGTGACCGTTGATCGTTGTAACCCTTCGTTTTGGCAGTTAGTGACGTGAAGGAAAGGCTGGCATGGTATATGAGCGGCCAAAACTAGGGTTTAGTGCAAACCGTGGTGTTTGGATTTGGGCCACAAGTTGCCATGAGTTAGGTGGCGAACTCTGATGGTCGAGATCTGCATCTCAAAGAGAAGGGTAGCCGCGCGTTGATTATTGCAACCCTTTGTTTTGGCGTGGAGAAGTGGCTGGCATGGTTTACCATTGGCACGGTGGTACGGCTGGCATGGTTGGCATGCCTTGGCGCGAACGTGGCTGGCATGGTTTGCCATTGGCCCGGTGGTGCGGCTGGCATGGTTGGCATGCCTTGCGCGAGAGATGTGGCTGGCATGGTTTGCCATTTGCATGGTGATGCTACCTGGTATGGTTGGCATGCCTTGGCGCGAGAGACGTGGGCGGCATGGTTTGCCATTGGCACGTGATGGTGCCGGCAGCATGGTTGGCATGCTTTGGCGCGAGGGATGGGCTTGCACGCTTTGCCATTGGCACGGTGGTGCGGCTGGCATGGTTGGCATGCCTTAGGCGCAGACGTGGTGGCATGGTTTGCCATTGGCACGGTGGTGCGGTCAGCATGGTTGGCATGCCTTGGCGCGGAGATGTGGCTGGCATGGTTTGCCATTGGCACGGTGGTCCTAGGCATGGTTGGCATGCCTTGGCACGGAGACGTGGCTGGCATGGTTGGCATGCCTTGGGGCGAGACATGGCTGTCATGGTTTTCCATTAGCACGGTGGTGCTGGCCGGGCATGGTTGGCATGCCTTAGCGCAGGCGTGGCTGGAATGGTTGGCATGCTTTGGCGCAGAGACGTGGCTGGCACGGTGGTGCGGCTAGCATTGTTGGCATACCTTGGGGTAGAGACATGGATGGCATGGTTTGCCGTTGCACGGTGGGAGAATTAGGGTTTGGCATATACAAAGGTGATGTCAGTTAATACTAAGGTTTCTGCCGTGGAACATGACACACGTATAAAAAAAAGGGTACCCTGGTAATTCTTACATAGGCATGATGTTTAATTCAATAAGTGTGCTAGTGGTCATAGTGACGTCATGTCAGATGCATAGTTTTACGATTTTAACCCTAAGCTAAAAACCACCATCAACACTTAGATAATGCTAGAAGTGATTTAGATGTAAATGTTAGCCTTGAATTTGATCATGCTTCATTGGTTAGGGATATTATTTCCAACAAAGAAGGGTTGCTTATAATTCTTATTCCTTTGTTGTTTCCTGATGAGTGTTCTCATGCGACCTTTAACCTTCTTATCGTTTGTTGTTCTCAGGTAACGAGAAGGAATTTTGCGAGAAAATTGAGGGTCTGGAGGTGAAGCTTTCCTCTCATGATTCTAAATATCGCATGCTCAAGAAAAAGCTTACTACTACTGTTTCCAACATAAGCAAGGATGTTGTTCGCGTTCGTGATGCGGCTATTAAAAAAGTCTGTGCGGATAATAGCATTCCTCTTTCACCTTATAAATTCGCTGAAGTTTCCCCCAATGAAGAAGACTCTGATATCTCTGATAGTGAGTATGAATAATATGACGAAACTAACGAAGAAGGCAATGGTTCTGAAGATGAGGAGGATAATGAAGTTGACATGGGTGGAAAATAGTTTTCTTTCAGAAAATCTTTTCTTTCTTCTCGCACTTGTAAATCCTTTATCAATTTCTTGTATATTGAACATTTCCTAATCTTTGAAGCCCTTTCTCCAATGTAAACTCTTAATCCTTTGAGGTTTTCTTAATGTAAACTCCTCTATATGTTTGCATTCCCATACTTGCCTCTGGTTAGTCGTCACAAGATAATTGAGTCGGTCACATATTATGTTCATTATCAATTATGTTTTATCTGTATAGCTATCATGCATATATGTACCTGCCTCATATGATATTTCATTATGCGATGATCTATCGTGTATATATGTATTCATATGCCTTTAATATTATATCCAAATTACCTTTATCTTATTTTACCTTACTTACATGTATGCGTCTTTATTTTCTGCCTCAGCTATACTCTGTATTACCATTTTCGCGTCTATACATAGTCTCATCATTCTCATTGTGAGGAATTTCCTCTGTCCTTTCATTGTGCTAAAGAATTTGTGCGTGCATTTGCTCTTTCATTATTTCATGAAAAACAATATTAGTTTCAATCCTATTTCTCTCATGGGGTCTTATTTAGCCTCTCTAAGTAAAGGTCATATTTTTCCTAAGATATGATTTTGTTCTTGTGCGATGAAATCGCAGGCGGTCTTTACATTTTCATGTAATGACCCATTGATCTCGCCTTATCTTCTTCTTGTATTATTGCCTCTGCAGGTTTTAGTGATGAGAAAATACGACAAGCCTTAATACCCCCGTGAGTAAAAAGCCTCATGATATTTGCGTCTTTTGACACAATTCAGCTCCCCAACGGAGGGTGCCGTCCTTATATTCCCCCAGACTGCCCCTTCAAGGAAGCTTACCCCTACCGGATTAGGGTGGGATCTTCCCATCCAGTGATGCAACAATCAGTTGTTTTCACGGCCTCTTATCCCTCCACCGATATGGCTTGTGGTTACGAGACCACACCCTAAATGGGGTTTCTTTGGACCGAGTGCATCATAGTCAAGACTTGTCAAGAGCAGACAGGTACGCTCCAAACGTCCCAGGCACTCTTGACTCAACCGTGTACCTCGGCGCCTTGATCGATTATCTGCACTCCTTAGGAGAGACCTTGCCACCTTAATCTTTCGATTTAGGCGCCTCTCCTGGATGGGCTTTTATTTCACCCCAAATCTCCATGACTTAGGTTTCAGGGTCGGTGTAGCTTTCCCCCAAGTCATGCTAACTAGGTTTTCCCCAATAGTGACGTGCGTTAGGTCTTATTATTGCCTCTTGCTATATGCGAACTAGGGTGCACACCACAATTGGATGCCTAGCCTCCCTAATTGGAGTCTTTACTTCTGTTGCCTTCTACTAAGGTCTTATCATAAGGTCTTATTTTTGCCTTTTTTCTTGGTATGACATTATCATAAAGAAGTAAAAATTTTCATTTGCATTCATCCTCTCAGTTAGTACAATGCTAATATATTTTTTCTTTGCTTATTAACCTACATGGTAACTCTCTTTTAAATGACTTTATGTCTGAAATAACTTGCTTGTTTCCTTCGCCTTCTGTGCTTCATTGAGTTCGCGTATGCTTTCCAATACATTGATTTACATGCGTTATGTAGCTGCTGGTGCGCTATGACTTCCGCACAGACCATATTTCTTCAGGTACACTTGGTTCCAGAGTTCATCAGATGACTTTCCTGCTTTCTCATCTACTAATTCATACATTCCATTTCTAACGACCCTTTTTGTGACATTCTCATCCTTTTTCTCGGGTTTAAATTAACCCGTTAGTTAACTTCTGCACCCAGAGTGCCTAAAATCCCAATACTCAAATGCTTTTAACACTTTCAGGTTGCCTGAATTTTTAGTGCCTAAAAAAGTCTGCCTTGTTCAAACCATTGGGTGCCATAATAATTTTACTTGCATGTTGGCCTCGTGTCAAATAAGAAGAGTTTTTAGTAGAAATAAAGAGTGAAGTATGAGAGACCTCGTTCTTCTCTCTATGGAATTTTCTGGATATGATCTTAATCTCTTTTTCTCAGCTATAGGAAAATATTTCTTTTCTTCCCTGTCACAAAATTCTTAGAGAAGAATTAATGATGTCGTTTGAGAGCTCGGGTGGTGTGGAAATTTGTGGTCATGAAGACCAGTTGAAGAACCTGATTTTCAGCCGTATATTATTGGTACTTTTAGGGGTTTTAGAAGTTAAAACAAGCACCAATTTCGATTAGAGTTTGGTATGAAATTGGTTTGGATTTGTATTGAACATTCAGCAAGAAAACAAGTTAAGAGAAGTGAGTTATTGTTGTTTGACGTGATGAAGGACTATGAATTGTGAATGCTTAGAGTTTATGGTTGATTAAAAAGCTTGTGTCTGTTTCCTTATCCAAATTTGCATGGGAGGAGAAGGTATGAAATGGCTACAATTGAACTTCATAGTTAGCTCACCTGATAAGTTGCATGCACGCAAGGTGTTCGACAAAAATCCGAGACAAGAGAAAATGGGTAAATTGCTTCACCTTCTTTCAAGTTTTTAAGTCTTATTGTTTCATTTATGAATGTGATTCAAAATCCAATGGTTTTAAATGGAGTTAAGTCATGATTTCATGCCTTTGTATAGTGATTAAGCTAGTGAAATTGATTATCTTCATTCACTTTAAATTATGCATTTTTGATCTTAATGTTTGTGATGTGGCAAGCTATTTTCCTTGTTGGTTAGATTGAAGAAGTGGTTTTGCATTAAGTATTTCAATTCTATGGTATTATAGAGTGGCCTAGTCGACAAATTATATTGTCATCGTTCTAGAAAGAATTTAGTACTAATACTCTATATGTTAGACATTATATCCAGAATGGGAGATGAAACTCTGACTTAGTGATGCATAGTGGTATTTATAAAATACCATTCTTATCCTCTTTATCCTTGTTCTCCTTCTTACCCCCTTGTTTATGGGTGAAAACTACTCCTGCAGAATTTGGTAATTTGGGGTGTGGATGAGGAATGAATCTAAACCCTAAACAAATGCACTGCGCGGTGAGTGCTTGTAGATTCGAGAGATCAATCGTGGCAAGTCCGCCTAAACCAAGAAATGGCCGTTCCCGGACTTGTTTCGGTCACAAAGTGAAGGAGATGGGGTTGATCTTAGGGAGGGAAGCGAAGAAGGTGTTGAGATTGTGAAGGTGTTGGCTTGCTTATGACTTGTAACAGAAAGAGGAGCAAGCTCACGGTTGATGCAAGCAGGCTTTGGGTGTTTGAATACGATTTGTATTAACACTTGGTTTTCTGTCTCCTATTTTTCTCCTGTTTTTTCCCCTTGTTTTTGGAAATAAGGAGGAGAACCTATTTATACAAGTCATTGAGCCTTATTCACGTCTCTCGTGGGAAGTGGAGGAAGTGGAATGATGGAGTAGTGGAGTTGTGCGTTGGTGATACACGACCAGTCTTGCCCACTTCTCCAGTTCATCTCTAACCGTCAATGACTTCCTGACACGTTCTTGTGATGGCGTTGCACGTTACGCCGTAAACCGCATACCAATACCCGATATGTATCCCCCGTTTGTGACATGATTGATGTGCGGAATGTGGATCGTGGATGCACGAAAGATAGCATGTAATCTTTGAATTGAATAACTTGTGTTATTCGGAAGTCGAATACTTGTGAAGTATCGTGTGTATTTTATCACAGTGCGCATTACGGTGTGTAAAGTGATGGGTAATGACTCCTCACTAACCAAATAACTCTGACAAAGGGTTGTATAACCAAGCCGTGAAGTTGGACTCGATGAGATGATCTTTGAGACACTCATCTCACCCGGATTAATGAATATTAGGTTTTTTGAAGAGAGCGCAAGCATGACTCTTGACTTGGTCGAAACCAAGCATGGGAAGAATTTTGGAGAGGATCGACCGGACGTGTATGTAGATGGCATCTTTGGCGTACGTCCATGTCTCACCGTCTCATGAAGGTGCGATCTAGGCCACTCAATTTGACCGCAAAGAGGAGTGGTTGAGATCGGTTTTGCGGCGTAATCCTTGCCGCAAAGGAGCTGGAAACCTCATGACATTCCCCGACGCGTTTCGAGACGACCAATCTTGGTCGGTCTTGGTCGATCACTCCGGATGTAGGTGGTAGGCTGGTGTTCACGCCTATACTCGACTATCCCATGAAAACGTGATCTAAGCCACTCAAATCATCCTATGAAGTTGAGCTAGTCGAGATTAGTTTGCAATTTGGGAAGTGTAACCACGCATGTTTGGGCGGGCGTTTTGGATTAGCCCGGGCATGATATGCCTTGGCCGATCACATGAGGAGGTAGATGGGCCCACGGTGGTCATGCTTGGTATGACCTGACACCTAATCTAATGCAGGACCCTCCATTCGTGCTCTGAGAAGATGGACGCGCGTGATGTCTTGAAACCCTAATTTTGGTTTTCGTGCGCCTCTTCTTGTTTGGGTGACGATTTTGTCACGGCCAAACATTGTTGGTCTTGACCGATTGGTCAAGTGTGTGGCGGGCCCACGGTGATCGTGTTGACATGCTCGGGCCCTTTGAGTCTCATCTACACCCTCCATCTATACTGCAAGATGGATGGTTGAGGCGCTTTGCAACACATGTAATATGCCGCAAACCTAATTTAGGGTTTTCCGTCCATAATGCTTGGTATGAACGGTTTTTTGGCAAGCTAGGCCAATGACCGACCATGCGGGATCGGCGTGGGTATTCCATACCATGCTTGGGGTGATGGAATTGATCTGGGTCATCCAATCATGCTTATGGAGTTGGATGATCAAGCGATCGAATCATATCCTGATCGATTCGGTCGGTCTTGGGATGCTCAATCGGAGCTAGTATAACACACCGAGGGGCTCAATCGGGCTAGTATAACACACCGAGAGGTCTCGGGCTAGTATAACACACCGAGAGTCAGCCTGTACGGGTATTTCGTACATGGTTTCATTATAGTGCTTGGAGGTTCGTGTTACTCTATAAGAGTAACACTCAATCGTCATGCCACACTGATAATGATTCATTATAATGCTTGGAGGTTCGTGTTACTCTATAAGAGTAACACTCAGTCGTCATGCCACACTGATAATGAGTACTGGAAATACAAGGTGATATGAAATTCCACAGGAAGGGATTGTTGCTACATGCTCCAACCTGGAGGAATTTCATGTATTCACAGAATGGGATTGTTGCTACATGCTCCATTCATGGTGAATTAAGTGAGGGAATATCCAACACTTATAAATGGCTTTATCTTTTACAAGATGTCAGCGCATGATTTTTCTGGGTTTTTTTACAAATTTAACCTTAAACGAAAATCCACCATCAACACCCCTTTATTTGGTTTATTTCCTAATCTATCCTTTATGTTTACTATTTATTGTTGAAACCCTAGTTCTACTAGTTTCAAGTTTGGTTTTGTTTAGAAAAGTGGTGTAAGAACCCTAAATCCTTCTAAGAGAAGAGCCTCCAACACTTTGTTATTTCCAATTTGTAATTGGGTAGAAATTTCAATTTGTAAGAGATGCATCTATTATCTTCTAGTTTCCAATCTTAGAATTGGGTAGAAATTTGAAGATTATTAGAGAAGAACCTCAAATATTTGTTCCTTGTTCCAAGGGTAGAAGAAGCATCATTTGAAGGTTGGTTATTTTTATTTCATGGTGTTTTGTTATAATTTAACATCCAAATTCAATTATAAGTGTTACTTTACATTAGTTGGTATCAGAGCTTTGATTTGATTTTTTTGGGGGAAGGTTTGGTAAAGATACTAATATCATCATCAACTATTTTGGGTTGTGTTTCTTTTTCTTGGTAGTTTTCTTAAATTGGGTATTTCAATCTTATGGTGTTTTATTATGATATCAAAAAGAAGAATGAAAATGGATGGAGAAGTAAAAGTAAGTAATGTTCAAGTGATGAGATTATTGAATAAAATGAGATATGAGATGTTTGATGAAATGCATCAATTAGTAGAAGAGAAATTTAAGAAGTTGGAATGTCTTTATGTGGATTCATTTGAACTTCCTAATGACTATGGAGATGAAGTGGAGCTAAAGAGTTCAACTTCAATTGGTGGGTATGAGCATCAAGAAGTTGCCCACAAGATGTTTGATAAATTGTCTCCACCAAAGTTTCAAAGTTTCTCAAGTTGTGGGGAAGGTGAGATTAGTAATGATGTTGCCCACATGGTATTTGATAAAATGTCTCCACCAAAGTTTGATAATTTTTCAAATTATGGGGAAGTTGAGATTGATAATGATGTTGCCCACATGGTATTTGATACAATGTCTCCACCAAAATTTGATAGTTTTTCAAGTTTTGAGGAAGGTGAGATTGGTAATGATGTTTACTTTGATCCTAAATACCACCCATATTTGATGAAGAACCTAATGAAGAAATGGAAGAAGAGTTTATCACCGGTTATCAAATACAAAGATTGGGTGTCATAAACAAATACTCCATGCTTGAACTTGACGACGATGATCGAGGGACAAGGCATGACGCATTCCATACCACTTGTACCATGAGAAGAAAGATAAGCAAGCTTGTTAATGATTCCAATAGTTATGTTTATGCCATATCCAAAAATGTCATCCAAGAGATGAAATTTGAGAGAAAAAATTCACCCAACAACAAGCTCTTTATCAAGTATTAGCAAAGAAAATGAGAAATTAACTTATGTTGATCCAACTTGGGCTTCCTTTGAAGACAAGTATAATAACGCAAGTCACCATTCAAAGTTGGAAAAACTACTTGGTGTTTCTTTGCTTCTTAAGTGTGCACTTGACTATCACCACAAGAAGTTAGACTTGGTGAGTAATTATAAAGGAAGAAATCGTGGTCGAGTAGTTTTCAAGAAGGGAAGTAGTGCAATCATTAATGAGTTCATTTTAGTTTTGGACTACATAGCATTGAAGCACATCAATTCTCAAGACAAGTTTTCTAATAGGCATGATAATTGGGTTTCTTATTTGCATCAATTCACTTGGTTTCATATTGGGGCAAAAATGATTGGGATGAAGAATATGACAATTCGAGGGAGAATTTCTTTCAAGAAGGGGAGGATGATGCATAGTGGTATTTATAAAATACCATTCTTATCCTCTTTATCCTTGTTCTCCTTCTTACCCCTTTATTTGGTTTATTTCCTAATCTATCCTTTATGTTTACTATTTATTGTTGAAACCCTAGTTCTACTAGTTTTGAAGTTTGGTTTTGTTTAGAAAAGTGGTGTAAGAACCTAAATCCTTCCTAAGATAAGAGCCTCCAACACTTTGTTATTTCCAATTTGTAATTGGGTAGAAATTTCAATTTGTAAGAGATGCATCTATTATCTTCTAGTTTCCAATCTTAGAATTGGGTAGAAATTTGAAGATTATTAGAAGAACCTCAAATCTTGTATCTTCCTTGTTCCAAGGGTAGAAGAAGCATCATTTGAAGGTTGGTTATTTTTATTTCATGGTGTTTTGTTATAATTTAACATCCAAATTCAATTATAAGTGTTACTTTACATTACTTAGTTACCTCTCATGCTTTCCATTTTGTTAAAAAATCTTGTCTACTAGATCTTCTCACTAGCTCACAACCGGTGCGCGCCTCTGATACGTCTTTATTGAATATGCTCCATGGATACTCCCTAAGCCTATATAGTTTTGAACAAGTAATTGGGGGATATAAAAGGAATTGGGGGATATTGATTACTTCTCCCAACCCATGGTGTCTGCTAAGGGGTGACTTTTGGGTATGAAAATACTAAAATACCCTTCCCTCAAAATAAAAATTAAAAAACTTAAAATCAAAAAACAAAATCATATCCCCCATTTCCATCTCCACTTCTTATTAATCACTTTCAGGGTTAGAACTTTGAAACCCAAATATTCCCCATTCCCTTTCAAATTCTAAACTCTCCCCACTCTCTTTTCAAATTCTCCTCTCCTTCTCTGCCGGCTCCTCACTTTGGAAACGATTTTTTTTTTTTTAATTCGGAAGTGATGAAGATCATGCCTAATTGATGAAGACCATGCCTAATTGATGAAGACCATGCCGAATTGATGAAGACCATGCCGAAAACTAGTGCCGGCATGGTTGGTAACTAACATTCAATGTCAGTAACTAAGCAATCACAGGGTATGCTCAATAGAAATTTATCAATGCCTAGTCAAGTGAAAAAAAAAAATTGAAGTTTCTGGATACTTTTCATCATGTTCCCAAGATAGAAATTTAAGCAACATACTATGCACAGGAAACCGGTGCCGGCATGCTCGAGAATTAACTACTTGTGCCGGAAGTGGACTGATTAAAACCAAAAACTCAAAACGAAATATTTTTACATCGCCTAAGTGATGAAGACCATGCCGGAATTGGTGAAGAACCACGCCGGAAAATGGTGCCGGCATGCTAGATAGAAATCTATCAATGCCGGTAGTCAAGTGAAAAAAAATTGAAGTTTCCTGGATACTGGCAAACAATTTATGAAAATTTCCAACAAATGCCGGCATGGTTTTTTGGTTGAATACCATGCCGGCACCAAGCTTTTTCAGCTGCAACAATGGTGGATTCAAAGAAAAAAAAATCAAATTTTCAAATGTGCTGTTCATTTTATGGCTTTGAATCGTCCCCTAACTAGTTCAATGGGTAAGTGAATTTGAATTTTCGTCCTCATTTCGGTGGTTTAGTCCATTGTTGTCTCATTAGGATTTCATGACTCGAGCTAGCTAATGGTATATACCGCGTATGAAATATTTAGTTCTAGTGGAGATGCACAATAATAGATACTTGGAAATTGTCGACTTGATTAAGTGAATTCCTTATCTTTCTACATTCGTTCGCCTTGGAAATGATCTATTGTATTGAATAAATGTGGAGTATAAGAAGTGGAGGTTTGGTTCCATATGTTTTTGTTTTATTTTGTGAACTGTAATTCGAGTATATCACTGGATCCAATGTTTTGCTCTAGTGGATTGTGCTTATTATTGTTGGAGACATGTATACTTGGGTATCTTAGGCTTACTTACTCAGAGTAGTGCCTTACTCAGAATTCATTGTGTATGCTGCAACTGGGATAAGTTTACTTGATAATCTTTTTTTAGAGATAATTGCTACTATCGAGGGTAGTTCATATTATCTAAATAAAGATGATGAACTACGGGTCGTGCTTGATCCATTCGAGCAACGGAGAGGGTACGTAGGCAGCCGCTATGCGGTTCAGCACAACTCTACAAGGGTGTTCATATCATCTGAAAGATTAGTTCTTTGTCTTGGGAGTTCATACCACCTATTCGGAGATGACTGCAACCCTGTCACAGGCAACTGGCCATGAGAGCTATTAGTAGTGGCAACTGGCCATGGAAATCGTAGTAGTGGCAACTGGCCATGGAAATCTTAGTGGTGGCAACTGGCCATGGAAATCTTAGTGGTGGCAACTGGCCATGAGAATTGTTAGTGGTGGCAACTGGCCATGAGAATTGTTAGTGGTGGCAACTGGCCATGAGAGTTATTAGTGGTGGCAACTGGCCATGGAAATCTTGGTGGTGGCAACTGGCCATGGGAATCTTAGTAGTGGCAACTGGCCATGAGAGTTATTAGTAGTGGCAACTGGCCACGAAAATCTTAGTAGTGGAAACTGGCCATGGAAATCTTAGAATTGAAATCTGGCCCACTCTTATTTTCGGCAATCGGCCGTCTCTTATTTTTGGAAATTGGAACCCTTGTCGAATTTTATGAGTATTATGGTATGGGACATATGCTCATAGAATTCTGACCTTTAAGACTAATGAGATTTCTACTGTGTGCAGGATTATGAATGAACATAATTTTTACTTGAGTGGCGTATCAGAGAGTCAGAGCTTGCCAAGCGGGTCGTAACCCGACCCGCTGGAAGCAAAAATTCTCTGGTCTGTTACACTTTTGATCCTATACGGTCCTTCGCACATGTTATCCATGTTTCCTTTGCGACTTTTCTGATAGTTCGATTTCTGCCTTAACACCAATTCTCCTTCCTAGAATTCGTTCTCGCTGAAACACTTGTTTTTTTTATTCTCTTGTGCGGCTATAGTCGCCTTTACAGAAGCTCCTTGTATTTTACTTTCCTTGCATACAACATCTACCATTAATCTTTCACCTCGCTAACTTTCTTATATCTGCTTTTTCTAATTTCTTCGCTTGCTTGCGCGATCTTCACACTTGTCAACATCAATCTCTTGGCAGGTTTTACCTTCATTCGGATCTCCTCTTATTACTCCAACACCTTGAGGTAGAGGGAACTTGATGCATTGGTGGAAGGTTTAAGCCACTCCTAGAATACCATGTAACCATGGTCTTCCTATCAAAGCATTATATGGAGACTCTACGTCAACAACGCAGAAAATTATTTCTGTAGCTATGCTTTTTGGAGGAATTCACATTGTTACTTCTCCCTTTGGCTTATTTGTTGTTCCGTTAAAACCGTAGATCTTGCAAGTTGAGGGGATTAATTCATCATCTTTTCCACCCATAGTCTTGTAAGTGTGATAGAACATTATATCAACTGAACTACCAGGATCTGTCAAGATTCTTTTTATATCCCATGTGTTCGCGTCATCCTCTTCGTCTTCATCAGCTTTTGCTTTTGGATTGATTCCTAACTTAACCACTAATGGGCTCTCGTGCGGTTCTCCTCCTCCTGGTACTTCTTCTGTGCTAAATGAAATAGGTTGCTTCTTCCAATCTTTTAATGGTGATATCTTCGCAAGGTTGAGTATCTCTCTTCCATCATTATCTCTTGCATAAACTCGACTTAAGACATTATCATGGAAATCTTCTATGCTTCTAAATGAGTGGATTATCGAATTACAATATAGATTCTTTTCCTTCACACCCACTTCTATCAGATATGTTTTCTTTCCAATCTCAATTCCTTGTGCGTGCCCTTCTGGTGGTGGTGGTGGTAGATTTTGTTGTTGCTGCACTAGGAAATGGATTAGTTTTCCATGATCAATCATTCTTAGTATGATTTTCTTCACATTTCTACATTTGTTAGTTGTGTAACCGTGGAAACGATGTTAGGCACCAAATTCCCTACTTCTCCTCCCTGGTGGTGGTTCATTTCCCACATTTGGTGGCTCAGGAATGTCTTCCATTAAAATTATCGCTTCCCAAAATTTTTCTACTGTGGTGTTTAGATGCGGCATCTTTATCTGCTCCCAGACCACTTTATTACCTCTTGGGCCTTGGTTATATTATTGCTTTTGCCCTCCATAACCTTCTGGTTGGTTATCAAGGAGAAAATTTTTGATGGGGGCGTTTTTTGAAGGGGGCATGGGGGACCAATGATATGGTGACACATGCACTTGATATCAATGAATTTTGTTTCCAAAAACACCAACACCAATTAAGAAAACAAATTTTCTCTCCAAAAATAAACTTCTTTTATATTTTGGGAAACAAAATTCATTGATATCAAGTGCATGTGTCACCATATCATTGGTCCCCATGCCCCCTTCAAAATACGTCCCCATCAAAAATTTTCTCGGTTATCAAGCCTTTGAATCTTGTTATTTCCTCCACGATTATTGAACTATTTTTCTTTATACTCTTTTTCAAACTCTTCTTGATCCCGACTACCCATTGCTACTAGCTTTTGCTCTTCCTCCATCACATTCTTTCCTTGACTTCCTTGGGATGTACTCGCAATGTAATTTGTTATTCTTGGAAGTAGACTAGCATTCCCTTCTTTTGCGTTGGTGATCGTAACCGGAAAAGACTCCATCTTTCTTTGTTTTTCCTCAAGAGCGATATATTCTTCTTGATATTCGCGGAGCTCTGTCATGGTTATGGTATCTTTTATCCTGAATATCTGTGGATATAACAAATCGGTAGCAAAAAGTGCGTTGATGAAAGCTAGTATTAAATTTCTTTCACTCACTCTCCCAGCTATTTCACTACACATGCTCCTCCAACGCGTAGTGAGATTACGCAAGCTCTCACTAGTTCTTATGCGTAAACTGAACACCTTTTCAATACCAGGCCTTAACATGTTATTGCTCATGTATTGTCCTAAGAAGATATTTTGTAAATAGTGGAATGAGTGAATAGTTCCCACTGGCAACCCTTCAAACCACTTTAAAGCTTCCCCTCGGGCTTGCCGGAAGTACTTACACATCACCACGTCATTTCTTCCCACTGTAATAGCGATCGGCTATATGCTCTAATATGTTGAATTGCACATGTGCTTCCATCGAAAATTTTAGTAAAGACGGGCAGATTGCATTTGAAGGTGGTGGTTGCAAGTTGTATCCGTCTTGCAAATGGTGTTTTTCCCGCTTCCTCTATTGCTTCATCTAACTGTCTTCTACCTCCATCTCTTCGCGCTATCATCATTTCTCTCATCTCTGCTAACTCTCTAAGGATTTCTTCATTCATTGTTTGGTCTGCATCTTGCTACAAAGGTCTTTTTAATCTTTCCTGTCTTACTCTGTTGTCATGCCTATTTTGACGCACAACTTCCTGTATTTCTCGTTCTTCAGCTTCTTATCTTCTTCTTCTCCGCATATCCCTCTCATGTCTCGCATAAACCTGTGAATCGAGATTCCTTTCCTCTTCCTCTTCGCTCTCTCGTTGATTTCGCAAAATTTCCCTACCATGTACTATCATTCTTCCTTGTTCTTCATCCTCTTCACCTTGTGGATCATGATGTGTGCGGTGATGTTCGCCTTCTTGCTCACGTCTATTGCCTCTTTGACCTTCTTGTATGCGATAATGTTCGCGTTGTTGTACGTATCGGTCATCAGCTGGTTGTTGCTCTATGTGTTGTTCATCGCGTTGATACTGTATGTTGTCATCTATCTGAAAGTTTTCAGCAATATTGTCTAAAGGTCGCTCCTGCTTGGTATCCCTTCGACTAGAGTGGCTACGTCTTGACGAGCTCCTGCTTTTCCTTGACCTTCAGCTTGCACGTGTGGTGCTTCTTGATCGCTGCTCTTGTAATCTTATATTCTCTTCTCTTAACTCATTATTCTGACGTGTCAAATTCGCACGTTCTTCATCTTCTCTCCTTCTTTATGCAACCAACCTTTGTCGAAGTTCTTCAATTGTCATGTTCTCCTCATTCCCTTCTATTAGTCCTGGAGCTCCGGTTCTTTCCTCTTAACTTCGTTGAATCTTATTTGCCGGTATGAATGCTTACTCTATCGTAATCGATAATGTTATTCCGCCTTTGCTTCATTTTGGATCCGAGTTTGGACTTGATTTTCTCTATTGTTTCTTTCTCCCATCCTTGATGATTCAGCAACTTCGCTTCTCCTTCTACCTGCGATTCTTCTACTTCTCCTAGTTGTTATCGGTTGTTCTGCTGCAGTTGCTTGTCTCACCATCTTGTTTGTCTATAACAATTGGTTTCCTTTTCGAAGATAAAATTGCTTTTGTGGTAATTGAATTTTTGTCCCTACTTTTGATGGTCCATACAATTATCCTTATCACACAATAAATATATCCCTGATGGAAAAATTGAAATTTTATCTAAAAGATTTATTTTCATGTGTTTCCATTTTTAACCTTTTATGCGTTATATACTCTTCTTCATCTTCACTTCGGATGAAAAAAACGAATATATACTCTTTTTCTTCTTCACTTCGGATGAAAAAATGAGCAACACAGTTTATCATGGCTGTCGCCACCACAACCATCTCCATAATCAGCACCACCAGTACCATCACCATAACTACCACCACCATCTCCGACGCCACCACAACCAGCACCACCAGTACCATCACCATAACTACCACCACCATCTCCTTAATCACGATATACATTTACATCTTTCCAGATCGAAAATTACTTTCTCCTTCTCTTCTTAACACAGCCATCTCCACTAATGGATTCAGATTTAATCGAACTATCATCAACAGCATCTCCACCACCACCTGCGCAACTACGACCACTTTCTTCTTCTTCTAAAACCGAATTTGAAATCGGATTCAAATAGATCGAGATCTATTTTTATGTTGCAATTATAGATTGAGATCTGGTTCAGGTTACGATTTATGGTGGTGGTGTAGCAGCGACGGCGTATGAGGTATGTTTCTTTCGGTACTGGTGGTATTGTGAGTGATTGTGACGTAGATTAGAATAGTTTAGAACTAAGAAATTGATGATGTAGACGGAGGTGGTTTTGGATGGAATGATAAAATTGGTGTTGGATTTTGGTTCTGGTTGTTTTGGTGGTGGTGGTGGTGGTGGAGATGTGTGATTTGTTGGTGGTTATCTAGGTTGAAGCAGGCAACTATGGTTGTTGATCCATATATTTTGGATCAACTCCTATTGGATCAACTATGGTGGTTTTGGTTGGAATGATGAAATTGGTGTTGGATTTTGGTGGTGGTTGTTTTGGTGGTGGTGGTGGTGGTGGTGTTGGAGATGTGTGATTTGTTGGTGGCAGTGTTGGTATGAGTTTGTTACAGAGATTGAAGCATGTTGCTGAATAAAATATGGTGGTTATTTAGGTTGAAGCAGGCAGTGATATTGGATTAACTATGGTTGTTGATCCATATATTTTGGATCAACTATGGTTGTTGATCCATATATTTTGGATCAACTTCTGTTGTTGACCCAATTTTTTATTAGATCAACTATGGTGGTTTTGGTTGGAATGATGAAATATGGTTGGAATGATGAAATATGGTTGGAATGATGAAATTGGTGTTGGATTTTGGTTATGGTTGTTTTGGTGGTGGTGGTGGTGGTGGTGGTGGTGCTGGTGCTGGTGCTGGTGCTGGAGATGTATGATTTGTTGGTGGCGGTAATGGTGGAGAGGTACGAATGAGAAATTAGTCATGGAAATAGTAGTAGAATGGTGGTTAAGTTTGTTGTAGTTGTCGAGATTGGTTTTGAAGCCGGTCTTGGAGTTGTTTGGTGTTTATAAAGCTACAGATAATGATCAATTTGTTGTTGTTTATATGTTTTTATGGGATCAATTATTGTTGTTGATCCATTTTGTGGGATAAAATCTTGTTGTTGACCCAATTTTTTATTGGATCAACTATGGTTGTTGATCCATCTATACGGGATCAACTACTCGTTTATTGATCCTTTGAACACCCTATTGTTGACGATATTTCATTGGATAAGTATAATTATGCTTGTAGTTTAAATCATGCTTTGTAGTTTAAATCATGTAAATTTCTTCCAATGTTGAACTTGTGGTCTGATGGTAGCATGGCCCGACTCCATGTCGGATGATGCGTGTTCGACTCACGCCAAGTTCACTCCATTTTACATGGATCAACTTTCATTGTTGATCCAATTTTACATGGATCGGCTTCCATTGTTGATCCACTAAAATTGATCAACTTCTACTGTTTATCCTTTTTCTTGGATCAATTATCGTTGTTGATCCCCTAAACTAGATAAACTTCTACTTTTGGTTCTATTTTTATTTGGATCAACTATTGTTGTTGATATAAAAATATTTGAACCAGTGATGGCGGCGGTGACGGTGACGGTGGTGGCGGCGGCGGCGAAGAACTAGTGGTGGTGGCGGCAACATACTAGTGGTGGTGTAATGGTGGTGGTGAAGGAGTGGTGGTGGAATATTAGTGGTCTTTGGCGGTTGGTAGGTGGTGGTTGTTTAACGGTGGTGGAGGAATGGTAATTGAATGTTGGTGGTGGTGGTGATGCTAGTGGTGTGGTGGTAGTGGAAGAAATTTGTTCCATTTTGAAATGAAGAAAAAATATTATATAGGTGAGGGTATTAAGGTAATCTAATATTAAATGGATAAGTTTATTAAAAAGAGAGGGACATATTTATTGTTGCATAAGGATATATTTGTAGGGAATTAAAAGCAGGGACATATAATTAATATACCCATTGTTTTTTATAGAATCAAAATTAGACCAATGAAGATTGTTTTTCTTAGATTGAAACTGTTTGTTGAGATTTTTAGATCTAAACTTCTAAATCTTTCAAGGATTCTTAACGGAGCGGTGATAAACTATAAGAAATTCAAAACTTGTTTTTAAAGAAATTCACTGTGGGGTATCTCATTCCGGGCTGATTTCTTGCGTCAAAATGTAGTTGTGAGAAATCCCACAACTACACCCTTAATGAAATCTGTAGAACAATTATATGATCATCATAAAAATCTTAAGAACTTTTATTGAAATCTTGAGAGAAAGTACAAATCTATGAAGAAAACCCTAACTTGGGAAGCAAATAATCTTTCTCTCTCCTAAAAACTTGTCTAAGCTCTCCAAAAAGATCTCTCTCTAATACAAGGTCGCTCGGCTCCTTATATAGGAGTTTACATAGCGGAGGACAACTAATAAAACCCCTTTTTTCGGATCTGGAGTGCATCATTAACGCACGCTTATATTGACTCTTCTCGCACATACTCTAGAACACCGCATGGCTCTTCACACTTTTCTTGTGATTAAGCTGACGTTATCCGATGCGTCATTCTGGATATGATATATGCAGTCGTCTTCGCTCAGTCCTGATGATCTTTACCTCGCATATCTGATAGGTGTGCGGTATTTTACTCCTACAGGAAGTAATAATTGCTTGACTTCAATAAATTTAATTATAGCGCATTTCTAATAATTAGATTCCTAGCATTGTCTGCATATCATCTAAACACTGAGTTAACCCCCTCATTCCCAAACAGGCTTAGTGATTGCCAATTTTTTTGCCTAAGCGAGACTGCACCACATCTACTGCTTAGAAATTGCTTACTTATTTGCTCCCCTTAAGATTTCTGTTGTTTATGAAATGGCTATCCATGACATGTCCTAGTTCTAAAATGTTGGCGCATTGCAGAGTAAGGAGGAGAGTAGTGCATGTTGACATAATAATCCAAGTTATCATTCCCAACTTCAACAAAAATCTGTACAACATCCTTGACCAAACTCCTATCAATTTCGCTTCCCTCACGTTCTCGATTAACCAACGCAATAACAGTATCTTTAACTTTCATCTTCTCATACACAATTTCGCGAAAGCAACCAAACCCAACACCTTTTCTGGAGGGAAGTTGTTGTTTTACGCGATCCATCTAACTGAAATATCGAGCAAGCTTAGTTACCATGACCTTGTGATTTGCCCACTTTTTAACGAGTTCATACAACATCATGCTCTTTCTCTAGAATAGATGGTAAAACTTTAGAATTCTAAAGTATTCGTTATAAACGCCTCCATACAGGGCCGGCCCTGAGATGCTGATGCCCCGAAGACAGACGTATTAATGATGCCCCATTAATAGGATGATCAATGAATTGATAACTGGTTAGAAAAATTAATGGTTATTGTTTCAAAGAAATAGAAATGCCCTAATTGTTAAAAAGAAATGAAGGATAAAAAAAAAATTGCCAAAAATGGAAAAGCTCAGAAGGAACAATAACGAACGGGGCAATTCTCTATACTATAGTCTATATTTCCAAAGTGGGTCCTATCTATACATACTGTATATTCTTTCAGCCCTTGTAGTAAATCTCCGATCGTTGACTTTTGTATTAAAAGAACTGACACAAATAAAAATTTTGCTGCCCCAAAACATTTGCTGCCCAAAGCAGTACTTTGGGTGCTTTGCCTCAGGGCCGGCACTGCCTCCATATCTTTTGTAGAGCATAATCATCATAAAATTCCTTTCGGAACGATTTCTTTGTGCACAGAGTGTAAACTGTTGTGTAAATCGATACGTAGCTTGGTGATTCATCAGGAACACCTTCAGGAATATTAATCAGCTTTGAGATCTCCTTCTCGATGATTGCCCATCCTTCTTCTAGCTCCATGTTGCCCTAACTTTTATCTTGTGTTGCTCAAAAACCCTTTACATCTGAAATATATAAGGTTTTGAGCTGGAGGGTCTGGAGGGCGGCGCCTATGGGATTCTTGTGTAAATACTTACGATTTTCCTTCCGTCACCCAAACAGTAACTCCCAACATACCACTATTATTTTTGGAATGTGTTGTATTTTGTCATAGATTTAATTTTTGGAAGGCCGCTAATTTTTCAGGGCAGGCTAGTAATTGCATCCCCATAGATATTGCTAGACTACTGTTGGAAACTTTGAGAGCATAGTCCGAGTCCATTGGTGCAGGTGCTCCATGTCCATGATCGTATAAGCTCAATAGATATAAATATTTTTTAAGTGCGTGATAGAAAATATTTCAAGCGATTAACAAATTCGAGATACTAGAAGAGATTCAGAACATAATCCCAATGACGAAAGGCAAACATGCAAATTAAAAATAACAACATTCAAGCAAGAAAATTCAAACAAAAAAAAAACTGAAAACAAGGAATGGAAGTACGGAAATTAAAAGCATGATTTCCAGTCTCTTTAGCTATTTAATTAGTTGTACAAGTCTACCCATTCCATAAGCTGCAGCACAGGCAATAGCCCCGACAAGTGTAGTCTCAAAAGCACTTTTCAAAGGTCGATCTCCCGTGAAAATACCTTTAACGTAGCCAAAGAAAAACAATGCCATTAAGGTAACCAAGATTGAAGTTATCATTGCCTCCGTTGCCACTGGAATAAACATGTAAGGAAGGAGAGGTACCATTCCACCAATAATGTAAGCAGCTGCAATAGTGAATGCGCTTTCTAACGCTCTTCCTGGCCGAGGTTTCTCTAATCCGAGTTCGAACTTCATCATAAATTCCAACCATGCTTGGGTTTTTTTAAAGCATTCACCACTGGTGCATATTCATGAGGCTCTAACCCGTATTCTGCTAAAATTTCTGCAATCTCAGCAGCTTCTATATCAGGGCAATTAATGATCTCTTCTTGTTCTCTCTTCATCTCCCTCATGTAATGATGTTCTTCACTTTTTGCTGCAAGAAACCCACCAAGACCCATAGAAATAGAACCCGCAGCAACTTCCGCAAGAACAGCAACGAGAACAATGGAAGGAGAAACTTTAGTGCTAGCTGAAAGACCAGCAGCAAGTGCAAACGGAACAGTAAGACCATCTGAAACACCTATGATCACATCTTTAACTACGTCTTTTGATGCGAAGTGTTTCTCTGTATGCTGCTGATTCAATAGTTTTTCTTGGTTTGTTTTCTCCATTGATGAAAATATATCTAGTCAAGACTCTGTGATAGGATCCTGCACAATCCTATACGAAGCTGATCTTTTGATTGGAAGATCAACCCACCAATTGTTCATTCAATGAAAATCGTGGTTCTACAGCAGAGTTTACATACTCATAAGAAATTCTAACTAAAGCAACTAAACTAAATAGAGCAAGAACCTTAAGAAGCTAAATAGAGAAACCAAACACTCAAAAAAAGAACTTAACAGAGAACTCAATGTAGAAGCACGTACAGTAATAAGGAAACCCATAATAAGATGAAACTGATGAAGGCTCTACGTGACCCAAAATTGTACAAATTGTGGGCGACACAAAGCAAGTATTAAACCACTCGGCAAGTTTTGGTTACGAAAAATATATTTTTATTTTGGCAGGAAACATGTTTTGGTCAAAATGATAAATTTAGGCCATCACTGGACACATTCCAGAGTTATGAATCATCCTCTTCATTTTCAAACAAATCAACTTCAAAATTTAGAGTTAATGAACAACTTAATTCAAAATTTAACAATCCAGTGCAATTCAGTGGGCTAAACTTTATTTTGAAGCATATTCAGTGGGCTAAACGAAAAGCACATTGACAATTTTCATATGGAAGGGGATTGTCTCAGTGTAGCTTACAGCACTTAAAGAAAGAAAATTAATTAAAGAAGGTCATTATTGATTATTCGATGTTTTACTACCAAAACATAACAAAGAAGCAAAATTCCTTATTGGTGGGTTTGGATGTAGAATTTTAAAGGTGGAATTTATGGGTCCAGGGATTTGGTAGAATAACGTTTCCCTCAGTACGTTTGGTTGCCCAAATCCTTGGAATCACGTTTCCTACGGGATTGAGGTTTTCAAGAAATCCTCCATATGGAGTCCGACCCTCCCCCTAAGATTTTGCTGGAAACTTATCAAGGATTTATGGACCCACTTTTTTTTTAACTCTAAACCCCATATATATGCAATTTTAAGATTTGAGGGTAATGTCAAACGGTATAAAGACTTTAAAACAAGAAAACTCTATAAATCCTAAGAATTTCAATTGAGTTACCAAACACACAAGGGATTTACATGAATCCAAGGATTTGCAATCCCATAGGATTATAAATTCCAGGAAACGGTGAATTCTGCAAACAAACCCACCATATATAGATTTCGTTTCCAACCATGGTAAATTTATACGAGGCCCAGATCCATAAGTCCACCCGGTCGATCGGCCTGACCCTTCCGCTATCCTCTTTTATTTTGCACTACTCCTAATTGTTGGATACCATTTAAGTTTTTCCTAACTTGGTTAAATGACGATACTTGCGCTTATGTTATTGCTAATGCATGGAAAGACCATATCAATGGCTCCCCTGGCTTCCAATTGGTGAAAAAGCTTCAGCCAACAAGGAAAGAGTTATCAATCTGGAACAAAGAGCATTTTCAATCAAAAAATAGACAACTTGCATCAGGAGTTGAGTATTATTCAAGCTCAACCTCCATACAACATCTTTCAAGATCAAGTTATCACCATCAACAAGGAACTTAACAAATGGCACAAGATCCAAAGTAAATTTTATCAATAAAAATCCAGAGATCACTTTATTAAAGATATGGATAACAACACCAAGTACTTCCATACAAATACTAATAAGAAAAGTAAGAGACAAATATAGATTTCATACAAGTTCATAGTAATATTTGGTTGCATTCTAGATAAGACATTGCTGCTCATCTTACTTAGCATTTTACAAATATCAGTACTTCTTGTAATTCTACTCTAGAAGAACATTTGTATGATGTACTTACATGTATTATCTCTGCAGAGGACAATGTTAGACTCACTGGTCTTCCAAGTAATAAAGATTTTTCAAAGACCTCAGGGCATGGAGAATTAAAGTGCTCCAGGTCCTGAGGGTTTTCAAGCTGGTTTCGACAAGAGTCGGTGGAATGTGGTAGTTGAAGATGTTTGTCTTACAGTTTCAAGATTTTTCAGTCTAAACACATACTCAAGAAAATAAACCTATTCGTGTTGCATATTGCAGGCCAATATGACTCTATAATACTTCTTACAAGATAATTTCTAAAATACTATTTAATAGGATGAAGCCACTCATGGAGGAAAATTATCTCTCCATATCAAACGACCTATGTTTCAGGAAGGCTCAACAGTGACAATACAGTGATAACTCAAGAAATTATAAATTCCACGAAGAAGAAAAGTGGGAAAATTGGTTGGATGGCTCTTAAGCTTGACATGTCAAAAAGCTTTTGGCCAATTGAAGTGAAAATTTCTCATCAAGGTCTTAAAGTACTTTGGCTTTTGTCTTGATTTGTCTGATCTCATTTACCAATGCATCAACACAACTTCTTTGTATGTAATTCTCAATGGCTCTCCTCGTGAATAATTCCATCATACAAGTGGCATTAGACAGGGTGACCCTCTTTCACCTTATCTATCTCAGCTATGGAGTTTCTCTCCAAGCATCTCATTGCTGCTCAGCAAAAAAACCACATTAAAGGTGTTAAAGTGGTCGTTAATTCACCATCCATTAATCACTTGCTTTTTGTAGATGACTGCTTTATCTTCACTCAAGAAAATCTTACATCAGTCAACAATCTTTTTGAGCTTCTTCATAATTCCATTCCATGACTGGTCAAGTTATAAACTTTGAGAAATTTGCGGTGCATTGATAAATACACAAAACCAGAAGTTGCTGAGGTCCTCACTCATATTAGGGAGTTAAGATTATGAGTTCAAAAGAAAGGTATTTAGGCCGAATCTCCTTAATTTTATTCTTGGTCACTTTAAACAGGAATCTTTTAAATTTATTGAGGAAAATTTTGGTAACAAATTATTCATATGGTCTTCTATATCGCTTTCTTAGCGAGGCGGGTCTCTTATGATAAGACATGTACTCAACTCTATTCATGTGTATCAAATGGGTACCTTCAAGTTACCAGATCAGCTACTCAAGAAATTAACAACCAAACAGAGAAAATTCTCTTGGGGGAATTCTTCTAACATGGGTTTTAATATCGTAGCTAACTCTAAAGTGTGTAAGCCTAAAGACATTGGTGGACTTTCATTTATAAATCTTAAAAACTCAACTTAGCTTTACTCACTTCAAACTCGGCTTGAGAGTATGTATTGAAAAGGAACAACTTTGGTTTCAAATTTTGCACTAGTACAAATCTTCATTGGCCACACTTAATCACCGTGTCCATAGGCTTTTGGTCATGGATTTTTTTCTTTACTCAAAAATGTGGTATCAAAGCCATAGTGACAAAGAGGTACCTTTATAGCTACATAAACTTTGAGGGCTATAAAATATGATTTACCATGGCCATAACTCTAAACCGTGTCTATATGGTACTCATTTTTTTTTTTGTAGTTAAGCATTTTCACTATCACCATGGCCATAGGATCCTATAGACACGCAATTTGATTATATGTGGCTAAAAGTTTATCTTAAAGTCACGTGAATTATGTTTTAGCTGTGGCCTTTGTCATCAATTGGACACGCAAAATTCATTTATCATGGCCACTTCATGAGTTGCACTTACCTTTTGACCACACTAATTTTTCTTAACCATGACCATCTCTATCATTTGGACACGGAAAATAATTTAGCATGGCCAATACATGACTTGTAGTCACATTTAATCCATAGTACCATGGCCATCCATATTCTTAGACACGTGATAAACATTCTACATGGCCAATTAATAAGTTATGGCTACTAAGAATTTGTAGCACCATGGCTAAAAATTTCCGCAGACACATCAAAAAGGTTTTCAATGTTGCTTTATTATTCACCTTGTGGACACGTAGAGATACCACAACCATGGCGATAAACTTTATAAAGTGACGCAAAAAGTATTCAATGCGGGCAAATATTAGCTTTTAGACACTTGAAAATTGCAATTTTCATAGCTCAATTTATTCTTTGGCCATGGTTTAAAATCTAAATAGTGGCCGTATTTTATATTCAACTGCGGTATTGTCCATTATATCGAGACCATGGGACCTATTGGCCACTTTTTCTATCATGTGTAGCAAAACTCACCTTCATAACCATCCATAAAAATTAATCTCACTACAATTAGAATTGAACCAAAATAATTTTTATTAATCATACGATAAACGTCTCAATATCGATCAATTGTGCAATAACCTTAAGATAACAAAATTCCAAAGGGATACAAGTTTTAAACATCCAAACTCTGCAATTTCTCTTCTCTTACTAATTAGGGTGCATGTCTTGTGTCTCTTGATGGGTTCCCACTCTTTGTATTTGAAGGTTTCTTCTTCTTTCTTTCTTAGTGTTTGGGTCACATCATGTTCATCAGAGTCCTAAAGTGGTTGGCCCCAAGCAAGCAAGTGGATAGAAAATTAAGGGAACAAACCATGTTAATGACTATATGCTCGGATGCATAAGGTAATACCTTAAATGTTCTCCGTTAAGCGCCTCAAAACATGTATATAATCTATATAATAGTTATATGCTCATGTGCGAGGCGAGGAAAACATGTGCAGCGGGGACAAAATACAGTTATATATCATATTTGCTAGTGTTGGTTTCAAGCCAAAGCTAGAATGCAGAGAAATAAGTCATTGTACCCAGGTATCACAAGACACACATCATTATAGCATTAATCTACATTACAAGACATAGCATTCAATTGAGTCCCGGATGTTACGAAGTCAAGACAAAGCTACAAGCATGTACATGGTATTTGTTATAACGTAGACTAAATTAAGGAATAAGCAACTTACCGGTAGAGCAAGGGATCACAAACTCTCGTAGTCCTAGCTACAAGAGATCTTTCAGCATCCTCTCTTGTTTTGAGATGAGTAGATGGGATTGGAAAACAATGATTCTTTGATGATTCTTTAATATCGATTTTTCAACCGTCAATCAAACAATCATCCTCAAGTGGAGCTCATGTACTAACTCGCACCGATGGAAGAATCCTACCCAATGCAATGATATTTCTCGATATAGCATGAGCCGCTTGCATTTACCAACTGCAAAAACATATATGCTATATTGACATCAAAATTCAATCCTCAAAATGCCAAGGATTTAAATACCTCGCGAAAAGACATACTGTTGAAAGTTCGGTTGGTCTTTCCATTGAGATTCATTCGGAGAATTAAGGGGCGAGATCCTTAGATGCAAGAGACTTTTGTTTGTATTTTCCAGTGCAAATGATATGCTATATTAACATCAACAAATGGAACTATCGAAACATTATATATTTAAATACCTGTAAAAAGAACATACCATTTGGAGTTCGGAATGTCATCGCTATCTTCATCTTCATCCTCCGACTCTCCACACATTCTCGCAAGGCTTGAGCCTCCGTAGTGGCAGCCTCATTGTCGATACCCATCATCATCATACTCGGCTCCCAACTCAAATCAAGTGTGTATACATATAAAATACTGCATATACATGAACATAATTAAGATGATTTATGAGTGACCCAAACTTAGGCTCTGTAACATCAAATGGATATTCAATCCAAAATCGAGCATAATGATTGATACTCAACTTTGCAAATCCAACATAACATGTTACATGCTTTGAAAAGTCAGTCGAATCCAGAGAAGTTCAAACTCTATCTGCCACTTATCATCATAATGTAACCGTCACTCAACGCCATCTTATATTTCTCCTATGAATCGGCTAATGAATGCTCCATTTCTCGACTATCAAAATCTCTTTTAACAAAGAAGCAAAGAGAACAACCTATTGGGATGCTTAATTTTTTAAGAATTATACATCACACACAATAACAAATTATGTTCCAATAGATAAATTATGCGAAATATCCAAGGTATCTTAAAGAGAGAAACAATTAAGAAAATGGGAACACTACTAACGAAAAAACGAATTCTTAATACATACGGATCCTAAGCATAATAGAGGAAAAGCTTAAACATTCATATATATATCTAGACTAAACAATAGAACAAGAGGGTAATAGATTCGTCCGTGGTTCCCAAGAGAACACCGGTCGTTTTCTTAATAAGATATAAATAGACCAACATCTCAACGCACATAACAACAATACGAGAACATAAACTAAGACAAACATTCTATCCTCGGCTGATCCACATGGAAGTACTCCCTTTCTTCTTCCTTTCTTCGGCTTTCTTAATCCAAACGAGTATTCGCCTTCGCTCTTCGGCTTCAACCGTGACAATTGCACATGATACTAAGAGAGAAAATAATGAGCACATCTCGGTGGAAATTTACACATTAAGACTGATAATTAAAAATGCCAAGTAATACAAGAAGAAATACAAAAGATATCTAAAGAAAGATGAAAGAATACGCAGTGAATCAGAATCATGAATCTATGTTTGGGTAGGCTATTTTTTTTTCCATGCAGACGCACAATAAAATTAAAAAAAATATGCAAGCGGCATGATAAAAAGTAGAGAACTATAACATAAATGAAAAATAAATGAATAATAGATGACCTCAGCCATAACCCCAAATCCACCCAACAAAATACGATCAACAAAATAGAAACTCAAAATGGCTTGAAAAGTTCCTAATGCAAAGAAGCGTTCACCTAGACCGTCAAGTGTCATTCACAAAACACCATTCGCAAAACAACTAACGATGGATGAAAGAAGTGAAGGTTACTGAGGTCCTGTTACAATTTGATTGCTATAGAAAGATTATCATCGCAGCATTATAGTACTCAAAAATAAAGATCACTATCCTCGTTAGGTTGTTGTTATAGAGGGAAATATTTAGCTCAATTTTTTCATTATCAAAAAGGAAAAAGAGTTCAATGGAGCCACTTTTCCCCATAAAGAAATATAACTCTCTTTGCTATGGCTAAAAGGCCCAACTCCCCCACAACGGATGTTTTTCATGTTTAGTATGACGAGACAAGTAGTAAAGCGATATAAATACGGACATATTGCTTAGAAAGCTTTTATCATCCTTCAGGGCTGGTGGAGAGCTTGATCAATTTTTTTTTGATTAACAATTAAAACTACTAAATTAAACAAAGTACAGAATGCGAATTTGGGATTCAAGGATACAATTTTATAAAATTATCGAAAGTTGAAAGAAAACAATTTTTGGGTTCATTAACGCAATTCATCAAACACTTAATCTATTAAGATTAATGAAAGTTGTGTGGAACAACTTTTGGTTCGATAAAACAATTTATCAAATGCTAATCCTACGAAATCCCCTAAACATATACTTGGTGTGGTCAGATTGAGCATCGCATTATTCGAACACAAATACTTGATACTCAGGCTAGTTCAACTTCTTGCCTGGGCTAATTTTTTTCTTTTAAGAATTATAATGGCCTAATTAAGGTTTTACTAATTTTGGGGTAGGCTACAGCTGGGTTTCATCATTGAGAATACGTGAATCTAACACCGCCTCGGAAAACGCACAATCCACATGGAGAGCCCAACCAAACCATGAGTCTAGTATTTAGGCTCAGAACATCAGAATCAAATTGAACAAGTTTGAGAATTATACCTTTAAGAACACCACGATCCATTCGGATAAGTTCCTGTCAAATGAAATTAAAATCAATTAGGGTTTGAATCAAAAATCAAACTTAGTGTTCCCTTTCTAGTTGAAGAGAAATCGAGAACAAAACATACCTAAGTAAGATGGAGCTGAAACCTAATGCAATTTCTTTATCATTTTAGGCTCTTTATATAGGCGGACAGATTCACACCAAGCGGGAATAATCCCAGCGCAAAAGGATTTTCTTTAGATTTAATACCGCCAAATGAAAATGTTAGGGTTCAAATCGAAAAAAAAAAAAAAGATTATTCATTAGATGTTCTTCTTCCATTCTTGTCAAGATATTCTTGTTTACATCAGGATTTTTTCATCTTACGGCGATCTTTGAAATATTTCCAAAATTGCAGACCATATCTTCTCTCGAATAACCCTAATTTTCCTGCCAAAATTGCATTCCGATTTTTTTTTTTACCGAAGATAGAGACGAGGGGATGAAGTGAGGAAGATACGCTAGATCTAGAACGATTTGGGAGAAAACTTTTTTGACATCGGTGACATCAAAGACACGCGTCTTTCTTTATTTTTTTATTTTTTTTTTTTTAGTAAGGCGTACACGCCATAAGCCCACCAAGCACATACTGCGTCGCTGGTGTGTAGGCTAACTAGATGCTTGTTACTAACCGAGACTCTCGCAATCTCGAGGGGACTGGCATATAGTACACTATAGCTCTTTCGGTTGGCATGACTCGTGAGCACTCCCATTTGACCTCCAAGTTTGACAAAACATCAATTGTTTCTTTTACTATTTTAATCGGGATTTGACTAGATTAATCAGTTAATCGACACCAATAAAAATGCAAATATTATTTTTGGTAAATTTTTTTGTGAGTATAATCGTATAGTCAAAATCGCACTCAAGGCCAATGAGTCGTCGAGTAATCGCTACAGGCTATTTGACACTTTTTGTAAAGACAATACCTTTAAATAAGTATTGTACTATTATTTTGGTAAGCGGCTTAACGGGTATTTGATTTTTTACATTTATGCGGTCTCACACTTCGGACAAAATGCATTGTGGGTTTCTCTATCTTAAGGAGTTTTTCAACTATACGATGCTTCATATTTTATGGTCTTGGTCCTTGAACACTAACTCGTCATTGGCCTACTATTCGCACCTTTTGCTGATCCTTTCATTTAAGCCTTTAATTGATCGAGTTCTTTTATGGTCTTGGATTTTGTAAACATGAACGACTCCACTTAATAGCAAATTATGGTCGAAGGTGCTTTTTACTTGGTCTGTTTTTATCTTAAAGAATTGATATTTTTATTCATTGCGGGGTCAAAGAACATTTTTATAGATGTTAATTTCATCCCATCTTTTAAAAATTTCAACCTTGCATAGGATCATAAAACTTTATCTTCCGAGTGTAAATTTGTAACGAACTTAATTAGGATACAGTGTATGATATGAGGCATGTATCTCTGCAGATACACTTTTTTTTTGCGAGTAAACGATCGCAATGTATGTCGGTTCGAAATCGACGAAATAACATTCAAGAACACGGATGTCTTTAGAGCGTATCTGGGTCTGTCCTAGCTGTAGATAATTCTTGGGCGTTGTAGATAAGAAGACAATGATCATGTAATCCTGTTGTTATTGTCTCTCACGCTGCTATTCCTTATGACAATTGCATTAAGTTGCCTGCATTTTCAGAAAAGTAAATGCAATAGTATGTGATAGAAAATTACACGTGTAAACAATTTTTCTTTTTCATGAAATTAATCTAAGCTCGTCTAAATTTGATGTGTTTTGGAATGGTAAGTTGCATTTTGGAGCAGTTTGAATCTTTCAACTTTTTATGAAATCTAAGCTCGCCAATCATGTATTAGAATGAAGATGTTATCGGCTCATCAATACTTGGCAACACTTGCTTACTTCCCTAATATTAAGAAATTAATCCACTAAATGCCGAATTATATTTGTGTTTGCCGTGTATACAAACTAGACGCATATTTTATACCACTCGCCCTACTTGGATCGCCATGGAGAGTCTTTCGTCTCGGTCACAAGATGTGTCGAATAACCCCCTTTGGACACATAAACAAGTCAAAGTGGCTTTAATCGGATCCCTTTCCGTCACAAGTTAATAAGCGTGCTAAAAGGCAACTTATAAATTCGACACGTACATAATTGCTTAATGTGGCCATATTCTCACCTATGGTTATAAGTGATGGGTTTATACTTAAACCTGTGACTGTCTAAGGTGTCTTATGGCTATTAAATTGATGGGTTTAGGTTTAAACCCATGACCAAATGATGCACTATGGCTACAAGGTAACACAAAACGTGGCTATAATTATACTGATGACCAGTAGCCACGCAAATAACCCGAAACGTGGCTAGGTTGTAAACCAAAAAACGTGGCCAATGTGAAGGTTTGTACTAGTGTTGGGAGCAAATACTTCAAATATGGTAATATTCCTTCATCACGGGATAGAACCTAAGAACCACTCTTATACTTGGAATGGTATTACTAAGGGTCTTCATATTATTCAACAAAATTACTTAATGGAAAGAAAATGAAAATTTGGTTGGATTAATGGATACCATGCATTACTTTATGGAAAGAAAATAAAAATTTGGTTGGATAAATGGATACCATGCATTGATCATCTTCCAATTCCAATTATTGATATATCTGATTTTATCAACATGTAGTTGAGTTATTATTCCAGAATGTATAACCTTTGAATTTCCTCTCTTAGTAACAACTATTTCTTTGCAAATACCTCTAGAATAATTCAAGTTATGTCTTAGACACCTTAAAAGAAGGTGTAATGATTTGGGCTCCGAGTAAAATATGGAAAAATCTCTGTTAAGAGTGCATATAATCATTTGACTAAATGCTCGAGAGAAGTTCAAGTTAATGGGAGGAATGTCCACAAAAGTTTGCAAGGCATTATGGAGAGTGATGCACACATAATTAAGCTCTTTACTTGGAAATGTGTCCATGAGTGTCATCTTACAAGGGATAAATTGGAAGCTTATAACAGCGATATAAGTCTCCGTGTGGATCTTGTGGTAATAGTATTGAAATTATAAAGCACCTTCTTTTCAAGTGCAGCCATGGTAGGACAGTTTGGAGGGGAATTCACATTGACATATACAGATGTTTAAGAAGTCAATGCATTATTGTTTCTGAGTGGGTTATCAGTTGGTTCACTAAGAACAATGCAGTTTAAGATGGTAAATGGCTTTTTTATCTGATAACTGGTGCTTGGATCATTTGAAAAGATAGATGCGAGACAGTGTTTCAAGGAGTATCTTTAAATCCCATAACCTCTATAGATAAATTACACTACCACTTAAACTTTCACCTGCATGAATCTGTTATTATGAGTACCTAAACATGTTGTTTCTACAATATTTGTATGCAGTTTGATTTATCTCCAATGGCGTTTCCATTTGTGTTCGTTATGATAAATACATTTGTAGAGTAAGTCATCAAGCTTTTGTTAACAAGATTTGACAGTGTTTGTGTCTCTAGTATCTCTGGTAACCGATGGAAGAATTCTTGGTTCATTTGTAACCCATTCAGTCCGATTCAATGGTGTCTGGTGGAAGAATTCTCCGATGGCAGATTATAACAGTGATCTTGAGTCTCAATGTGGGTCTTGTGGTAATAATATTGAAATTATAAAGTACATTATTTTCAAGTGCAGGCATGCTAGGACAGTTTAGAGGGGAATTCACATTGACATAGATGTTGTAGGAAGTCAATGCATTAGTATTTATGAGTGGGTTATCAGTTGGTTCACTAAGACCAATGCAATTTAAGATAATATATGATTTCTTTCTCTGATGATTGGTGCTTGGATCATTTGGAAAGACAGATGCGAAACAATGTTTCAAGGAGTATCTCTAAATCCCATAACCTCTATAAATAAAATACACAACCACTTAAACTCTCACCTTTATGAATCACAATAGTAGTCCGTACTTGTAGTCATGATAAAATATCTCATTGGTCACCCACGGTATATGATCGGTTGTCGGTATTAAATATAATTTCACTTTCTCAATCCACTAGATATAAATATAGTATTCGATAAGAAAGAGTTCGTATCCACAGAGAGGCGTTGGTTGTTATAAACTTTCGGTTTCTAGAATAACCCAAGTGTATGTTTGTTGTATTTAAACAAATAAAAGTAAATTAAAAGCAAAGTAAATTGTAGAGAATAATCAATGGAGAGAGATATTGGTCAAGGAATTCATCTTCAATCTTAGACATGTGTTTGCATATATGATTAGAATTACGATTTAATCTCTTGTGTTATCAAAAGCCTAGAGAATCAAGAAAGCAAGATAATCTATTAATTTCTCAAGTTCATCAACACACACATTAGGGCTGCGTATGTGAATTCTACCTAAAGAATAACCTAACGCCTTGCGCTAATCAAGTTCAATTCCTAGGAGCATTAAGTTTCAGAAATAGGCTAATCAATGCAATTGTCATGCGTTGCGCAAAACAATTCGGACAATGGTCAAACTCTACATATGATTACGAGAGTGTATCACTACAAACCGTAAACATATCATGCTACTTGTATTCAAGGTTATCGCTTGATGAAAAACCCTAAAATAGCTATGGACTAAGATGCAAGTTCAATTAATTGGCCACTTAACTAATCAAACACCATAATCCTATCACAATACTTCAATCATGTGATCATAGAAACCACGGATAATTGAACGATAAACAAGAGAGAAAACTAATACATAAAGCAAACACAAGTTTTAGAAATCGGACTACATCCTTAACCAATAAAAGAGAATTTAGCTACTCATAGCTATGGAGTTCATCACAAAAATATCAAAGGAATAAAGAATAAGATGAACAAAAGCAAACCCTAGTTTTGTAACCCAAAACGGCTCTGCAAAGTTCCAAGGAAAAAGATATGAGATAAGATTCCAAAAATTGTAGAATTCCTCTTTTTATAGCCTTTTTCTCCTTCCAAAACTAGGTTTTGTCTTCAAAGTCCATTAGATGCAAATCCACCAAGCCCACGGGAGAGAAAAACCCATGTAGAAAATATGTCCAAAAAGTCGTCGCCGGAAAACGGGATTGTGGCCGGAAATCGGGCCGGAAAATCGCGGAAATCGCTCCGGTGACCCGGCAAGTCCGCCTTTGTCACCGGGTCAACGAGTCAGGACCGCCGGGTCAACGGGTCAGATCAAACCGAGTCAAATCGGACGAGTCAAACCAGAGTCAGACCTGGTCAGGGTGAGTCAGACCAGAGTCAGACATCTAGTGTCTAACTGGGCTGAATTGTTTTGGCCTGAGCCATTGCAGTGGCCAAATTCCTCAATTCACAATCCTTGTGCATTAGCCTTACACTTCCAGCCATAATGGCCGTGCATTCTGCACCATTCTCTCTGACTCTGCAACTCCAATTCTTGCCTTCTTTTGCAGCTCTGAACACACAAATCTCTCAACAGCTTCGCCTGCGACTCAGCCAGCCAAACACAGGCCAAGTTCATAGCACCATTCCCTGTATCAGCAGCAGCATACAATCCCAGCCTTTCAAGCAACAGCATTGCTCAGGCCATATAACCATAATTGCCCAGACATCTTGTCATTTCAGCTTACATCCCATTCTAGCGCCAACACCTGAACTACTGGATTTGAAATCTCCAATTCCACAAGCAATGCCCATTACAGACCACCTCCAACTGCAATAACTCCACCAGCAGAAGCATCACCATCTCAACTTCCATCCTAGGCTTCAGCAGAACCACACCTGCAATTCCCTGCACCACCAACACAGTCAGCTCAGTTCATTGCCTCTGCCATCTCTGTGCACCTGCACCAGTTCAGTGTCACCACCAGGTTCACAGTTCAGCCTACCACTCCACCACACTGATACATTTGCAACTTAGTGCATCACTGCATTGACACAGAACACAACCATTTCACATTCACCAGCAAAACCTGCAATATCAGCTTTGCCATACTTTGTATCAGCAGCTGTAGCTCCAAACAAGAATTCAACAACCACCAGTTCCAGCTGTGTCTATCACTGGCCATCAATTCCACCACTGCATTGCATCAGCCGGCTGGCTGCGCATCAAGGTCAGCTCACAATCCAAGCACTTGCACTTCTAGCTGGTTCCACCTGCAAAACTAGGTTTTATCCAAACAACCAACAATAGCAAAAGATCCTCTCCATGTGCACATCTTTCCTTGCAATAATACCGGACATCAAACCAACTCGGTCCATTTCGATTGCATCATCACAGGCCACCAATTCATCTCAACAATTGCAATAACCCAAGACCCTAAACCTCACCGCATAATATGAGCAGCTCCATTTTTCCAGGCCAGCATCAGCTCAACCTGGCCATAATACGCCACTGCCATTTCAGCTCCTTGTAATACCACCTGCTCCATAACTGGTTAAGTCTAACATTCATCTCACTTAGCACCAGACTTGAGTCCTTTCTGTAGCTTGACACGACTCTCCCGAACCATGAACCGCAATAAGCTCAAACACTGAGCCATTACACACCGATGCCAAAGCAACTCCACCTTGTTCAAGAACACCATCACTGACCCATTAGCTTGAACTAGAGCCAGGGCACCATCATTTGCAGTTCAGGTCTGTCCACCTTAACCTGCAGCAAGCATCAATCCAAGCTGCACTGTCTCAAGCCAACCAATCTTCTCACAGTTGAGGCTCCTATTGCAGTCACCAGCAGCTGCTCAGACTCCATTATCTCCACAACAGAACCACCATGACTAGAGTACCAGTTTACCACCAGTACCTACCCCAGCTACACCTGAGCCATCACAGACTACCATCCCCATCTTCTCTTCTTCCCTGAACTCAACATCAAGACTGCAGTATTGTAGAACCAATTGCAGCAACAGCCGCTCTACCAACCTCATCACCTCCCAGTTCAAGCTCATACACTCTACCACAGAACACCAACAATACCCAGACCAGGCCACAACTCAGCAAATCCACAAACCCCATCACCCAAATCCATCAGAAGCTCATTCTTCTCAGAGCCCTCTCCAATTAACAACTCCATTCCTGATTTTAGATCACACCCAGTCTTTCTCGACAACCGCAGCGGCATCCTCACTGATTTCTCCTTCATCTCAGTGATCGACACCTCCCCAGCTCCATCTCTGGGATTCAATCTCCACAGCAAATCTGCTCTTCCTCCATCAACACAGCAGCAACTCGTTCTTCATTCGCAATTTTCAGCTTCATTACTTCAAATCTTCATCTCAATGGCATCAGCAGCTCTGAATGTTTCTCTCTTCTCTCGATCCAGATTTCAAAATGAAATCGCCTCTCAATCATTTCAGGTGAGTAATGAGTAAATGTTCGAGCAATACATTTCTCGATTTAGGTTTAAGTGTAAGAATGGTGGTGGATATAGCCACCAGTGTCATGCGGATAAGGGGTACCTAGTGGTAGCCCTTAACGTTAGGCGGCTGTCATTTAACGCCTCTCCAAAAGAAAGTTGTCCCTTAACCTTGGGTCAGCTCCATATATCCCTTGCCTGTGAGATGACACTTTCGCCCTTTGGCTCAATTTGGATAATTTCTTCTTCTTTTCGTCCGTGCGACTCCATTGCACCTATAAAACTCAAAAGCACGCGTAAAGTACATAATTCACCAGAAAAATAACAAAGAAAGCATAAACTCTATATAGTAAATACGGTGTATTCTACACCTATCAGATTCCCCCACACTTAGACTTTGCTTGTCCTCGAGCAAACCAAACAAAACAATAAAATACAACAACTCCGTGTCGTCGAGGCTACGGTCACTTTTAGCATAAATAACAAGCCTTTAAACCCCTAGGTGTCCCTAGTGGACGAGTTATAGTCTCGTGAAGGTTTACTAGAGATATACCTACAAAACCTATATTTCAAACTCGTCTATTTTGTGACAAATCAACGAATGAATCCAAAATGACTACGGGGAGGAGGTACCTTGCAAATTCAATTCAATTATTAGTAAATAAACTCTAATTAGATAGTTGAACAAGCCACAATACTCGGAAACTAACAAACCACAATCACAATGAAAAGATTAAGAAGATGGATATAGATGTAGATGTTGGCGAATATTCACAAGTGTTCGATGTTTCCCATATCTGTCTGAAGGTCACTGCTAAGATGAAGAACCTAATCCTATTGGATTGAGCTACTTAGTGCTGAATGCTACATCAACTCACTGGCATATACAAGGGAACCAGAAGTGACTTTATTCAACACAATAATAATTTTTTTATATGATTGGATCAAACTGGATCCAATTTTTTTTAGACGGCATGATTAGATCTTTTGGATCCAAGCGCATGCTTCTTGTCAGCAAGTACATGATAGTTGCCTTGGATCCTGCATTCCACGCTTGTTTAGGCGACGGAGAGACAGGGACTACGTTTCACACATACTGCTATTCCCAAGTGTCTTTTTTATTCCGTTTTGGTCTAATTGATCGGTCCTTTTTTTTTTTTCATATATTATTCATTTTTTTTTTTTTTTTTTTTTTTTTTTTTTTTTTTTTTTCTAGTAACTCAACCACTCTATTTCATCCTAGCAGTAATAACACGTCGATTTTTAGTGACCCACCAAAGCACTTAGAGAACAATAGATAAATATGGAAAAATAAAAATAGAATGTGATATGGTGATATTCCGAGATATGGTAACAACTATCATGTTAATTTGTGATTTCTGAGCTATGTTCTTCCCTTTTAGTTAATTGGTTCCTCAACTCCTGCATTCAAAATGGTTCCATCCACTAATAGTGTCATCCTAAAGGCACAAGTTTCTAGATTTCGGAGTTCAAAAAGCACAAAATTTTTTTTTTTTTTTTTCTGATTTTTTTTTTTTTTTTTTTTTTTAAAGGCATAAAACAAACTAAAACATATAAATGCTCCCCCACACTTAAACTTTACATTGTCCTCAATGTAAAATTGAATCGTCCAAAGAAAGTTCAAGGTGGGAAATTCCGCAAAATAATATAAAGATAAAAGCAAATACATAAAAGTAAAAAGATAAGGATAAAGATACAAAACCTTTGGGTTGCCTCCCACTTAGCGCTTGTTTTAAAGTCGACGGCCCGACGTACTCCTTGTTTGCTAAGACTCCTCCAGAGGGAGCACTTCCATAAGGTTAACTCCTTCCACGATTTCCGAAGAGAAGTTCTCATAATATGGTTTCAACCGGTGCCCATTCACTTTAAGTTCATTACCTGTAGCTAAACTACAATTTCCACCGCACCATGAGAAAACACATTAGTCACAATAAAAGGTCCGATCCATCGTGACCTTAGTTTACCTTTTAAATAATTGCAAACGAGAATTAAACAAAAGCACTTTCTGCCCTATGCAAAATTGTTTATTAGAAATCATATTATCATGAAAAGCTTTCGTCTTTTCCTTGTAAATCCGTGAGCTTTCAAATGCATCATTACGAATCTCCTCCAACTCTTGAAGTTGTAACTTTCTTTGCTTTCCAGCCCCATCCAACTCCATGTTGCATTGCTTAATAGCCCAAAACGCCTTATGCTCAATTTCCACGGGTAAGTGACAAGGTTTACCATACACAAGCCTAAAAGGAGACATCCCAATAGGTGTTTTATATGCGGTTCTATACGCCCACAAAGCATCGTTGAGTCGCATGCTCCAATCCTTCCTCGTGGGATTCACTAGTCTTTTCAAGAATGGATTTCACCTCTCGGTTGGAAACTTCGGCTTGTCCATTTGTTTGCGGATGGTAGGGTGTTGCAATCCTATGCGACACATTGTACTTCCTTAACAAGCTTTGCAAGAACCTGTTTTTGAAGTGTGAACCTCCATCGCTAATTATAGCCCTTGGAATTCCAAACCTTGCAAAAATATTAGCTTGCACGAAATCAAACAACTTTAGAATCATTAGTTGGGGTGGCCTTAGCTTCCACCCATTTCAAACATAATCCACAGCAAGCAAAATATAATAATTCCCATTAGAATTGACAAAAGGGCCCATAAAATCAATTCCCCATACATCAAAACCTCCACAAATTGAATAATAGTTTGCGGCATTTGATTTCGAGCACCTAGATTGCCGGTTCTTTGACACCTATCACATGTGATACAAAATGCATGTGCATCCTTAAACAAAGTTGGCCAAAAGAAACCACATTCTAATACCTTGAGAGCGGTTCTCTTACTCCCAAAATGTCCTCCACAAGCATATGAGTGGCAAAAAGACAAGATGGAATTAAATTCAATTTCGGGAACACACCTACGTATTACTTGGTCACTACAATGCTTCCATAAGTATGGATCATCCCATATGTATTGATTTGCTAACTTCTTAAGTTTGTCCCTCTCAGCACGAGACAAGTTCTTTGGGATTTGTTTAGAAACTAAGTAATTAACAATATCAGCGTACCATGGTTCTCCAAAGGCAATGGAGAAAAGTTGCTCGTCCGGGAAACTTTCACGCAACGGGATAGTCTCCTTGTCCACAAAAGCAAGTCGGCTCAAATGATCCGCAACGGTGTTCTCAATTCCTTTCTTGTCTTTGATTTCAATATCAAACTCTTGCAAGAGTAATATCCATCGTATGAGCCTCGGTTTCGCCTCTTTCTTTGTAAGCAAGTATCTAAGTGCTTTGCATGATCGAAAAGACAACAACTTTTGTACCAATTAGATAAGAGCGAAACTTTTCTAAAGCAAAAACAATGGCTAATAACTCTTTTTCAGTGGTTGTGTAGTTTTGTTGAGCCTCATTTAACGTTCTAGAAGCATAATAAATGGCATGAGGAAGCTTCCCCACACGCTGCCCAAGCACCGCACCAACCGCAAAATCACTAGCATCACACATGAGTTCAAACGGCTTACTCCAATCCGGTGGTTTAATGATAGGGGCTGAAATCAAAAGTTCTTTCAAACGATTGAATGCCTCCACACACTTCTCATCAAAGTTAAAAACCACATCTTTTTGCAATAGGTTACAAAGTGGTGATGCTATCTTGGAAAAGTCCTTGATGAACCTACGATAAAAACCTGCATGACCAAGAAAAGAACGAATCTCCCTCACCGTAGTGGGAGGGGTTAGAGCACGAATAAGGTCTATCTTAGATTTATCGACTTCCAAGCCTTTAGAAGATATTATATGGCCTAAAACTATGCCATGAGTTACCATGAAATGGCACTTCTCCCAATTTAGCACAAGATTTGTTTCAACACATCGTTCAAGGATTAGAGACAAATTGTTCAAGCAAAGGTCAAAAGAATCACCAAAGACACTAAAGTCATCCATGAACACTTCGATTATGTTTTCAACATATTCCGAAAAGATACTTACCATACACCTTTGAAAAGTAGCCTGAGCATTGCATAAGCCAAAAGGCATCCTTCTATAAGCAAAAGTACCAAAGGACAAGTGAAAGTGGTTTTCTCTTGGTCCTCCTAAAGCTATCACAATCTGATTATAACTTTGAATAGCCATCAAGAAAGCAATAGTATGAGTGTCCAAACTAAACGTTCAAGCATTTGATCAATAAAAGGTAAAGGAAAGTGATCTTTTCTAGTGGTGGCATTCAATTTTCTATAATCAATACAAACCCTCCAACCGGTTTGCACACGAGTTGGGACAAGTTCATTCTTATCATTCTCCACCACCGTTACTCCCGATTTCTTTGGTACCACTTGTACCGGGCTTACCCACTTGCTATCGGAGATGGGGTAGATAACACCCACGTCCAAAAGCTTGAGTATCTCCTTTTTCACCACTTCCATCATGGGAGGATTCAAACGGCGTTGCGCTTCCCTTGTAGGCTTTGAATCATCCTCCACACGAATCTTATGCATACAAACGGCAGGGCTTATACCCTTGATATCGGCGATTGTCCATCCTATGGCCGTCTTGTACTTCCTTAGCACCCTTAGAAGTTTTTGCTCCTGTAATTCATTAAGCTCGTTAGAAACAATCACGGGTAAATCTTCATTGTCACCCAAGTACAAATACTTTAAGTGACTTGGAAGAGGTTTCAATTCTAAACTTGGAGGTTTAACAATAGATGGCACAAGTTTTTCATTATTGCAAGGTAAAGACGCATATGAAACATTCTTAGTTGCTGATTTTTCCGGTAATGAGTTAAGAGAACCAATGGTTTCTTTCATCTCATCACTATACGCATAACCGTTGTCAATAGGTGTAGTGAGCACGGTTTCCAAAGCATCAACACCATTCAACTCAAACATTTGTTGCGCCAATGTGTCCATCATATCAATGGAGAAACAAGAGGACATCACTAGGATATCTCATCGTCTCGAAAATGTTGAAACGTATTATTTCTCCATCAAACTCCATAGTTAGCGTTCCCTTGTCAACATCAATAATGGTTTTCGCCGTTTTCATGAAGGGACGCCCAAGTAGCAATGGAAGAGACGAGTCCGGTGAACCTTCATCCATCTCTAACACGCAAAAGTCCGCTGGAAATACAAGTTGATTAACCCGCACAAGAACATCCTCAACAATACCCATTGGGTAGACATTAGAACGATCGGCTAATTGCAACACAATTCCAGCCTTTTAAGAGGACCAAGATCAAGTGAATTATACATAGACGCAGGCATGACATTAACTAAGCACCTAAGTCCAACATAGCTTTATTAAATTTAGTGTTACCAATTGTGACGGGAATGTCAAAGCTACCCGGATCCTTGCACTTAAGTGGGAGTTTGTGTTGTAAGATTGCCGAAGCATTCTCCCCCACACTAAGCACTTCATTACCTTTGAGCCTTTGCTTATTGGTACACAAGTCCTTCAACACCTTTGCATACTTTGGAACTTGCTTGATTGCATCTATGAGTGGTATGTTCACATGGATCTTCTTTAGAACGTCTAAAATCTCCTTTTCTAGTTCCGCCTTCTTAGAACTTGCAAATCTGCGAGGGAAAGGTAGAGGAGGAACATAAGTAGAAACCGGAGTTTTAGAGTTAGAATAGGTACCTCGAAGTTTGGGGAGAATCCTCGGTTTCTCCTCCAAAACAGGTTCCTTTGGTGTTTCCACCTTTGCCCGACCAAGAACTTCGGGTTGCACAAGTTGTGTACCACTTCTCAATGTAATTGCATTAACACCCTCTTTTGGGTTGATAGGTTGAGAAGGGAGTTTCCCACCATTTTGTGCCTTCAAATTGATTGATACTCCATAGCCATGGAGCCAACTTGAGTTTGCAACTCCTTGATAGCACTCTTAGTTTCTTGTTGGCTTCCATGAACATTTAGAAAACTCCTCCATAAGTTTGACCCCATTTGAGGTTGTTGTTGTTTTGAAATTGTTGTGCTCGGTTGGAATTGTTGTTGTTGAGGTTGAAATCCACTCGGGTTGTTGAAACTAGATTGTTGAACCGCTCCTTGCTTATTGGCATAGCTAAAATTGGGGTGATCTCTCCATCCCTGGATTGTAAGTGTTGGAGTAGGGATCATACCGTCTTTGTTGATTTGGAAAGATCGCATTAGCTTGCTCGTCTTCATAAGATTGAGAGGAACTTGGTATCACCGCGGGCTGCAACTTGTTGCAACATTGCGTTCATGTTACCCATTTGTTGACGAAGTTCTTCCACCTCGCTCACTTCACTAACCCTTCTTAGAATCACATCCGAACCACGACTCAAGAATTGTTGTGAGTTCGCTGCCATGTTTTCAATCAACTCTCTAGCTTGTGCCACCGTCTTGTTAACTAGTGCACCACCACCCGCGGCGTCAAGAAGATTCCTATCACTTGATTGGAGTCCTTCATAGAAATATTGAATGATCATAGCATCACTAAATTGGTGGTGAGGGCAGCTTGCCAACCAATCTCTTATATCGTTCCCAACATTCATATAAAGATTCTCCCACATTTTGCTTCATCCCACAAATCTCCTTGCGAATTTGAGTAGCCTTTGATGCAGGAAAATATCTCTCCAAAAAGAGTTTCTTCAACCCATTCCATGTTGTGACACTTCCGGCGGTAAATAGAACAACCAATCCTTAGCACTATCCATTAAAGAGAAACGGAAAACTTTCAACATTGCACCATCCGCCTCAACATCCGGCCGGAAGCATAGCCGTGACAATGGTGTGGAAGTCCATAAGATGTTTGTTTGGATCTTCATTCACCATGCCATGGAACTTTGGTAATTCTCTAAGCAACCCCGGTTTAATTTCAAAAGTAGAGTTTGTTTGAATACATCCCCGTTGTATATCAAGCCTATGAGAAGCTAAGTCCTTGAGTGAACGATTTGCATCACCCATTGTTAATTGTTCTTCCACGTGTGTTTCCTCTACGATTGGAACCTCTTTTCCTTCTCCTTCGTTGTTGGAAAATCTTCTTCTCCTACTTCCTCCTCGTGCTCGTCCGTTGTGCCTTGACTTGGTTGGAGTATTGTGCCTCTTCTAGTAGCTATCCCGCACCTTGGATAATTCCAATCCTTAGAAGCCGGGGATTATGCACCTAAAACAATTCTAGCAAACAAGTGAGAAACAAGACAAGAAACGAAAAGCAAAGATGAAAGCGAAATTGTAAAAAGAAACTAAAAACTTAATAACAAGCCGTGTGCCTCCCGTGGGCGCAAAAATTTGATCGGTTGTCAACCGACAAATATAATTTCACTTTCTCAATCCACTAGATATAAATATAGTATTCGATAAGAAAGAGTTCGTATCCACAGAGAGGCGTTGGTTGTTATAAACTTTCAGTTTCTAGAATAACCCAAGGTATGTTTGTTGTATTTAAACAAATAAAAGTAAATTAAAAGCAAAGTAAATTGTAGAGAATAATCAATGGAGAGAGATATTGGTCAAGGAATTCATCTTCAATCTTAGACATGTGTTTGCATATATGATTAGAATTACGATTTAATCTCTTGTGTTATCAAAAGCCTAGAGAATCAAGAAAGCAAGATAATCTATTAATTTCTCAAGTTCATCAACACACACATTAGGGTCAAAGTATGTGAATTCTACCTAAAGAATAACCTAACGCCTTGCGCTAATCAAGTTCAATTCCTAGGAGCATTAAGTTTCGAAATAGGCTAATCAATGCAATTGTCATGCGTTGCGCAAAACAATTCGGACAATGGTCAAACTCTACATATGATTACGAGAGTGTATCACTACAAACCGTAAACATATCATGCTACTTGTATTCAAGGTTATCGCTTGATGAAAAACCTAAAATAGCTATGGACTAAGATGCAAGTTCAATTAATTGGCCACTTAACTAATCAAACACCATAATCCTATCACAATACTTCAATCATGTGATCATAGAAACCATGAGAGAGAATGAACGATAAACAAGAGAGAAAACTAATACATAAAGCAAACACAAGTTTTAGAAATCGGACTACATCCTTAACCAATAAAAGAGAATTTAGCTACTCATAGCTATGGAGTTCATCACAAAAATATCAAAGGAATAAAGAAGAAGATGAACAAAAGCAAACCCTAGTTTGTGTAACCCAAAACGCTCTCAAAAAGTTCCAAGGAAAAGATATGAGATAAGATTCCAAAAATTGTAGAATTCCTCTTTTATAGCCTTTTTCTCCTTCCAAAACTAGGTTTTGTCTTCAAAGTCCATTAGATGCAAATCCACCAAGCCCACGGGAGAGAAAAACCCATGTAGAAAATATGTCCAAAAAGTCGTCGCCGGAAAACTGGGATTGTGGCCGGAAATCGGCCGGAAAATCGCCGGAAATCGGCTCCAGGTGGATCGGCAAAGTCCGCCTCGGCCACCGGTCAACGAGTCGGAGACCATAGGGTCAACGGGTCGATCAAACCAGTCCAATCGGACGAAGTCAAAACCGAGTCGGACACGGTCAGGGTGAGTCAGACCAGAGTCAGACATCTAGTGTCTAACTGGGCTGAATTGTTTTGGCCTGAGCCATTGCAGTGGCCAAATTCCTCAATTCACAATCCTTGTGCATTAGCCTTACACTTCCAGCCATAATGGCCGTGCATTCTGCACCATTCTTTCTGACTCTGCAACTCCAATTCTTGCCTTCTTTTGCGGCTCTGAACACACAACCATCTCAACAGCACGCTGCACACTCGGCCCGGTAAACACAGGCCAAGTTCATAGCACCATTCCTTGTATCGTCGAGCGACATACAATCCCAGCCTTTCAAGCAACAAAGATTGCTCGGGCCATATAACCATAATTGCCCCGAGACATCTTGTCATTTCAACACATCCCATTCTAGCGCCAACACTGAACTACTTTTTTTTGAAATCTCCAATTCCACAAGCAATGCCCATTACGAGACCACCTCCAACCTAAATAACTCCACCAGCGAAGCATCACCATCTCAACTTCCATCCTAGGCTTCAAAGAGAACCACACCCGCAATTCCACTGCACCACCAACACAATCACGGGGCCGATTCATTGCCTCTGCCATCTCTGTGCACCTGCACCAGTTCAGTGTCACCACCAGGTTCACAGTTCATCCTACCACTCCACCACACTGATACATTTGCAACTTAGTGCATCACTGCATTGACACAGAACACAACCATTTCACATTCACCAGCAAAACCTGCAATATCAGCTTTGCCATACTTTGTATCAAGAACAGCTCCAAACAAGAATTCAACAACCACCGGTTCGAAATTGTGTCTATCATCGGCCATCAATTCCACCACCGCATTGCATCACCTCGCCTCGGCTCGCATCAAGGTCGACTCACAATCCAAGCACTCGCACTTCTAGCCGGTTCCACCTGCAAAACTAGGTTTTATCCAAAATTGAACCAACAATAGCAGCATCCTCTCCATGTGCACATCTTTCCTTGCAATAATACCAGCACATCAAACCAACTCAGTCCAGCTCAGTGCATCATCACAGGCCACCAATTCATCTCAACAATTTGATAACCCAAGACCCTAAACCTCACCCGCATAATATGAGCAGCTCCATTTTTCCAGGCCGGATCGGCTCACCTCGGCCATAATACGCCACCGCCATTTCAGCTCCTTGTAATACCACCCGCTCCATAATCGGTTAAGTCTAACATTCATCTCACTTAGCACTGACTTGAGTCCTTTCTCGTAGCTTGACACACTGCCTCCTGCTGAACCATGAATCGCAATAAGCTCAAACACTGAGCCATTACACACTCGATGCCAAAGCAACTCCAACCTTGTTCAAGAACACCATCACTGCAGACCCATTAGCCTCGCAACTAGAGCTAGGGCACCATCATTTGCGGTTCAGTCCTGGCCACCTTAACTCGCAGCAAGCATCAATCCAAGCCGCACTTTGTCTCAAGCCAACCAATCTTCTCACGGTTGAGGCTCCTATTGCAAGTCACAAAAGAAATTCTCGGACTCCATTATCTCCACAACGGAACCACCATGACTAGAGTACCGGTTTACCACCGCACCTACCGGCCTACACTTGAGCCATCACGTACTACCATCCCCATCTTCTCTTCTTCCCCGAACTCAACATCAAGACTTTGCGGTAGATGTAGAACCAATTGCGCAAAGAACACTCTCTACCAACCTCATCACCTCCCGGTTCAAGCTCATACACTCTACCACAACACCAATAATACCCGAACCCAGGGCCACAACTCAAAAATCCACAAACCCATCACCCAAATCCATCGAAGCTCATTCTTCTCGAGCCCTCTCCAATTAACAACTCCATTCCTGATTTTAGATCACACCCAGTCTTTCTCGACAACCGCAGCGGCATCCTCACTGATTTCTCCTTCATCTCAGTGATCGACACCTCCCCAGCTCCATCTCTGGGATTCAATCTCCACAGCAAATCTGCTCTTCCTCCATCAACACAGCAGCAACTCGTTCTTCATTCGCAATTTTCAGCTTCAATACTTCAAATCTTCATCTCAATGGCATCAGCAGCTCTGAATGTTTCTCTCTTCTCTCGATCCAGATTTCAAAGTGAAATCACCTCTCAATCATTTCAGGTGAGTAATGAGTAAATGTTCGAGCAATACATTTCTCGATTTAGGTTTAAGTGTAAGAATGGTGGTGGATATAGCCACCAGTGTCATGAGATAAGGGGTACCCAGTTGGTAGCCCCTTAACGTTAGGCCGGCTGTCATTTAACGCCTCTCCAAAAGAAAGTTGTCCCTTAACCTTGGGTCACTCCATATATCCCTTGCTGTGAGATGACACTTTCGCCCTTTGGCTCAATTTGGATAATTTCTTCTTCTTTTCGTCCGTGCGACTCCATTGCACCTATAAAACTCAAAAGCACGCGTAAAGTACATAATTCACCCGGAAAAATAACAAAGAAAGCATAAACTCTATATAGTAAATACGGTATATTCTACACCTATCATAC
>JAJJWW010012254.1:0-43944 GCA_023531295.1 Papaver armeniacum | reverse complement strand
AAACCAAGACCCCGGGAAGCATCCCCCGCCTTTGTGTTGATGTCTCGAGTGTTGGTTGCATCTTGAGTGCAAGTGGTGCCGCTAGGGGCGCATGTGGCATGTGCCAATGGCATGTGCGGAATGCCTTTGTTGCGAGTTGCACCTCGGCGCAAGTGGCAATGCCGAGCTGCTAGTGGCGTATGTGGCATGTTCCAATGGCATGTGTGGAATGCCTTGGTGGTAGGTTGTACGTTGAGTGTAAGTGGCAATGCATAGAGTTGCTAGTGGCGTGTGTGGCATGTGCCAATGGCATGTGCGGAATGCCTTGGCGGTAGGTTGCGCGGTTTGCAAGTTAGGCTACCAGCGTGGGTTTTGGCATGTGCCAATGGCGCGTCTCGGGCCAAGTTGGCCTAGGTTGCACCCGCTTGCAAGTCAAGCTACAAAGATGCGTGTTTTGCATGTGCCAATGGCATGCATGGCCAAGTTGAATCATGGCCCGTGTTTAGAAAAAGCTACCAGCGAGCGTGTTGGCATGTGCCAATGGCATGCTCGGCCATTAGGCGCGCCTGGTAGAAAAAGCTACCAATGAGCGTGTTGGCATGTGCCAATGGCATGCGTGGCCAATTTGGGTCGCGCCCGTAGGAAAAGCTACCGAAATGAGCGTGTTGGCATGTGCCAATGGCATGCGTGGCCAATTTGGGTCGCGCCTGGTAGGAAAAGCTACTAGCGAGCGTGTTGGCATGTGCCAATGGCATGCGTGGCCAATTTGGGTCGCGCCCGGTAGAAAAAGCTACCAACGAGCGTGTTGGCATGGGCCAATGGCATGCGTGGCCAATTTGGGTCGCTCCTGCAGTAGGAAAAGCTACCCGGCGAGCGTGTTGGCATGTGCCAATGGCATGCGTGGCCAATTTGGGTCGCGCCTGGTAGAAAAAGCTACCAGCGAAGCGTGTTGGCGTTGCCAATGGCATGCGTGGCCAATGTGGGTCGCCCTGGTAGAAAAAGCTATCAACGAGCGTGTTGGCATGTGCCAATGGCATGCGTGGCAATTTGGCCTAGGTTGCATGATTTGCAAGCCTAGGCGTGGGCGCCATTTTGGCATGGCATGGTTAGGGCCAAGGTAAGGGTGCTTGGCTTGGCGTGACGTGACTAGCGTAGCTAGGGCCAAGAGCGAGTGCGTTTGGCATGGCGCGGCTAGCTCGGGCTAAATGTGGCTGACATGATTTGCCATTGGCACGGAGGTACGGCTAGCATGGTTGGCATGCTTTGGCGTTTGGTGTGGCTGGCATGATTTGCCATTGGCACTGGTGCGGCTAGCTTGGACTAGGTGTGGTCGGCATGATTTGCCATTGGCACGGAGGTGCGGCTAACATGGTTGGCATTCTTTGGCGCGTTTTGGTGTGGGCTGGCATGATTTTCCATTGGCACAGAGGTGTGGATAGGGCCAAGGTAAGTGTGTTTGGCTTGGCGTGGTGTGATTAGCGTAGCTAGGGCCAAGGCGGGTGCATTTGGCATGGCGCTGGCTAGCTTGGGCTAGGTGTGGGCGACATGATTTGCCATTGGCACGGAGGTGCGGCTAGCATGGTTGGCACGCTTTGGCGCGTTTGGTGTGGGCCGGCATGATTTGCCATTGGCACAGAGGTGCGGCTAGCTTGGGCTAGGTGTGGTCGGCATGACTTAACATCGACATTTAGGGGAATTAGGTTTTGTTCGTCGTAACCCTAATTTTAAAAAATACCCCCTATTAATTACTGATTACATGCATTAAATGTCCTAATAAATGTGTCACTGGTGACATTAGGTTATTTGGGGTTTTACGATTTTACCCTTTGTTTAAAAACCACCATCAGAAATAACCAACTTAAGTTCGCAAGTTCGCGGACTTAAGTTCCCTAAGGAGTTCTCAAACTCCAAAGATTTTCTGTCGAGAACTTCCGCCAGCTATGGACTGGGTTCGCGGACTGAGTTCACGGATCTTGTTCCGGTTCTCTTGATCAACAAAGTTCGCAAACTTTGGTTCAAGGAAAAAGGACTTATACATATATGTGTTACCACACAATGCTTATATCCACCATTGGTTATATAATCTAAACTCTCAATTTCAATCATTGAAACATTCTTAGAGGATGTCATTATATAGTTGTTATTCACAAACTATTTTTCGTCAAAGTAAGCAATTTTCAAAGTGATTGAAACTTGTCATGACTTTCGTCACTAGGTAAAGATGAACTTGGCCAAAGCTAAAGCTTACCAACACATATTTCGAGAAATAGATAGGCGAGATAAACTCGGCTCGAAATAGCAAATGTGTATAATCAAAGTCTATATAGCAAAACGACTTTTGTCTCAAAATAGGAGATAGAGCAGATAGACTTTTGAGTGATAGATAAGTTCAAGTCTCCATATACCTTTTAGTCGATTAAGTTCCACCAGTTCCTTGAGTAGTTCTTCGTCTTGTATGATGATTTCCATGGAGTTCTTGAACTCAACTACACTTTCTATCCTAGTCCGAGACTTAGCTATAGTAGACTAGAAATCAAGAATTATAGTTTTGATCACTAACACTGACAAACATGCTTGAGATAGCAACGCATGTGAGTTCGACCGAGCAATGCTCTAACAGGTCATAAATCCTTTGGAAACACGAATGGTATAGGGTTCAAAAGCAAGACTGCGAGCACAAACAATTCCTTTGTTCCAGCCAGTTCTGGAAAGATGGATGTAGAAGGTTGTGATAAAGAAGGCCAATCGGCAAATCATAAATTCCTCTCTGAAATGTTTGTTTTGTTGAAATGCGAATCATGTGTTGAACATTCAAGAAGAACAACAAAAGAATTGCCAAGCTTCAGAATGACATGCAAAGGATGAATCTGGCTTTGGGTAACCAACAGGGAACCTCCAAAGATAAGAACAAGTCTAAGAGAACCAGAGTCATGCGAGGTAAGAAGTATGTTTATTCAACAAACCTTGGTAAGTCACCATGTGACACAAGAAGTGAGCATTCCGCTCACTTCATTGCTATCTAATTGTACTAATGTTTTGCATCCTCATTATTAACTTGAGAATATGAGGATTGCATCAAGGTTGCTCAAGTCTTGTATAATTGGTTATTTTTATCGTAGAATTTATATAAGGTTATGTAAGTTGGGCCCTATGTAAGTTAAGTTTTTCAAATGAATATTTTCTTATCAAAAATAGATAATGGATCGTGAACCGTGAAGACTTTTTCAAAATACCTCTTGAAAAAACTCTTTAGGGTTTGGTTTGTCCGGTGCTCTATTTATATTCATTTGTGATCAAAATGCCCTTCACTCTTTTCTTTAAAAGATACAGATTCATGGCTCCTGTAACTAGAGGTACCACAAAAAGGGATGCAATACAAGTAGTGAATGTGTATCTATGTGAAGAAATCCAATCTTCAAGAAAGAAAAAGGAGAGGTCTGCAAATGATGAAAAAGGTTCTTCCTCTAACTGTTTTTTGTCTGTTTGTCATCATGATAATAACTTTAGGGCTATGGTGAAGGATTTCATCAGCAAAATAAATGATTTAAAATATCAAATAATTTTCTCTTTGGAAAAGATAGCTCACTACGAACAAATGTTATCTCTAACAAATAACACCTTGTGTGAACTGAAAAGAGAACTTAGTGAGTTAGCATATATTTCTGAAGATCTGGAAGAATTGAATGATCCCATAATCAATGGGTTTTTCAATAATGAGAAGGAATTGTCGGTAGATGCTCTGAGAAGGCTCTATAATGTATAGGAAACTTCTTATGAGAATTTATTCTTATGTTTAAAAAGGATAACTAGGGTTTGGAATAGAAAATATTGTGATTACACATAGCTATTTCCAACAATTTTCATCTTGCAATGTTTTTGGATTATTTATTTAAATTCTAAGTTATTTGGAAGATGATTTTGCAAAGTATTTATTGGTTTATATATTGAAAAAATATTTTATGGTATATATTGTGTTTACGTCCGTGAACTATGATTATCTCATATATGCTCAAAAGTTAAGTCTATTATGTCTTTATGCAAATATTGATAAAACAAAGAATGAACTTTTGAAAAATTTCGCAGTATTGATCTTTCCCTGATCCACTTCTATGTGAAAGTATTGTATGGCTCCGTAAGTCTTCTTATGTTGAGCGTTTCCCATTAAATTAATCAATAAGGTCTCTTGTGGTTAATTTATTCGAGTTTATTGGATACAAATCCATGTGGTTTGTTAACGTCTAAAGAAATCCTTATTTTCTCGTAAAAGTAAGGTCGCTCATGTTGTTCTCTTGGGAATGACATCAAACGGGGGAGAGTTTTTAATTGAACTTGTGCTTAATTGCCAAATCTTTGTGGGGAGTGCGGCGGTGGAATATTGTAGGACTTATCTTGTATCTTCATAAACTCCTTGATGAATACACTAAGTTTCGACTATGTGAAATCATCGAAACAAAGTTGATATGTTCTCTTTTAGTCATGAATTATCTCTTTGAGAATTTCATTATGATCCGGCAGTTTTCGTACCTTTGCCAATTTATATTGACAAAAAGGGGGATAATTCTTTGGTAGTTCACACTACATACATATGGTTTACGGATCATTATGTAAGGGAAAGTGGTTTTCATTGTGAGATGGAAGTATTGATTAAGGGGGAGTGATACATATCACCATAGTATTATGTCAAAATTGTGATGCAATTGGACTTTGATTCTATATAATAATACTATGACATTGTATAACAATGATTGACAACACCTATTTTCTTATTGTTATGGTACAGATCTTCAACAACAATGATGTTGAGTTGAACACGTTCAGAATCGCTGAAGTACTTGGAGTAGCGAAGAATTCAAGGAATGTTGAAGAGCCAAGGAAATCAAGCATGATGGATGAGAAGCTACAAAGTTTATTTTGTAATCTACTAGGTCTCAACCCGTGCCATAACGGCACGGGTAAGGATATGTGTTTCAAATGTATCCATCGGTTCATATATGTCGTAATTGTCTGAGAAGAATCGAACCGATCGATCCAGGTCTAAATGTTTTGAGGAGTTGGTTAATAAACATGCCATTATCCTCGAATCTTTTAATATTGTGTATGTAAGTCATACAACCCTTTGGGACAAACATAGTTAATCGTTAGAGCAAATCCTATGGGCAGTAGAACATTACTTCGTTCACTACTTCAAAAAAATATCATCAAAGGTCTTTCACCAAACTTGTAACAAAACTAAAAACACCTAAAATTACTTTAAAATCAATTAGATTAATCTTGCAAAATCTGTTAGCATTAGAATTTAATTTTTCTCTTTGATATAAATTGGTGGGTTCCCAATTTACATAGATTTGTGTTTATTCATTTTCCTAAAATTTATAATAATATTTAATTCTTGATCCATTTCTTTCCTTGTCTCTTTACCTATTATCATGAACTATTTCTCAAGCATGCATAATTACACGAAGTTGGGGAGAAATGACAAAAACGGAAATTATGAAGAAAAAAAAGGGGGAATAAAGAGAGATGTGAGAAACTGAATCGATTACAATTAATTCATGCGTAGCCTTGCATAATCCCATAAAGTAGGGGAAAAATAATGACAGAAACAGAAACCATGACAAAAAAGGGGAATAAAGAGAGATGTGGGAAACTGAACCGATTACAATTAATTCGCGTGTAGCCTTGTGTTTGGTCAATTTTTTTATAGGTTTAATTTTTCTTCCTGCCCCCTACCCAGCAAATCTTAAAATCACAACATCTTCTTTTTTGAAAAAATCTGGCCTTTAAAAAATGTTATAATTTTAAAAATAATAAAAAAGTGATTTGAAAACTAAAATCAAATTAAAACAAAACAAAGAAAAATTAACCAAGGGCGACTAAATAATTTACCTATCTTTGGACACCTTTTCTCACCTTACTACCACTACTTCTTCCACCACCACATTATCGTCACCACTCCACCAGTCTCACCAATACCCACCACCATTATCCCCATCGCCGATCCACCACCACCACCCACCATCACAACCACCATTAGTGCTTAATTTACATATCTTAGGACCCCTTTTCTCACCCTACTACCACTACTTCTTCCACCACCACATTATCGTCACCACTCCACCAGTCTCACCAATACCCACCACCATTATCCCCACCACTGCTCACCACTGCCCACCATCACAACCATTATTAATTGTTACTGATATGGTTAATATCAAATAAATTTATTATGTATCAACAAAAATATATATTTATTTGATTAATTAAAGAAACATTTATTATGAAATATCAATTGAATATTTATTATTAAATTTTAATTAAACGTGATTATTTATAGCGGTAGATTTATGTTCTGCAAGTATAAATTTGATAGTTCTTTATCTAGCCTAACTTGTCCAAACTTTATTTTGTATTTTAATACTAAAAACTGTGATTTATTCGATCAGTTACTATAAATAGTTGGGATCCCATTTGGGTGATCCAGGGTCATGATCATATTGTCTTATATGATTTAGTATCCTCCTCAAAATATTTGTGTTTTGTCCTTACCAGTTGTGCTAAAAACAGCCAACTACATCTATCACAATAAAATGTTTCCCATTTTGTAAAGACACAAAACTATTATTGTCCACTACTATTCACTAACATCCACCACCGTACGTAAAAACCAGCCACGCCCATTATTTTTTCCACCACCAAAGAATGTTACCACCTCCACCACTCACAAATACCCGCCATTGTTTCCACCACCCACTTCCTTCATTCACTTCACTACCACCATTAAAAATTATTAATATAATTTTTAACCGGTCATCAGAAGGTAAAGTCATTTTTAGTGTTATTTATTATATAACGGGGTGATGATGCCGCTTTTTACCCGAGTTCAAACTCGCCGACACCAAATTCTTTACCGATCAATATATATATATATATATAGTTTTTAATAAACTTATATTTATTAATAAAAATATGTATTTATTAGATTCATTAAATGAACATTTATCATGAAAAATTAATTAATCATTCATCATGAGAAATTAATAGGACAGTAATTAATAAAGTATTTATAATGGTTAGTTGAAAAAAATCACTAATTAATAAAACATATACTAATATTTACGTAGATTTATCCCTCCTAGACAAATCTCGTCCGCTCTTTATCTAGCCTAACTTAGCCAAGCTTTGTTTTGTATTCTAGATATGTACTGATAGTTTTGTCACTAAAATTGATAAAGGGGGAGATTATTAGAGCACTGCTCGATCGAACTCGCAAGCGTTGCTATCTCAAGCTTATTTGTCAAGTTTAGTTGATCAAAACTATATACTTTATTTCTAGTCTACTTATAGCTATGTCTCGAATTAGGATAGAATGTGTAGTTGAGCTTTAGACTTCACGACGTTCATCAAATTAAGACGAAGATTTACTGAGGGGAGCTTGGAGGAATTTCATCAACAAAAGGTATGTGGAGACTAAAATTTATCTATCACTCAGAAGTCTATTATATTATATCTTCCAATGAGACTAAGTCGTATAGCTATATAGACTTTTATATTATAAACATTTGATATTTCGAGCTGAGTTTATCTCGCTTATCTATTTTTCGAAATATATGTTGGAAGATTTTTGCTTTAGCTATGTTCATCATATTCTTGACGAGTTTACTTGAAACAATTTATTTGTTGAAAACTAAATATTAAGTCAAAAGATGATCATGTGAAAATTACCTTGAACATCTTACATGATTTGTGTGAGACAGTCATTTGATGTCAGCTTGGGAAGTTTCGTATAGATCATTCGATCACTTGAAAATTACTTGAAGATATTGGTATGTGTAAGATTACTATTGTCTTCTTCCAAGGATGTTTCAATGATTGAAATGAGAGTTTAGAACAATTACTTATGTCTGGATGCAACATGGTATACATACCTAGTATGCGAACTGTTTTGTAATGATTCAGGTCTGGGAACCTTGTTTGCGTACCTTGTATGCAAACGGTTTTACCTGAGTTAGGTCCGGAACGGATGTTTGCGAACCGGGTTTGCGAACAGCATGACAGACCAAGGTCCGGAGCTGCTGTTCACGTACCTAGTTTGCGAACACAGTGGTTAAGTTCTAAAACCGGGTATGTATGATTCTCATACTCATGAACTAAAATATTTATGAATTAAGGAATGCAATCTTTGCAAACCGTGGCTTAATGTTCATGAATTGATTCTTGTTTAAGCACTTTGTACGATTACGAATCAATCCGATTTTGTTTCAATTTGTTCATATATATTTCTATGAGATAGTGAACTATTGAACAACTCTATTTGAAACACAATTAGATTCATTTGATTATCTTTCGTTATTGATTGATCATCATATTTGATCTAGAAGTGTTAGATGAATATGGTTAAGACAAAAGTGTTCCTATGGCTAACTTTGGTTAATTGTTATTGATCCAACTCAATATACACGTTTAGGTGCGGTTATCCATATCTAAATGAAGGTATATTTCATTTGTGTGTAACAAGCTAAGTCCATCTAACGGTGGAGATTAATTGCTTAATTTCTAAGCAGACTTAGCTTGAATCTTAAATCAGGATTCATCTAACGGTGAATATTGAATGCTTTGTTACTAAGCTATCTTAGCTTTGGCTGTAAGCAACCCTGATTTGAAGGGCTATATAAGGGAGAACTCTAGCAACTGGAAAACCTAATCTCGGCACTTTCCTATGTCCTAGTTGCAAATTAGAGTCGATTCTCATTTAACCTAGGTTTTTCTAAAACCGTATTAGGTTAACGACTTGAAGATTTCATTTGGGATTCGTGAAGCGAGATCCAACTATTTTCTCTGTAGTTGCGTATTCTGATCTTACTTGTTCTATCGTATTTAGTTTTATCTTCTCTAAGATTCACTCGAGATTTGTCTCCGATAGGTAAGATATAAAAATTAATCACAACAGTTCTTTGTCTCAGACTCTTGTGATTCCGCAATAACTTTTTCTGTTAATCAGTTGGGTTATTGTGAGGTGATTGATATTTCTAGGCTGCTCTTCGGGAGTATAAGTCTGTATTATCAATTGGTTCCTGTTCACCATTATTTCTATCAAAAGACGTAACAAAAAACGAATAAAGAATAGACATATCTGTGGGAGACAAATTTGTTTATATGTCTCCGACTTTGGGTCGTAGCAACTCTTAGTTATGGGTGAGATCAGCTAAGGGAATCAAGTGCGCAGAATCCGGCGTGGTTCTAGATGCGTAAGGAACGCGACTGTACCTTAATCGGTGTGAGACTTGGTTAGGGCTCAACTACATTCCAGTCCGAAGTTAACTTGTAGTAGGCTAGTGTTTGTAGCGGCTTAATACAGTTTCGTGTTCAAAGCTGGACAAGGTCCCGCGGTTTTTCTGCATTTGCGGTTTCCTCATTAACAAAATTTCTGGTGTCTGTGTTATTTCTTTTCCGCATTATATTTGTTTATATAATTTAAATATCACAGGTTGTGCGTAGATTAATCAGTTGATAAATCCGACCTTGTTTGTTGGATATAACTTGATTGGCACTTGGGCATTAGTCTTTGGTACCGTCCAAGTTATTTCTCATATCAATCAGACTCACGGATTTATATCTGTTTGATTTGCTGATTGCATTGAGAAATAGATATAAAGCTCTTTGATATATTTCTTGATTGATCTCACTATTAAGTTGGCGCTCTCGGCATTATATTGGAGTTTAGTCCATGCAGATTGTCGAACGAATTATTGGGTGTGGTTGTTATACCTCATTTTTTCACTATTAATCGGGTTCGTGAAATCAGTCGTGATAGTGACAATTTAATGTAAAGTGTCGATCTGACAATACCTAATATAGGTGACATTGGTATGATATAATTAAGTATAGGGTGTAAAAAGAGTGTAAATATGTTAAATAAAAACAGTCAATATGAGAGTGAGTTTCTATCACCCCAGAATATATATACCAATAAAACGTCACCAAGTGGCCAATCAAAGCTTCCACTTCACAAAAGGCCAATTTCGGCCAATAGGAAGCGATAATTCCATTACCAATCAATGTGGGAGCTTACGTTGTCTTGGCATTAAAATCTTTAGATTCGCCGAGTAACCTTTCTCTAGTCACTAGTGGGCATCAACTATGGGTTTTGAAAAGTAATTCTCGAGTCTCATTGTAAATCAATTATCAAGTCAGTAAACGAGTCTAAACTTAGATTTCATTGGTATAACCATTCTTATGTTATAAACATCAAAAATAAAAATTTCTGGTTCATGCGATCGGTAAATACACTAGGAAGCAATGTTGCTTATTCTCTTGCCAAAAAATCTAAAGAAGATAACAATCTTTGTAAATTTTAAGATGACGTTACACCTGAATTTTATGAGTTGCTGGTAAAAAATCATCATATTTTATCCGGTTTTAATTAATAAAATTTTCTTTTGCATCAGATTTTTTTTTTAAGTAGACATATAGGTATAACCAAGAGGTATGAGAAAATAGAACGAGATATTATTGACTAAAGAGTTCTAGTATCACATAGTTTCACTCCTTTTTATTCATGTATAAAGGGAGATCCTTAACGAACTAATTAGATCGGACACACACGGGCACAAATTTCGACAACACTCCCCCTTGGTGGTCTAACAGTAGATGAAACATGAGAGATCATCTGCCATATGTCTGCTACATCCATTATCCAGAAACCATTGGAATGGAGAGGTGGATTTAAATGCAAAGTACCCATGCAATTTTAAATAATTTTCTTTGATGTGATGGTGGTGAAGCTAGACCGGATGATATTCTCACGATAGTGGTGCAAGTAGCTATGCAATTTTCTCGTGATGGTGGTGAAGCTAGACCGACTGATATTTTGATTCTTTCTCCTTTCGATGTGACTGGTATTTCATCTTTCACTGGCAACGATCTACAACACTTTTCCCCTGGGGTGGCTGTGTCTCGTGCTGTGGAGCGTAAGCAAAACAATTACCTTGATACTTGTTCAACTCATGGTTACAGTTTTGGCACATTGGCTTTTACGACCCCAAGCGAACTTGGTGAGGAGACCATGGTATTCTTGAAACGGTTAAAGAACTTTCTTGCTAGGCATGATGTGCGAATTCTAAAGTAGACAATTTTCTTTTTCATAGATTAGGAGTAGCTATTCAGAAGGGGGTTGGGCACAACTTGTTGCTAGGTTTTGTAATATAGTTTTAACATTTGCGATCTCTTAAAATCAGAATAGAAAATAATAATCATAGGAAAAACTTGAACCATTTGTTAATCAATATATGTTATGAATAGTTTATTTAATGCAAGCAAAATAATAATGATAATAAAAATAAATATTCACATTACTTATATAATTAGATTCTGATAGTAAATCAGAGTTATCATTGCTCAACTTATTTCCTAGATTATTAGTCAAGTATTTTAATTTGCTACAAAGCAGTTGAGCTAGTTCAAACAGATTTTTTGCATTACAAGATTTTCTAATTGAAAACTTTACATGATTGTTGAAAATGACCATATTGATTGTAGAAATTACACGTGGATTCAAAATCTGTCTGATTTGTGTGGAAATCTCTTTTTTTCGAAATTGATTTTTCATGTTCTGCATCGTCTATCATATGGTTTCCCATAATCCGGTATCAAGCTATAAATCAAAATCAAATCCTTAATTGAGAAATATTTTGTTAGAGCATAGCTCGGTTGAACCCACCAAGCGTTGGTATGTCAAGTTTGGTTGTCATATTTTAGTGAGCCAAAACTCATTTTAAGAGTCGCTTGATTATGTACTAGAGTCAACTTCATATAGGTTAGCTTGAAAGTATTAGGATATGAGACATTACAAGTATTGCGAAGACTTTAAGAAGTGAAGAAGTAAGGAGCTACAACGACAACATCATACTTCCACTTGAGGTTAGTGATATTTGACTTGAACTGTTTCATTCCCTAACGTATCTTTCAATTCGTGCATATTGAAAACAAAACTGCGAAGCATGAATGATTATACTCTAGTTAGACATATTATTAAGGAATACAATACGAGGTTTATTGCTTAACTATTAAACTTTGTATATAAGACATCGACATAATCCTTTGAATGCTATTGTGATTATGTATGGGTATAAGGTGAAGATTTCATCCTAGGAAACAACGTTTTACATTTGTTTTAAGGAAGTAAATTCATGAACTTGTTTTGTGAATCGAAAGAGAAATCGTCAAGCATTATTGGTATTGTTATTCATTGCATATCTTTTGAACTACCAATATGTGTGATTAGTATAACCTCTCATGACTTGTTTATGTTCTTGGTAAAACTATTCACAAAGGCCTCACTTTTGTATTGGTAAGACTTTTATTAGTGAAACCGATCTTAAGTAATCACCTGAGATGGTATGATCGATTTGGTGTTATTGGTATGACCGACTCTGGGTAAAGGGGAACCGATCTTAGTAAGAGGTGCAGCCTATCACAAAGGGGAATCGATCCTTGTATGAGGTGCAACAAGTTTTTAGAAGAAAGGGTAACCGATCCTATGGACATGTGCAACACGTTTTTAGGCAAAGGGGAACCGATCCTATGGACATGTGCAGCAAGTACAAGTTAGATACCATATATATGTGGGGAACCGATCCTAGTACCTAGTCAACCGAATTTTGGTAACTAGCGTGACTATGCAAAGTACTCACATGGAGGTAGAACCGAAACTTGTTTTGGTAGAACCGTGAAACCCATGTTTGGTGATTGAGTGTTCTTGATCAATCACGTAGTTCTTGAAAGTCAGATGAACCAATTCTAAACTTGTTTAGAAGTGTGGCAAATCGGTTTCAAGATTGTAAGTATGAAAGAGGACTTATAAAGTAAGGATGTCGACATACTTTGAACACGTGCAGTAACGCTAATCTTTAATTGTTCAAAGTTATTCCTTAATATCTAAAGGAAGAAAATCCCGGATCGAATAAAATAGATTAAAAATCTTTTATTTAAGGTTTTTAATTTTATTTTTGGAAAATGAAAATTAGTAATGTGCATTTACTAGTTGGAGATTTTCTAAGAGATTTTCAGTCAATATTTGGACAAAGCATTTCCAGGAATTATGGAAACCGAATTTGGAATATATTGCATATCTTGAGAATATTTTCGGTTTTGGAAATTCCTTGGTGTCCAAACTTCCTTGGTCTATAAATATGAAAGTTTGCATTTCGAGCAAACTAATCCTCAGAGACAGCAAAACTATCTTAGTTGTGCTGATACTAGTGAAGCCGCCTATCCGGAGAGGAGAGTAACCTAATTAGGCGAAATCTCTTACGGCCGCTCAGTTTAAGGACTTCTTTGGGATTGAGAAGCTCTATTAGTACCGTTGGTGGGAAATTAGATAATTGCGGTTTATCTTTTGTTTTCGATTGATTTGATTGACTAATGGTGGTTGAACTTTGATTGCACCTAATTTGTTTATGCTTGAGAATATTCTCTTCTGATATAAGATTCACTCAAACTAGATCGAAGTTTCGACGGGGATCTTTAGACTTTTTGTAGATCTTAAGACGTCTTGTGATAATCCATTGTTAACAGACTCCGTTATGTGCGTGATTGATCACAAGAGATTCAAGTTGATTGTGTGCAGGTGTTTATTGAAGATCTAAGAAGATTTGAAGACAAAAAAGACTTTGAAGATTTCTGATTTGGGTTCATAATCTTTGGTGTGCACAATACGTGTTTCGGTAAAAGAGGATCCAACTATAATGGGTTTATCCTTGTGGTAGATTAGATTGATTAGTTGTGTAGATCAGCATCAATACAATTCTTTGTGATTAAAAGTATTGATTGCAAAATCTTAACAATTACTTTGGTAGTTGATAATAAGATAGATCTAAGAACCTGACAAAGGAGTTTATTGAGATAAATAGAAGAGCATTTTGTCGAACTCACATCACTTGGTTGAAAAGAGTTGATTCCAAACAGATTTGTTTTTCCTTTACTGTTTGGAATACGAACCAAAGGAATTGTTCCAAGTACGTGACTTATTCATTAGTTGGAGGCGTAGGAATACAGACGGAACTAGGTGAACTATAGGTTTAGTTGCTTGGTCTCAACTATACGAAGTTGGTTTGATTTTGTATAGCGGCTTAATCCTGAGAGTATTCAATTGGACAAGGTCCCGGGTTTTTCTCGCATTTGCGCTTTCCTCGTTAACAAAATCTTACTGTGTCATTTACTTTTATTTTCCGCAATTATAATTGTTGTTATTATAATTTAAAGTAAATTACACAAACGTTAATTCCTATTTACTTGATAAGTAATCCTATTGTGTTTGGTTTAAGTCCGAACCTTTTATCAAGTAAACATACTTCGTTGTTGTATTGTCTCGATCTCGTATCCATAGACGATCACACGAAGTGTGAACCGATTTGTTGTATTGTCTCGACTATGTCCATAGACAATCACTTTCGGAGAAATGACTTATAGGTAGGGCTGTTCATGGTCGGTTTTGGCTCGATTTCTTGCCAAACCAAAATCGAAACCAATACTATCGGTTTCTAAAATCTAAACCAAACCAATCCATTAACCATTGGTTCGGTTTCTAAATGGTTTTAGCCGATTTCAGTTTGTTCCATTGGGTTAATGGAAAACCGACTATATGTCAGTTTTCTGAAACTGACATTTTAAATCTTTAAAAAAAATAACACAGTTGAATTTTTTTAACCTACCTGCAGAATGTAATTAACACACAAGCGTAGTTCATAACTCAAGTTTAAAAGCATAGTTCAAAACATAAACATAACATATTCAAAATACATAAACTCCAAGTTATGCATGCTCCAAATTCCATATTCAAAGTGTGAGATGGACGGGGTAGATTAAATCTATCTGACTTTAATCAACAGCCTATACTTATTAGTTTTTCCATTGGTTTTTGGTTCGGTTTTCAGGTAAAACCAAAACCGAACCAGTAATGTCGGTTTTCAATTTTTCTTACCATAACCAATCCATTAGTAAATGGTTTGGTTCGGTTTCTTCCTTATCGGTTTGGTTCGGTCCGGTTTCGGCGGAAAACCGAAACCATGTTCAGCCCTACTTATAGGTGGAAAAGTTTTAGATTGAGGTATATTTGGGTACCCTCGTCTTTTCATCTTTAAGATTTGAGTTTTCTTTTAACAAGTTTCAGTTCATCCAAGATATTGGTAATTTCTCTAACCAAATACTTGTTTAGTTCCACTTGTTTTTCTAACACTGCTTGAAGCACTTATTCCCTTTTTAATGCATCATGTAGATGCATATCCGAGGTTATCAAACCATAGTGAAGATTATCAATCCTTTTTTATCATCCTATATTTCCGATGACAAAGAGTATCAAGTTTTTGTACGAAACTTGACATAGATTCATTAAACATAGGGTTTTATGGATTGAAACAAAATTTTCACTCGTATCATTCAGGATTTTCATACCGTCTTTTAAGCTGTCTCGTGAAACCTGATCTGATACCAATTGAAAAGACAAGGGTAACGAGTACACCATAAATATTTTTAATCTAATAGCTCGAGTAGGAATAATATTTTACATTTAAATAACTTTAATTCATAAATAGTAAATGCACACAAACATAAAAGTTTTGTTAACGAGGAAAACTGCAAGGCGATGTACAAATTTACTACTGCAACTCCGAATAGTTGATACCAAGTAAACTAATCATAGTTACCCGGTTCCCTCAGTATTCATATGCCTACAACCAATCTGGTCTACACATGTCAAGATAAAATCCACTATCTTAAGTCACTTCACCTGCTCTGAATACTTGAACAACTCAACTCCTTTGGATCGTAATACGGAACAATAAAGGACTAACCTGTTTCAATAACCTCTCTATCAATCTCAAGAATTTAAATCAAAGATAAGTTGAGTACATATGATCTTCCTTTTAATAAATATAAGCTCTTTTTTCGATCGCATATCAACTAAGACAAAGATTACCAGAATAACCAATCTTATTTTATAAACTATCAAAGTAAGAAATGACTAGATAGATTGCCGATCTATACAACAAGGCTGATGTCTGTCGAAATAAATTGCGCGACATATCCTAGTCAATCAAGTATGCAAGAAGTACCGCAAAGATCATAATACCAAAAAGAAAATCTTTTAGTCTTTAATCTTAAATCTTCAAAGTGCCTGAAAAAAAAACTTGATTCCCACTAATGATCGATCACACACAAAACGGAGTCTGTTAACAGTGGATGATCACTAGTCATATATTCAGATCTCAAATCAAACAGATCTAAAATAGTCAACCCTTGAACTAGTTCGAGTGACCTTATATCAGAATAGAAGGATCACAGAACAAACAAACTATATCTATCAAGGTTCAACTCTACCGTTAGTCAATCACATCAATAATTGAAAACTAAATTAACAATACTATTTAGTTTCCCACCATCATCGATACTAAAAGCTTCTAGATCCCAAAGAAGACTTTAAAGGTGGGCCACATAAGAGATTTCATCTAATTACAGTACTCTCATCTCTCAATGAGTATGTAAAACACCACCGGTGGGCTTTCCACAACAAATGACTAGGCAGTGTGTCACAGGATGAGTTTATAAGAATGCAAGATCCACTATTTATAGTGTAAAACACTAAGGCTTGTTTATAGAAAAACTCCAGGACCTAGTCCAGTTTTGAATACTCTCAGAATTAAGCCGCTCTACAAAGACTACGACAATTTCGTATAGTTGAGACCAAGTAAACTAAATCCAAGTTACTCAGTTCCTTCAGTATCCCTACAAGCAATTTGGTCTATGCACGTGAATCATAAGATAGAGTCCACTGTCTTAAGTTGCTTTACCTGTTGTGAAGATTTCAAAAACTCAAATCCTTTGGATCGTAATCCGAAACAGTAAAGGACTAACCTGTTTCAGTAACCTTTTTTATCAATATCTTAGATCAACAAGTTTATCAAAGATATAGTTGAGTACAAAGGTTCTTCCATTTAATCATTATAAAATTCTTTGTCCGGTTAGATCAACTAAGATCAAGATTACCGAAATAATCAATCTTAGTTCACAAACTATCAAAGTAGACCTGAAAGAAAAACACAAAGATAGATTGTCGATCTATACAACAAGCTTAAAAAGTATATACAAAATAAACAAGCTTGGCCGATCCGAATCAGTCAAATGTGCATGAAGTTATCACAAAGATCATAATACTAAAAAAGAAATCTTCTAGTCTCCAAAGTACCTGCACAAACAACTTGATCCCTTAGTCTTCTAATTTTAATTATTACTGTATTAAAGGATTTAATTAGTACTGTATTAAAGGAAAGGTAGCAAGATAACTTTACATATAGACACCCTTTAACACACTATCTTGGTTGGGTATAAATTTCATATCCCTGAATAATCTTGGAATACCCAACTTGGAGAGTTCTTCACTTCGTTCGCAAAAACGAACAAAAAGAAACTTGAAAAGTTCATACTTCATTATAAAAAAACGACTTGGAAAATAATTTGAGTCCTGGCATCACGCGGCGTCATAGCATAAAGATAAAATGAACCATGCAGTTTAAACCGATTTGATGTTCATTTTAATATTTAGATCAGATTTTATTGACTTTTTAATATTCCTTTCAGGGTTTATTCATTGAGCACCCATATATTTTCTCCTTATTTTCAGCTGGCCCTCTCTTTCAAACTTAATTCATTTCAAAGTTCAGACATTTGCAAATTCCGTACTTTCATCTTTCCCATCGTTTTTTCAAACTTTAGTATCGAAGTACTACACTTTTTAAGATCTATAAAAAAATTGATAATGACCCATGATTTCAAAAGCAGTTAATCTTAGATGGATAATTTCAATGGATGATTATATCAGCTGGCATGTCAATTCTTGAAACTATAGGTATAAGAACACAATTTCCATGGAAGTGGAGCTTTATTATTCGATCAAAATTTCAGTTTTAATAAGATTCTCGAAACAATGAGATCTAAAATTTGGTTTATGTAGTACCAACAAATCATTTTCAAATGAAAGCCAAACAAAAAAATAAAATAATAAATATAAAAACAACGATGTGATCTTTGTTCATCGAGATTTTAAAGCAAAACCAAAAATAAAAAATAATAAATATAAAAAAACTATCCATATATTTGTGAAAAGATCTTATGGACATGGTACCAATCATCATCAAGCCAAGGAATGGAGGATTAATATCAATGGATCAATTTTTTTTTACGAAATACAACCTAGCATACTCATCGCTTAGAGCATCTCCAACCTCTGCTCACGGCTTCACCGGGAGTACCAAAATGCAAAAAGCCTATGTGGAATTTTTTATATCCTTATTTATGGGGTCATATGTATGCAACCTTCCAACAAAAATAATAATGCTTTGCTCATGAACCATCTCCAATAGTATGGGGTATTATTTTTAAAATTTGTTGTTTTGATAATGATAAAATTGATTTTTTTTTTTATTTCCTATTATTTGGTTCATAACAATTTATTTAAAAATTAAAATATAGGGTTTTGTCACTAGTTAAAATAAATGATGATGTGGTCTTTGTTCATCGAGATTTTAATAAGATCCCCACTTGCTCCAAGACCTTTGATGGAAAATTAAAATAAGTACATGTGCCCTAGATTTCAATAAAATTTATCCATATATTTGTGAAAAGATCTTATGGACATGGTACCTAATCATCATCAGAAGGAATGGAGGATTAATATCTGGATCAATTTTTTTTTTTTACGAGTTCTCATCGTTTAGGGAAGACGAATTTCTCTTTCTACACAATATTCTGTAACCTTAAATAGGGATTGAAGGTTTAGTAAAAAAAACAAAGCAAAATCATAGGGGTGTTAAACAAATAAATTATAAGATAAATATTAGAAAGTCAATATAGTTAGATCTACAGATTAGGATGAGCATCCAATGGCTCACACACGCGATTTCATTTCTACTGTCACGGGAACGCTCGCGTGACAGCACGACCCAAATAATTTTACCTACTCGGATGGAAAATTTGCACCGAGGAAATGCCGGCAAAGGGTTCATGGGGGTTCTCTCTCTTCGGAAATGGGAGTGCCGCTGACGATAAAATTGTTGATGGATCTGTTCAAAATTCACTTTCTCCTTCTCTGAGACTACAACTAGACAAGGATGTTTACAGGCCTGGGGATCTAGTTTCTGTGACTATTGAGATTCACAATCCATGTAACTCTACTGACAATTCCGAAACTCAGCATGAAGATGATGATGCTTGTTCACTTCTTGTGGAAAGACTTGGATTTGAAATCAAAGGGACCGAGAAATTGGACACTCAATGGTTCTCCATGCAGAGACCATTTTCTGGAACAAAACATAGAAGAGGTTTGTTTCGTTCTTAATTCATCTCTCATATAATGTTGTTGTTGTGAAAAAGGTTCTCATTAATTCTGTTCATAGCTGGTGTTACTTGTCGAATTGGTTATTAGAGGTGTTTCTTATGCTATTTAACTTATCCGATCTACATCAATTAGGGAAGACGATCACCACTTCCTAATAGTGTTTGTTTATGATATCATTGATGGGATTGTGTATTGTGCTCAGCACTTGGTGGCCTTAAAATCATGAAAAATCTTGTTTTTTACATCTCTAGGATGGTTTATAGAGCTGTAACTACTGATTCTTAGAAATCTTTTGAAGAGAAAAGATATGATTTCTGGATAAGATCCATGTGTAATAGGTCCAATTTCATTTTGGTCTTAGTATCCTCCCTGATTTAGATTTAATGTTGAAGTATTTACCTGCCTGACTTTCAATTTTTCCTGTGATTTGATGGGGGTGAACTGGCCTAGCGTTTTTCGTATAGTCTCTGGACACTTAATGAGTGTGACTCTTTCACTAGTTGATCAATGCTTAAGTGACATTCTTTGTCAAGTGCAGGTGAGCAGCTCTTCCTGGACTGTTCTACACCTCATGTCATTTCAAATCAGATTGTTTCCTCCGGTGCCACCAAAACTTGTAAGTTGACCAGTTTGTATGTGCCTATTTGGCCTTGATAGTTCATTTATTGATACATCTACTTGTGGTACTTCAAAATACTAAAGAAAGTTGGTGTAAAAATTCTGGAATCAACTTAGTTCACGTTGTTTTTAAATTTAAGTATACCAATTTCATTTGCAGATATAGTCAGAACAGAACTACCTGATAGTATACCACCATCATACAGGGGTGCAACCATTCGTTATTTTTACTGTGTTAGAACAACATTATCTGGGAGACTTCTGGTGTTGGAGAGAGGTTCTCGTCGAGATTTAATGAAGGAAACGGTTCTACTGGTATGTTTGTTGATTTTTCTACTTTAAATAGTGGGATCGGTAGAAGAGTTTCTAAGTAGTTATCGGGGTTTTATGATAATAAATGGCTTCATTCTGCATCTATTGTTATAATACTTTTTCTTCATATGTTGTTTCAAACTCAAACCTTGCAGGAAGATCGCATTCCACTCCAAATATGGGTCTCACAGAAAACTAGTGGCTTGCTAAATGAAGATCAAAGTGATGGTGTGCTCTTCCTCCATATTCTTTTTTACTTTGTTAGTCTTCATGTTAAGGCATATTAATGCACGTTCTATCACATTCTTTATATCGTATCTACTGAACCAATTTGTAGAATTGGCTGACCATTCACCAAATTGTCCATGACCATAACAAGGGAGGCATGAAGTTTGAAAATCTTATTCTTATCATGCATTAGAGCATCTTATAAGTTTTTGAATGAAATGCTCAAGGAACTCCGATTCTAACACATGAAACACTCAGTGCAAGGTCATGTTGTACTTCCAACTGTTCCCCATTTCTATATAAAAAAGTTATGTGTGAGAGATCCATAGTGGCTAATTGGCAATATCTCTGAAAAAAGCATCCACAATAGAATAGCTAATTCAGCTATTTGGCAATATAAGATTGCAATTGCCATCTATAATAACACGGTTTCTGACACACTGTATGGTCCATGGCATTACTTTTCTTGCGCGCACTTAGTTCAGGATTATGTTTGATTTCAAACCCACTCAAACTGAGTGAGTGCAAACTCATTTTCATATCAAGTTTGACTCATTTTGGATGTCCATCCAATTTTTCGTTTAGCAATACATCCCATTGGGGTTGTTTCTCTATTGTTATATGGAAATTTTTTGCAATTTTAAAGTTAAGAATAGCATTCCCTATTGTGGATGCACTCTTGCATCATTAGTCTCTGTATTACACAACTTCGTTGCCTTCTTTTAAGGGATGTCTGAGAAACTGAAACATGTTCGTACTTGCATAGTCTTATACTACTTTCACAACATTATTATGTCAATGGTGTGATATAGTGACAAGTGACCACCAAATAGTTCGAAAACAAGAGAAGAAGAAAAGACTCTATGAACATAAACCCTCGAAGGATGAACGAGTCCATTGAATTTCACAATGATCATTTGGCTTTTTTATGCATCTAATTCGGAAGTATTTGCATTTATCTTATCCTGAAATATGATCTCAGGAATTCATTTGCTCTGTGCCCCTGAACTTCAAAAATTCCTCGTCCACATTTTTTTTCCTACTTCATGTTGTGGTATCCACATTTTCTGCCTGGTTCTTCTTTTACCATTAGAAGTACAAGAACAAGATATATTTAGCTGAGACCAATGTTGATACAGGGATTTTGCAGGCTACAACTATCCCGATGGACATATATTGGAAGGAGAAGGATTCTGATTCTGAATGGGTAAGCAAGTTGCTATACTGAGACTAATGATGACCAAGTGCTTATATTTTTAAAATTTCTAGCATGTGGTTAATTTGTACACATGCTCTCTCTGCATCAAAGACTAATAATGGGGATCATATTAGTTAGCTCTTTCTTTTTAACCTCTGGTTTAGTTATTTTGGCATGCCACTTCAAACAAATCTAAATAAGAATAAACAAATATTTATAATATTATAGCATAGATCACTTTCGTTTTCCTTTTCCCTTTCTAAACTTTGATTTTGTATAAGCATTCCCTACTTTTAGAACGAGAATACGAGATTTCATCCTTGTCAGAGTTAGAGCCATTGCAACTAGCATGCTTTTCTATTACAGATACTATTAGCTTGTGAATTTGATTGTTAGTCATGCCTTGTGATATCTAATCAAAGGTTTAATCTTATTAGGCAAGAGCCAATGAAACATGTGATGGGGGTGAAGAAGGATATGACAGCTCAAGGGACGAGACGTCGTCTGTCTCATCCTACAATCCCTCGAAGGGAAATTTAAACAAGGCTTTTGGAAGTTCCTTGTCGTTGCAATCAGCTGCATCGAGGTTTTCAAACAGGGATGTTCTGCATCTCCAAGGAGAACGCTCTAGTTTATCATCATATCTGGCACTTCCTCATGTATCTGTTGCTGAGGTCATATATGATTCTAGTGGTGGTATGCTAATTTTTTTTGCAAATAGAAGTTGCTCTGATTATTTTGGATTAACTTTGTTCATTGTAAACTTCAAAGTAACTTATTTTCACATATTTTGGTTTCTTACATTTCTGATTCCTTCTCATTGGTGCAATATATTCAGCAGATCTTCAGTTAAGTCAACATGTTCTTTATTTGTTCACGGGTGTCTAATAAGTCAATCTGATAGAATATATGTTTATGCTTTGGAATAGATGTATTGTCCCCGGATAAGAAGTCTCCTGCTGTTCTCTCTCCAAGTCCTAGTACGCTGAGAAAGCATCACTTTTCCCCTGGTGAAGATACTATAGTTCCTCCTGTTGCCGAGACTTCTGAACCTGTAGCATGTAAATTATCGTAAATTCCTTATTATTTTCTTAAGTTTTAATTGGGCCATCTCTGAATTTGTTCTATGTTAGTCTTGGTAACTTATTTGCCGCATGCATTTTCTTCAGCAGAAGGCTTTGTTCGAGGGAGATCCTACAATATCAGGCTGGATGACCAAGTGCTGCTCCGGTTTTCTCCTAAAAACTCAGATTCAACATACTACTTCAGTGACATGGTAAGTAGACTCTCTACTTTGTCTGCCTGCACTATTCTGACATGAGATGCATGTTTTACATTTCTGGTGGTTTTCATCAGATTGGTGGCACTTTGACTTTCTTTCATGAAGAAGGGGCTAGGAGGTGTCTTGAGGTAACTCCGGACATTGGATTGAAACGAATGTTCGTGAAGAAAGCTGAAAGTAAGCAAATCCTATTCTTGCATGGTTGGGAGTTAACTGCTGAATTATTTGATATTTTCAGGTCTCAATAACCTTGGAAACTTCTGAAACAATAAGTCAGCAATTTGTCCATCCTTCACGTAGAAATGCTCCAATGATTACAAAGGTGAAGTTACTTCTCTGGTATATCCATCTATCCAAGTTGCGTAGAGTATAGGATGAAATTCAAGTCGACGTAATCTGATGACTCATTTTTAAAAGTCTGTATAACCTACTCGTATGATTCTCCTTTTTCTGCTCATTTTAACTATATCTTATCCTTTCTGGTTGGTTGGTCAAATTTACCTACACGGATTGTTTAGGTATTTGTTAGAAGCTCATAGTAATGGTCTTTCCCGTTAATGGCCAAAAAAAATTATTCATCTGTTGATCATTGCTAACGAGGATGTTGTTCTAATTTTCATAAGTGGTGATTTGTTCTAGAAAATGTAAAAACGGTCTAGGTTGTCTTTTCTGAATTAATATGAAGAAGGCTGCCTACCATGTCAATTGTACAGCTAAAAATACTGGTGCTCCCTTAAGTTTAATGTGCATTTGGTTGTGTTATATCAAATCCTTACTGGTTTGTTGTCTGTGCTGTTAGTTTGATTGGATAGTGGCTTGTACGAGTTAGCTGTTTTCTGTGTTTCACATCACTTACCCTCGTGTTTTGTTTTCTTACACTTAGTTTTTTGTTTGGGTAACCAACCATTGTCCTTTACTTTGTCGTTACTTTTAGATCCAGAGCGATCGTTATGAGGTTGTTGCGGATTTAGTACAGACAAGCTTTCTTTTTTCAATTCCCATGGATGGACCCATGTCTTTCGCGACTCCCCTTGTTTCCGTGCAATGGGCTCTTCGGTTCGAATTCTTTACCACTCCTAAAAATGTGGATTGGACAAGGTATTAATTTAGTGCATAACATATAAAAAATGATTAGATAAATGGGGTATAATCCAGAACTGAATTTATCAATCTACGTTAGTGATTGATTGTAATCATTGCATTAGGCCTTTTTGGATATTAATTGATTACAGTCCGCTTAAGAGTCTGCTTCCACCGCATCCAGTTTTTTTAATTTAGCTCCAGGCACATTGGAACATCATTTATTTTCACTATAATATTTGCATTAGAACGAGCTTATTCAACAGGTTTCATTCTATGCAGATTTATTCAGATTCTATTAATGCTCTTGTTTCATTCACAAGTAATCATGTCCCTCAGGTAGTGGAAATCTATATGCAGAATTCATTTTTGTCATGCTTTCAGAGAAGTTTGTTTTTCTGCTGATAGCTCAGTTCTGGTTTTTTTGAGTTTCTTCATTCAAAGCTTATGTTTTTGAATTTGGGTTGAATCTCCAGATCTTTCTTACTTCAGATTTGCTAGTTAGCTTGTTTTTTTGTAGGAAACTAACTTCTCTCTCGTAAATACTATCTGTTACTAATAAAATTATGTTGGCAATCTATGGAACTTAACATCCAGCAATATCACCTGGTCTGAAATCGTACTTAGGTGTAGTATTCGTAAACCAAATCAGTTCTAATGTAACCTCCACTTTTTTTGTCACTCTAATGGCAGATACGAGCATCCCCTCCTTATTGAGGGAAGAGATAAAGGGGAATGGGTACTTCCGATAACTGTACATGCACCTCCACCACTAGCTCAGCCTGCTCATACAAGAAGTGAAAGGCCTGATTCTCTCGGACCCATGTGGAACCGTAACTGAAGGTTAGTTTTTCTTACCACCATGACCGCAACTCTTAAACACCCTTCCTAATGTGACTCATTATGTTGCATATTCATATATATATATATATATAACATATGAGTTTGGTACTTTGGTTATTAGATGTTTTTGTGTTCCAATCAATAAACAAATAAATGAGGCATTAACTCGTCACTTCAGTAGGCGTGTGTGTGCAGGCCTCCATTGGTTTTGTTGCAACGTAAAACTTTGGAAACTGGTTAATCAAACCTTCTATGGCCAGATCATCCGCTCTTCGTGTAACCAATTGTTATGGGATGTGAAGCAAGCTGGTGACACTGAGGTGAAACCCTAGTTGTGTCGTAAAAAGATTAGAATTTAGAAGAGATATTGAAGAGTATGACATGGAGAGGGAGAGTGTAATTACGTGAAAACATTATGGAATTACTCAACATACTGTTGTGAAATATTCCGTAAATTTCATGGTTACTGCAACAATTGCCATGGTTTGTTTTTATTAAACCAACTTCGACTTTTAAAACATATTTTTACTCGATTAATTTTGTTTGGGTTCACAGGAGATGACATTCCTTGGCAACACTAAGCTTCGCTTCCATGGCCAACTTTTCCACATGCAGATCTAAGCGCTTTTATTTTAATCTTGGGCGGTGTCATACTGTTGTGAAATATTCCGTAAATTTCATGGTTACTGTATGCAACAATTGCTTATTTTCTCCTGTAAGCAAGTTTGTTTTGTTAAACTGAGGGTCAGGATTATCTTCGACTGGCATTTAAAACATATTTTTTACTCGATTAATTTTGTTTTGGGTTCACAGGAGATAAGAAAATCACAAATTCACTGAAGATGAGAAAAACAGAAATACAAATCCAAGGATAAAGCCCAATTCTCATAAAACAAAGCATAAAAATTCAATCCTCCAGTCCAGTGCATTTTAGGGAACTTCATTTGGCGTCCCCAGCCTTTCTTAGTTAACAACTTATAAACAGTCTTAAGGCTCTCAACATCGTATTTCTTGTTCTTCCCTTGTAAATTATGTGAAATTTCTCTTTGCAACAGTACAAAAAGCAAAATAATTTTGTAAAACAAAATCTCAAAACACCCTCATGTTCCTTTCTCTTTTATGGATTGGAAGGGTGGTTGCATTACTTCTGCACCATATTTATGAGTTGATTCTAGTACATCTGGAATGTTGCACTACTTTAAAATGTTTGAACAATCATCCTATGCCCTCTTGAACAACATTGCTAATGTGGGATATGGTCATCCATCTGGCTACATATTTTTTACTTCTTTTTAAACCACCCTCTCAATAAAAGTAAGAAAATAAATCTTGATTAAACTGAAATAATTGGTATATAATGATATGCAACAACCTTCTAGACTCATCTAGAAGAACTTCATATTGGAGGGGTTTCCTCCGTATTCACCTGCTCTCTTAGAAGCAATATTCTCTCACAATAGGTTTTTTTTTTTTTTTTTATCCACGTATTGTGGCTAAAAATTGTTGCCATAGGCCTAATTACCGCGCAGTAACTTCAAAATAGTTGATCTCACTGTGTTCTACAAACGAAGTGCCCGTTGGATACTTGTTTAGAAAATGTCCTATATCTCTCTGCATTGTTGGCAGAGCAGATCCTGAGTCCAGAAGGGCCTTGTGCGAACTCAATCGTAAGGCCTTTTTATATGGTTAAATTTTTTCCCCCAATGATATAGTACATCATTAAAAACAAAATGTTATTAACATTTAAGAAAAACAAAAATATGATGACAAAAACTCGTAAGATTCATTTTTCATTTTCAAGAATCAAATCATACATTAAATCAAAAATTTATAGTTAGTTTTGGCGCACGATAATAGAATTTTTTTACATTTAAATGTACCACATATCCAAAAATAATAGGTGGCTAGTGTATTTAAGTCTTAGCAATGAATGGGTCTTTTTTTTTTTTTTTTTTTTTTTAATAGGCAACACAAAAGAACTTACAGATTACCCCTTAACACTCGATGGTCATCGCAAAGAGTTTGGATTAACCAGACGGGTGGAGTAGACCATACCATATGACTTACATTTTCCTTAGCCCATTTGGCCAGATTGTGCGCAGCTTTATTAGCTGTTCGATTGACATAAGCAAAACAGATTGAATCAAATTTAGAAATTAGGTTTTTTACGTCCTGGAAGAGGACATGAGTTCTCAAATCTCCCAAAAAAGTATTCTGTTTAATTTGCTCTAAAGTGTTCACAGCATCACTCTCAACAATAATCCGATCCTGCTTTATCTTCAACGCAACTTTTAGGGCGTCTCTAATAGCATGAATCTCCGCTTCTTCTCACGAAAAACAAACCGGGTCGCTTGCTTGGGCGAGTATGAATTCCACATCTGCGTTTCTGATGATAAATCCTATTCCTCCTTTATTAGAATTTAAATTCCAAGCACCATCCGTGTTTATTTTGATCCAATTTGTTGGAGGAGCTTCCCAAGGAGATATTAACTGTTGGTGTGTTATTGCAGAGATCTTGTTCATGGTTGGAGCTATGTGGGTGTTTAGCAACATCGATTTTGCTCTTGCCCGGATTGTTGATGGTTCTTCTACTAAATCATTGTGGTCAATCTCATTTCTGCTTGTCCAAATTGACCACATCATGCACGCAATCTTTGGGAACAAATCATCTCGTCCACAAGAGTCCTTATAAGGTTTCAACCGTAGACAATATCTAATCCACTTCTCAAAGGTAAAGTTCTGAAATTGAGCATTTTGAATATTTAGGATTATCCATACTCTATTCAAATCCAAAGACAAGATACCAAAGTGAGTGCATAATGGTCTCGCATTTCAATTTGCATCTAGGGCAAATATATTCTGAAATATGTATACGATTATGTAAAATTTGTTTTACTGGTAAAGCCCCTTTTAAATCTTTCCATACAAATAACTTAATTCTTTCTGGAAGATTTTGTTTCCACAAAGTTAACCATAGATCAGAGTTTGTAATGTCCGCACTTATGCTTAGTGCAGAATAAGCAGATTTTGTGTTGAAGTTACCATCTTTTGATGGAACCCAAACCCTTCTATCACTAGAGGGCTCAACACTAAGAGGGATTTGTTCAATCAACTCTTTTGTTGATTGATCAAATACAGCACTTAATTTTGCCGTATCCCAGTTCTTGTTTCTTGGATTATAAGGTCTTGCACCTTCATAAGCACTTAATGAATGGGTCTTATGAAGTATATATAGAACGGATTTACACCATATATGGCAAAGAGATTGGCAATCTTGTGGTTGAGACCTGTTTTCTATGCACCGATGGTCAGGGTTTCACTACTCTCCAGCGCAACTTTTATTCTAATTATTTTCTATTTTCTCTCTTTTAGAGTCTTAAAAGAGAAAAAAAGGCCCTGAACTGAATGGGCTTCTTTCAGCCTGGATAGAAGCAAGGCCCAAGATGCGATATAAAAAGAACGATTTTTTGGGGACTACTCAAAAAAGGTGGGGGACTACTAATTGATAGGAACATCCACCCTACATTTTAAGGGGTGTCCTAAAAGATTAGAGAAGACTAATCTGCCCTCACCCTAATTAAAAGTATAACTAATCCTAATAACCCACTAAACTAACCACTACCCACTAATTAAAACCTAAATAAAACTGATTAGAATCAGTTTCAAAATTAAAACCCATCCATATTCCTTTCTTCTTCTTCTTCTTCTTCTTCTTCTTCTTCTTCTTCTTCTTATACATTAATCGTCGATTCGAAAAAATTTCATCGTCGATTAATAAATCGTTTATAAACAATGCGTAACAAGCAAACTTCGAGAGTTCCAGGATCAAGTCCGGGACTTACAAAAATAGCCAATCTTCCAAATCAAATTCAAATTGATAGACTACTTGAAGCAAAGTTAAGAGACCAAATCAAGCATCCAACAGGAAAAAAGAAGTCTGATTCGAGTCAAATGCAAATCCGCGGGTAATTTCCTTCATACCCATTCTTTTTAATTCGTTATTTGTTGAAGAAATCGATTAGAAATCATGAAAACTCATTGAAAATGGTAGTTACAGTAGACATTTCGGCTAGGAGATTTTTGGTCAAACCCTAGATTTTCTAACCGAACTTCCAAAAATAAGAACAGTTCGGTTAAGTAGACTAATATCTGGTGACCGAACTATAAGTTTCGTAACCGAACTCAGTTTTTCCTTTGAAAGAATGAGTTCGGTTTTGTCGATAATTTTTTTGCTAACCGAACTTTTGAAATATGTAGTTCGGTTACGTCTCTATTTTTATCAGGTCACCGATCTTGTGAAATATGTAGTTCGGTTACCTCGCAATTTTTATCAGGTAACCGAACAATAGTCTGTTAACTCCAAATGTTGTGTTTACTTCATTCTTTAGTTCTATTTGATTTGATAACACAATATTCTATTATGTTTAGCTAACACTTTGGTTTTTGTTCATTAGGAACGAAGGAAAAAGATTGAATCTACACCTAGATGAGGATTTGAAAACTCCCACACCTCGTGGAGCAAAACATTTAGATTTCCGAAACCGTGGTGCCAAAAATGCTAAACATGGAGGGGGCTCGTTACCGGAAGTCAACCAAGAGAATGTTCGTAATGTAATCCAAGATGTCAATGAAGAGGTGATGGAGAATACCAAGGAAATGAAGAGGTTGAACAACAAAGAGAACACGTTGAAAATGTAGAGGAAGAAGAACAAGGACATGGCAAAGAAGGAAAAGGACAAGAGGAAGACAAGGATGAGGAAGGAGAGGAAGAAGAGGATGAAGAGGAAGAAAAGGAGGGAGAGGATGAAGAGGAAGAAGAGGAGGGAGAGGAGGGAGAGGATGAAGAGGAGGAAGAGCAAGAAATTGTTCATGTTAAAGAGAAAAAGAAGCCGAAGTCGCCTAGTGCTAGATACTCACACATTCCCCCTGATAATTTGTGTTTGTCACCAGTGAACCCAACTTATGGTACTCCAAATGATGGATGGGCAACATTGTTTGGCTACAAACACTCATGGGCTGCGAAGATCTATGCGACAAAGGTATTCTTTAAGTTCATTCTTAACTAACAAAATGTTTTTTTTTGGGACATGTTTCGTCAAGTATTAATAGTGTTATGTTCTTTTCGTAGGATCATAATGATGCAGTTCGTCTTATTAAACGTCAAAAGGCGTCCACATGGGATCTTTCTTTGGAGTGTGACGAGTTTCAAGGAAGGTTAAAGAATGTGTTATGGAGAGCTATTGAGTACGCACATGTGGAATTTGACGATGTTGCCGTATCCGCATTTCTCGAGAGGCATTATCCCGAGACATATACTATGCATCTTCCATTTGGCGAGATGGGAATTACTCCCGATGATTGCCATAGAATCACCGGCTTACCAGTGGAAGGTAAATGTCTTCGAGAAGGCTACAACCCCTCGATGAGTTATGAAGATCTTGAAGAATTGGCTCTAAAATGTCTAGGATGGGATGCAAGAAAGTCTCAATGTGAGTTTAGACGTTCTCTGAGGTCCCCTAAACATGGCGATGAGTATAATGCATTTGAGGAAAATGGAGCATTGAAGAAGAAGGTGAAGAAATTCAAGTTGGTAAAGTTGAAGGCAGCATTTGGACGGACAAAAAAGAAGGTGGAGAAAGGAAAGTTGGTGATGGACAGGGAGACCCTTAGGCATCATGTAACCGCTTATTGTTTATATCAGCTAGGAACTGTCATTTTCCCCGACACTTCTGGAAATAGGGTGGATGGACATTATCTACAGCTTTTGGAGAATCTCGATGAGATGAACAAATACTCTTGGGCTACTGGGGTGCTTGCTTTTGTTCTAGGAGAGATGAGCAAAGGGTCAAGGATTAAGACAAATCAAATTGGAGGTTACTTAACTCTTGTTCAGGTGACCTTCTCCATTGTTAATTAGCAAATTATTCGCTAAATTTTTCTGCTTCCAATTCAATTTTCATGTATGTGGTTAATATTTTCGTATTTTCGCATAGGTTTGGATTTACGACCACTTCCCTTCATTGGGATTGGCTCAGGAAAAGACACCTTATCCCTATGGCCAACCTACAGCAGGAAAATGGTTGTTTTTGGACACACAAAAGAAGTCTAAAGAAGAGCAGTTGACTTCGTTGAGGGAGAAATTGGATAAACTTACGGTGAACGATGTGGTTTTTCACCCATACGTCGTACCCGATGATGTCCCTGTAGATGAAGAAGATCTGAATGGTTACTCTACCGTCTCGGCTTACTATGGACCAATTTGGTATCCTAACGGCTACGCAATATATAATCCAAGGAGAGTACTAAGACAACTTTCTTGCGTCCAAATGGATCCCGACGTGGAGAATGAAAATTTCAATTTGCTGGTTGAAGGAACAAAGAACACCGAGAAATATTTTGAGCCAAAACAGCAACCAACTCCTACGGTAGCACATTGGAATGCACTTAGTAACTACTACTTACCTTTAGGTGATTGTGTACCTTGTGAAGGAGATGTTAATGCATGTGATGATGATTATATGGAGTTTTATGAAGAAATTAGTCATCCTTTTGTGATAAATAAAGAACAACAAGCTAAGACTCGATGCAAACAAGGCGAAGGCAAAGGAGAAGGAGGCTAAGAGAGCTCAGAAGGAGATGCCTATTTGTGGAGAAGAAGCAAAAAGGTTATGGGATAATGTGGTAAGAAAATTTCTTTCTCTTATACTTTTGGGTTGTTTCAAAGTATTGAAAATATATTTACTTGTGCTTAAAATTGGAATTAGGTGTCAAAGGGTACGAAATTGTTGAAGAAATGGATGGCTAAAATCCATAGTGGAGAGCCGATGTTGACTAAGGAACAAAACGATTACTACAGGCAGTGGGAGGGTCTTATAACTAAAATAATGGTGGATCCAAGTAGGTCTAAACAATTGAAGAGGGGTCGACAACAAGGAGAAGGTTCAAGTCGCGCTGTAGAGGAAACCGGTCGAGGAGATGAAACCCCAAGTGATGAGGAAGTTCGACCTAAAATTCGTGGTAAACAAGGAGGTGGTAAAAGGGTTCGTCGTAGTGGTCGTTAGTGATTTCGTATGGTTTTAGTTTCAAAAAATATCTTAGTTATGGATTTCGTATGGTTTAATTTCGTATGTTTGTGTGTTTTAAACAATTAGTTAAGGATTTCGTAGTTTGGTATGTATAACACTTTTATATTTGTTTTAGAACCTTGTTTGTGTTTTCAAATTTAATTGGGTTTGTGTTTTCAATTTTATAAGCCTGAAATTTTGAATACAGGATGTTTTTCGGCAACCTGTAATTTTTATATAGCTAACCGAACTTGAAGTTCGGTAACCTATGACAAATTCAAGGTCACCGAACTGTGTATTCGGCAAGCTGCTAAATCCTACTAGGTTGCCGAAGAGTTCGGTTACCTCGCAACATTTTCATTAGTTACCAAACTTGTCTGTAGGCTGAAGCACAAAGCCTTCATCCATAAAGGCTAAAGCTATTAGTTCGGTTACCAAAGTATAATATGATAGGTCACCGAACTCTTCTATGGAGACTCAAAATTTTGCTATTGCATAAGTTGGAAAGTCATTCTCTTGATGCATAAATCACAGAACTCCACTCTTAGGTTTGTTTTAGAGTGGTTTGTGTATCATATACATGTTCAGTTTGTGTCTGAGCCTTCAAATAAAAGTTCGGTTACCTCAGTTTTTACCATGTCACCGAAATTTGAGGTTCGGTTACCATAGTATAATATGTTAGGTCACCGATCTATTCTCTGGAGACTCAAAATTTTGCTATTGCACAAGTTGGAAAAGTCATTCTCTTGATGCAGAAATCACAGAACTCCACTATTGGGTTTGTTTTGGAGTATTTTGTGTATCATATATATGTTCAGTTTGTCTGTGAGCCTTCAAATAAAAGTTCGGTTACCACAATTTTTACCATGCAACCGAACTTCATAGTTCGGTTACCAAAGTATAATATCTTAGGTCACTGAACTCTTCTCTGGAGACTCAAAATTTTGCTATTGCACAAGTTGGAAAAGTCATCCTCTTGATGCAGAAATCACAAAGCTCCACTCTTAGGTTTGTTTTGGAGTGTTTTGTGTATCATATATATGTTCATTTTGTCTGTTAGCCTTCAAATAAAAGTTCGGTGACCACATTTTTTTTTACCATGTAACCGAACTTCATGGTCGCAAGTTTTTCTTTTCTAACCAAACTTCTAATTTTGAAATTAGAAGTACTTTATCTGACAAAAATATCAAGTAACGGCTCTTTTTATAGCCGTTGTACACCTCACTGGTATATATATGTGTCTCATAGTTAACATTTTGTTTCAAAATCTCCTAAAAATGGCATCTACTAGTCCTAAATTTACTCTAGATGAAGATCTTTCTCTTTGCAGAAACTACATATTATACTATCCAAAGAGGGGTGAAGAACGAAGAATGAATGGTATTATGAGTCGAAGTTATTGGGGGAAAATTCATGAGAAATTCTGCTCCGACACAACAAACCCTTATAACCGTGATCATATAGCTTTGTTCATTCGATTTGGAAAGATTAGAGATAGAGTTGTGGAATTTATGGCTTTATTTTGTATTGTAAGGCGGTATCGACTTAGAGTGAAAGATTCGACGAAATCATTTTAACATCAAAAAATGAATATTAGAGTGAAAGATTTAACGACGAAATCATTTTAACATCAAAAAATGAATGGCGAAGATGGAAAGAAAGAAACAAATAAGATTTCAAATATGAATATCAAAAGACTTTTCATTTTAACATCAAAAAACCAATCAATGAAATATTAATTATGGACAAAACTAATATATTGAATCAAAGAATCATGTGAAATCCACCTTGACTAGATATTGAAACCGAAAACAAGTCAAGACCATGGAATTCTTTATTATTTTCTTTTAAATAAGTATAATTTTAATACTAAAACAATTGAAAGGATTTTCAAATATGAATATCATTTCCGCCTTTGGTTTGAGACGGAAGTTAAACCCATCACTAATGACCACAGATTTCCAAAGACTTTTCCATAACGCGTTTCTTCCCATTAACTCAAGCCGAGATGAACCTATCGGATATTAAATGTTAGGGTTATTTAACGTTTGGTCCGAGCACCATCAACCGCCACAAATCCTCAAATGTCCAACACCTAAGCTCTTCCACCAAGCTTTGGTACCCAATATTTGAAATATTAAGGGTTGGTACCTTGACTAGATATTGACCGTCAAGCACCATGCTTTGACTTGATTCTTTATTATTTTCTTTTAATAAGTATAATTTTAATACTAAAACAATTGAACAAGTATAATTTTTATATTAAAATAGTTAATTTTCTACGTATACCCTTCCCCACGACTTTATCTTCTTCGTTAGAAGTAACCTATGGCTCATTTTCAATTCCTTTCATGACCGGAACACATCCAAAGATATTCGTTGTTTACTTTCTTCTTTGTCATGTTACTTTCGATTTCTTCCTCTTTCTTCAACTCAAGCCAATTGGATTAATTTCATCTCATCTTCTTTCTCCATCATAATCAAATCATTATAACTGTAACCCCAAGACCCCAATTATATCCCACCATAATCAATCCCAACCCTAAATCCATCTGCCCCAAAATTCTCAAATCGTGAAATACGATTATTTCAACCATGATTAATCAGATTAATAATCTCCATAAAACCCTAAAATACAACATCAAATAAAAATCTGAAAAAAACTCAGAAAAGAAAGCAATTACTGTGTTGAGTAGATTATTTCAACCATGATTAATCTGAAAAGAACCCAGGAAAGAATAGAGATTGTTTACGCTGGTGGTAGTGGGCAGGGACGGTGGGGAGCGGTGGTGGTGGGTGATGGTGTTTCCGGCAACCCTTACCTCAAAAATCCATACAGTAATAGTGATGCCAAGAATATAGTTTTTCTGGGGTTTTTTTTCTTCTTCCAGAGAGAACCGAATTTGAACCGGAGAGATTTGGAGTGGTGTTGTAGTGGTGGATGGAGATGGTCGTCGGGCTACTATTGCTCTAGGGAGAACCTACAAGATTGATCTCTTCACGCATTTAAGTCCTTTCAATCCTGTATATATCATTCCTTGTTGCTGCTGCTGCTCTGGTCATCAAGCTATTGTGTTGTTTCGCAGATAATGTTTAGTTAAAATTTGATCTCTATCGTGATATCTATAAAAGTCCAGGGGTAAATATGTAAAAGTTCAATTTCTGCTATTAATAAAAGAATGATAAAATAGAAGGTCAAAACTAACTAGATGACCCTAGTCTTGAATCCCTTGATCTATAACAATCTTTTCAATCTAAACTATCTTCGAAGAAACACGAAACACCGCTGTATTGAAACCGTATGTAAAAAGAAAATTTATAATCCCATTAGTAGCTTCATCATGAGCGAGAGGAACACACAATTAGTAGCTTCATCTCGATGGTGGTGCTCGCTCTGGTGTAGTTAATTTGAATTTGTTTTCCATCGTATAGTATCTCCAAATAAGATTTGATAATTGAAATTGCAATTTTCGGTTGATTGTGGTGCCGGAGAAGGAGAATTGGGTGGTGTTTTTTTCTGATACAAAAAGAAGGGTGGTGTTAGTGATGGGTATCCCTGGCTTAAATTTTCAAGTGGACTTGACCAAACATTTCAATAAAGTTAGTACAGCTTAGGCCCGGTAATTTTAGCTTAGTGGGGCTAGTGACGAAAAAAAAAACCTGGCACTTTTAGGGGCGACCCCGAAAGAATTAAGGGCGACACAAAAGACAAAATAGGATGAAAATACTTGTATGCCCCTTCATAATCGGTAGTTTAGTTAGCTACCGATTGCAAAATCTCATTTTTAGGACAACTTTATATTCGGTAGTTATATGAACTATTTTGACTACCGATTATGGTAGGATATTTGCAAAGAGAGCCACTGTATAATCGGTAGTTATATGAACTATCTTGACTCCCGATTGTTGATTAACTACCGATTGTATAGTTACCTCCCGATTGTAAAGGGTAGTTTGGCCATTAAAAAAATGGGATTATGGATTAACCTTCCGATTATGGATTAACCTTCCGATTATGACCTATTTTGTCCTTTTGTGTCGCCCCTAATTCGTTTGGAGGCGCCCCTAAATTTTCCAGGAAAAAAAACCGAACGAAAATCAAAATCTTTTTTTGAAATTGAAATTTTATGTTAGGTTTCAATTGACAAAAAAGTGATCAAATAAGGGTCTCCCTTCCTACGGGCCCTTCGGGCCCTCCGGTCGGTCGGCCCAAATATACCTCCCACTTCTAACCTATGTGCCGGTGATAATACCGATCAATTAGTAACTCGACCTTATCAAAGAATTACAACACATATCATATTATATATATATATTATTTTTTTTTTGAACTTTTAAAATGAATATCACAAGTCCTCACCAACAGTTTTTAACTTCTAAATTATGTCGTAAAAGAGTAGTGCTAGACATACACCATTTTAAACAACCTCCTGATGCGGAGTTAGCATAGATCTATTTTTGGGCCCTATAATTAGAAATTATGTGAGAGGTTATTTTTAATTTGTCTAAAATGTTGTATTTTTATAATTTTTGGTCATTAAAGAGATGAAGAATAAAGAACGCATAAATTTGTTGACACGTCAATAAGCCATCCTTCCTTATGAAACACGTGTTAGACACATGCAAGTATGCAACTAAAAAATCTTACGGTCTTCGTTTTCATCCCTTCAAAAGAAACAAAGAAAAAAAAAGTCTCCCCTTTCTGTTTTACCCGACGTGACGACTGACCTCATGTATCAGAGATGGTGGCGCTAGAATTCAAGAGGTGAGGTAGGAGTATTAAGAAGAGCTGAAATTGAAATTGTTATTAGATTGATTTCAACAGAGATTTTTTCGATTCCAACTTCAATTAATACTAATTTTGATTCCATCAGCAGAGGTGCCGATGGGGATGGCGGCGGAGAAGGCGATGGTGGTGCTTTTGTTACGGAGGGTGGTGTTGCTAGTTACAGTAGGGGTGGTGGAGAAAGAAGGATTAGTTAATGAGTTGATTTATTGGATCGGAATTAGTAGTTAATTGGCTAATTGATTGTGAACAAAAATACAAAGTGGAGATTTTAATTATGATTGTTGTGTGTATGTATGGCATATTTGGTTGTGGTGGTTCCGGTCATGGTATTGGTGGTGAAGGAATCAATGGCGTTGGTGGTGAAAGAATGACGGTGAGTATTGATTAATGTTCGATTGAATGTTTCGTTCTCAAAATTGGGAGTTAAAAATACGATGGGTTAATTTGGTTAGTTGAGTGGTGGTGGTGGTGGATATGGCGACAATGGTAGAGAGGAGGAGGAGAGTCATGCCGGTGATCCAACATTACAGTGGAGAGGGGGAATTAATTAGGGTAGATTAGCTATCTAGCTTAGAATTTTGATGATGGTTGGGGTATGATAATTTGGAGGTGGTGCTGGTTATCAAGAGGCGGTGGTTCGGGAATCATGGAAGATGGTGCCGTTGTGTGCTATGGTGGTGGTGCGGTGATGGCGCGGAGGTGGTAATGTTGTGGTTGTGATGGTTAGGTTGCTTTGGTGGCGAGAGGCGGTGTTATTGCGGATCCGGTAATGGCGGCGGTAATGGAGGTGGTTGTTGCGGGTGGTGATGTCGTCGGTGGTACTGGATGGAAATCCTTAAAGTCTCTCCTAACGGCCGTGTTTTGCGCTGCTGGGTGGTGGAGGAGCTATTGGTGATGAAGAAACAGAGAAACAAAAGAGATGAAGAAGGAGGGTTATTTTCGTCAAGTGACGAAAAAAATAGCCGGACGGAAATCAATTTTTTTTTATGAAATTGGAATTTTTTGTTAGGTTTCATTTGACAAAAAAGTGGCCATATAAGGGTCTCCCTCCCTACGGGCCCTTCGGGCCCTCCGGTCGGTCGGCCCAATTAGGTCAAACAAGAACTTACCGGTCAACGTCTAGTCAAGGTACCAACTCTTAATATTTCAAATATTGGGTACCAAAGCTAGGTGTTGGACATTTGCTGGGTACCAAACGCTAAATAACCCTAAATGTTATGTAATTTTATTTTGGAAAGTCCTATAAAAGTTCGGCATTGTCGTGTTATTTAGTTTCCTAACCGAAAATTCTGTCCTATAAAAGTTCAGCATTATCCTATAATTTCGTTTCCTAACCGAACTTCTGTCTCGTACATTTCGGCATTGTCCCGTAATTTCATTTCCTAACCGAACTTCTATTTGTGAACTCAGATTTAGAAGTTGAAAAATATCCAAGAATTTCATTTCATTAAATCCAAAAGAAACATACATCTAATGTAGAATAGGAATGAAAGAAAAGAAATAACAAAGCTTACTAAATTCAAATTTCCTTAGAAGCACTTCTTCATTGAGTGAGATGATAAAGACCCAACGGCTACTTTCTTTTTGAAAGGGACATGTTTCCCTTTATAGAAATAGGTGAGTGAGATGATAAAGACCCAACGGCTACTTTTTTTTTGAAAAAATAGTCGTTGAGTGAGTAATAACGGGGTAGAAATCAAAATTAGCCGTTGGGTCAATGTCAAATTCAGCAGTTAATGATGTTAGGGTTTTGAACCAAAAATTTCGACAACCTGGTAATATTCATCAACCTAACTGAACACAATGTTCGGTTACCTGGTGAATTTTACCAGGTTACCGAACTGTAGTGCAAAAACAAAAGTGCCAAAAAACATGTGTTCGGCTACCTGAAATATTTGGGCAGCTATCCGAACTAGGCGTCGACAATCTGGATAATATTATTTTCCAACCGAACTATTATCTGTCAACTCCATAAAATACTAACATTAACTCAACAATTAATACCACTCTTCAAAAAACATAGTAATCCATTGATAAGCATACTTAGTTCCATTACATGTGTCATTTAATCATTCTCAAGTGAAATTTGACCTTCATGTACAATTTCGTCCGACTTCTTCAAAGCATTCCACATCTCCATGTTAGGCTCATACATGATACACCAACCCAACATTCTATCCGGATTAAATGCAGGCCAATAAGAGGTTCCACATATTGGAGGCAATGGAAAATCGGGTTTTAACCGGAGGCCTATAAAGTGGTTGTAGTTAATCAATGTCATCACACATCTCCTCCGTTTGAGTTGCTCGACACATACGGTTGTTTTCGGGGTGAAGGTGAAACTAGCATATTTTGAGAAATAATGAACCACACAATTGAATGCCTCGGCGATTAAGTGTCCACATATCGGCATGTTCATCCAATAATCCGATGTCATCGGATGGCCCCCATGAAGACGACGTTGATACCTAACAAATTGCTCATTGAGACTACCCTCCCCATCGCACAACATTGTCTTGTAAAAGGCCGGATTCTCCTTTAGTTTGGATAACAACCTTTGCCTTATATGAGTGATTGCACACCCATTATTTCGCTTCGCACCTTCGATGAAAGGCCCAACTTGTTGATTGACAACATGAAAACCACAATTACCATCCGGAGGAACGTCGTCGGTGGAAATAACGTATTCTCTAATGTATATAGGTAGCTCATTCAAATAGTCTTTATTTGGAGCCTCAAGCTTCACGTCTAGGGAAGATGGTTGGATGGGGCACATTGGAGACTTGAGCTTCACATCGACGGAAGATGGTTGGCTTGGTTGTGATGGACACATCGTACATTTTTTCTTCAAATCTCGCTCACTTGTTTCGCCTTTCTCCTCAATACTCCTACCCCGTTTCTTGGTTTTCTCCAAGTACATTGCCGCGGTATACTCATGGGCCGAAGGATCTCTAGTAAATGGGGTTTGCTCACTTTTCTTCTTACGTAACACCTTTGCATATTCTCTTAGTTGCTTTTCAGTTTCTTTTTTGCTTGGTCTACCTTTGCGTTTTCCTTTTGACGGTTCATAAACATTCTCCAAAGTTTGTGGATATATGATTTTCCTCATGTCATCCCAAAAGATTTGTTTTTGGAGCTTGTTCATACCACGATACATCTCTAGTACGGTTCTACCCATTTCGTTATTACCAAACTCTTCCTCGGCTTCTTCTCCCTTTGGAGGAGGGATGAAATTTAGATGCTTCCAAAATGGATCAATGTCGCTTAAAGGGATTACACCATGCTCGTAGTTGATTATCATATGACGACAAGGGAGTCCCATAGACTTCTTCATGTTACATACACACACCTCATCCGCCTTGGTTTCCCACTTATCAATCAACTCGACTTCTATAATCAACAACTCCATACATTGCTGAGATACGTTGTAATGGATTCCCTTGAACAATGGGTGGTCGGCATATTTTCCGTTCATTTTGAATATACGGCTTTTTTGGAACTTCTCTTTAATTCTATCAATGTCGCGCTTGAAGTAATTTTCCATAGAATTCCACACGGTTACGAAATTATCAACACATCCAAAGAGATTCTTCTTCAACCGATGGTGAGCCGACTCTACTAAACTTGTCGCTTGATTTCCCAAGTGTTTATATTGGTTAGTATAGGCATTAACAAACATCTCTTTGTGTGGTTCTAACCATTGGCGAAGAACATACGACACAACACCGGGGTAATCGGTAGTATCCCAATGGGCGATAAACTCCGCAAGATTTAGATGATACTCTTCCTCGATAAGAGACCAACACAATGATTCCCATTCACCATTGAAAGCAACCCATTTAGCGTAATTTATATCGTACTATTTTTCAACTTCCTCTTTTGCATCTGCTCGTTCATGTTCCGGTAGCATCTTTATCACTTCATATCCTTTTTTCTTGGGTGGACAAATTATTGGCTTGCACCTATTTATAAAATTACACCATATATGGAACGTACAAAGCATATTATGTGCTAATGGGAACACTTCCTATATTGCATTCATCAATGCAACATCATTATCCGTCATTATAACCCCGGGAATATTATCACCTCGGAAGATTGCCTTAACTTGTTTTAGTGCCAAAATATAACTAGGTTCTTGCTCATCTCTTAAGAAACAAAACACCATGGTAAACGGTGACTTCGTCGAAGTACGCCCAACAATATTCAACAATGGCATCTCGTACTTGTTCGTCTTATAAGTGCAATCCATTATTAGAACTTCATGAAAGCATTGAGCTAATTGAACACTCGTCGGATGCGCAATAAAGAGTTGTGTTATATCTCCTTCCGAATCCACATCCTTTTGAACCGCGTAGTTTATCTCTTGGGCCAAAAAAAACAATTGTTGCATTACTTGTCTATCTTTCTATTCCTTCCTTCTAATTGTCTCAATTGCATTGTAAATTGTGGACAAAGATGAGTGGTTATCCTTGTTATCCTCCTTTAGTATTTGGAGCATTTGAACTGGTGAAATACCCATTGTCCTCATTTTAGCTACCTTGTCCATCTCTTTAGAAGTTAGCTTTGCCGCCATGAAATGTCCTTCAAGATGCTCCGGAAGAGGATGATTATGACAACCTTGCATAACCCTGTAGAGAACCCATCCACCCAAATCTTCGTTGTAATTAAATGCAAGCTTGAATGGGCATTTAATCTTCTTTGAGAAAGTTTTGTTCTTCCTATTTGTCTTTCATTTATAAACATAACCCTTCCTCTTGTGGCTTTTATCGGGATCACCGCTTATCTCACAAACCATTTCAAATCGAGTTTTGCTTTCTCTCTCATTCAATACTAATACGCACATGTCTTTTTGTGCATGTTGTCTAGCCCAACCCTTTGCATCTTTCGGATTTTTGAATACCAAGTCATTCATGTAGTGATGGGATGTGTCATCGTACAAAATACCAACTGGGGAAGGTTGGTTTTCCATTGGTTCTATTGGATACCTACAAGTAATAGCACAACGTCAATACCACAAACAAGAAACACTTACAATTTCGGCAATGTAAAATTTTTTATCGACCCTGCCGAACACAAAGTTCGGTTATGTAGTTTCCAGAAAAATTTTGGGGCCTTACCGAACTCGATCTTTATAAATTCTATGGTAAAGTTCGGCCATGAAAATGAAAAAATCGACTAAACCGAACTTATAGGTTCATTTAGATACTCTCTATAAAATTATTTTGCGATCTTGCCGAACAAAAAGTTCGGTAACAAAAGTATTTAAATCGACTAAACCGAACTATGAACTGTAAACTCTATAAAAATAGTTCGGTTACATTTTCTGGAAAAACATAACTGAACTCTCAAAAACCTCCATTAAAATGTAGTTCGGTTACATGCGTCTGCTAAATTTAGTAACCGAACTACACATTCAAAAAGGTTCGATTACCTTTTCTGCAGACTAGATAACCGAACTACTTTGACCTAACCGAAATTTGTTCCTGAAATTTTCAGTTTGGCCAAATTTTTGCACAATTCAAGCTACATTAACTAAATATGAGACATACCTAAGTACCCATAGCTTCATCTTCAGGTTGTGGCTGATAAAATCCATCATTTGGTTCGTTAGCTTGAGTTTGGGGCAAAAAGCTTTCATCATCTAACAAATAACTCATTTCCGGATCATTAGAAGTATTGACAAATACACTAGGAGGTGAAGGGGGGTTCTGATTCTGAGAATGAGGTATCATCACATGAATCACCCATATCATAATTACTAAACTCAAAAAAAACTTTTTTGGGTTCACCCATCTTCTTCTTCTTATTTCCTTCTTCTTCTTCTCATCTCTCAATAATAATGTTTATAACAAAACAATCCCATTAATAACTCACTAATCACTAATCACTAACTAATCAGTTATTAATCATTACACTAACACTAATTAATTATCACACTAACTAAGTTAATCATCAAGGGTAAAGTTTGTATTAAAAAATTAGATAAGGGGTAACTCAATATTACTTCCAATATCCCCCCAAAAAACTTAAGAGTAGTCCCCCCATTTTTTGACTAGTCCCCAAAAAACGATACAAAAAGGCCTAAAGACTGAGTTGGGCCCTGTGCGTCGCACACTTCGCACACCCTCAGTACGAACCATTTTTTTGGGACTACTCAAAAATGGAGGGGGCTACTTTGTGATAGGAATGTCTACTCTATACTTATAAGGGGTGTCCTAAATTGTGGAAATGACTAACCTACCCTAACCTAATTAAAATTAAACCTAATCTAATAAATACACACACACACACACACACATATATATATATATATATGTATATATATATATACATATATAACTAATCTAAATCATTAACAAAACAAAACCAAAATCAAAATCAGAATTATAACTGTTAGAGCATGGCTCGGTTGAACCCACCAAGCATTGGTATGTCAAGTTTGGTTGTCATAATTTAGTGAATCAAAACTCATGTTAAGAGTCGCTTGATTATGTACTAGAGTTAAACTTCGTATAGGTTAGCTTGAAAGTATTAGGATATGAGACATTACAAGTATTGAGAAGACTTGAAGATGTGAAGAAGCAAGGAGCTATAACGACAACAATCATCCTTCCACTTGAGGTTAGTTATATTTGACTTGAACTGTTTCATTCCCTAACGTATATTTTAAGTCGTGCATATTGAAAACATAACTGCGAAGCATATTTGAACTCTAGATAGACATAGTATTAATGAATACAATACGAGGTTTATTGCTTAACCATTAAACTTTGTAAATAAGACATCGCCATAATCATTTGAATGCTATTGTGATTATGTATGGGTATGAGGTGAGGATTTCATCCTAGGGAACAATGTTTACATGTGTTCTAAGGAAGTAAGTTCATAAACTTGTTTGTGAACCGAAAAGGAAATTGCCAGGTGTTATTGGTTTTGTTTTTTATTCCATATTTTATGAACAACCAATATGTGTGATAGAGTATAGCCGCTCACAACTTGTTGTGTTCTTGGTAGGACTGTTCAAAAAAGCCTGACTTATGTATTGGTATAACTTTTATTAGTAAAACCGATCTTAAGTAATCACCTGTGGTATGATCGGATTTTGTATGTCTGACCTTGTAAGGGAAAGGGAACCGATCCTAGTAAGGGAAAGGGAACCGATCC
>JAJJWW010012253.1:0-269129 GCA_023531295.1 Papaver armeniacum | reverse complement strand
CGCTTAGTTATCATATTCTATTCAAAAGAACCACCTTGAGGTTCGCTTTACAAGATGTAATTCCACTCGAATGCATTAAGATTTATGAATTTAGGTTTAGTACTAGTAGTTAAACTCGGTTCGCTTGGTTCACTTTCTAGCGTTGTTTTTACACAATCGCTCCACGGAATCCCTCCGCAAGGTCTCGTGTTTGCTACTTATGTAAAGAGTCAAGAAACGATTACTTATCCCCTAACTTTCACTAGCTTTAGATCAAATTAACAAATCAATTTAGTTGGCCACCTAAACAATCTATCAATCAATCATGAATGTCTTTAAGATCATTCCTATTAGTAAAAACAAACGATAATCATGTGAAAAACTTCAAGATAGAATTGAAACAAAACTCAAAACATATATTAAGAACTAGGAATTCATCCTCAATCAATAATAAAATTAGCTACTCATGTTAAAGAGTTCACACAAAGAATAAGAAAAGAAAAGTGTTGTGTGTGTAGAGATGTGTGTAAAAGATGTAGAAAACTTCTCTATTTATAGGCTTCAATATTCTTCAAATCTTCCAAGGAATAGAATCCTTTTCCTTTAGCAATTCAATTTCCAAATTCAAGTCTTTCTCTTCTTCCATCTTCTCTTTCCAAATTTGAGCCAAATTCTCCATCCAACTCCTAGTCCAAGTCTTCATACCCATGAGAGAAATCCATAGAAAATTCTGGAATTTTTGGCTCGCCGGAAAACTGGTATTATGGCCGGAATTTGACCGGAAAATGTCGTCGCCGGCCACCTGAAAAATTTGTCGTCGGGAGAATATTCGACGGAATATTCCGTCAGTCCACCGTTAGGACTAACGGTCAAAAGGTCAACCGCCAAATAATGTAGGAGAGTCGCCTACCAAGTCGACTTCTTAGTCAAGGCTGAGTGGTCTTAATCGGTTGAGTCACTGAGTCAACTCGGAGTCAACTAAGTCAGTTGACCCGAGTCGGCCCGAGCCACTTTGCACAAAGCCGGTGTAAGTCACGGCCAAGATGGCCCTCGATTGCCTTCCTTTTGCACAGCCTTTATGGCTGTATCCCCAGCTTCCATCCCAGTAACTATTTCAACCAATCTGTAGCTACACAACACCATCGCTTCAAGTCCATAACCACCACATTCATTCCTCCTCTTCCATGTTACTCTCGCCAACCAAGCCTTTGCATTCAATCCCACCAAGATAGATAACCCCGCAACACCGCCACAAATTCACAACTCGGCCCATCTTCCCTTTAATCTCAGCTTGCTTTTTGGTCACATTCAGTCCAACCGCAATCACACTTAAGCCTCAAAGCACCAAAGGCCATACATAGCCTACACAACCCCAACTCGGTCTCACCACCTTGCACACAACCAGCCTTAGCAGCAACCATCCCCGCCCGTAACACCTCATACTTCCACTCTTGTCGATCCAATTCCAACAACCGAACATCATAACTCTTTGATCTCGCACCTCTAGCCACCTTATACCACTATTGCACCAAACTTCACTCCCACTTAAGCTAGCCACAAACAACCCTTGATTGCAACCATAATTTCATCACCTTCTTCAATCTTCCAAAGACCGTGACACAACCACCTCTGTAACATCTCCATTGTCTCAAAGATCATTACACCTCGCCACCGTACTCCGCTTAGTTCCATTGCTTGCAGACTAAGAACTAGTACGAAGACTGCTGCAATGTTTGCCATTTCCAGTGCCAATACTCTCTAGCATCAACATTGTCTTGTCACCTGTCTTAGCATTCATCTATAGTTTCAAGCCATTCAATACAGCATTCCCTGTGCCAGAACTTCACCCATTCCAGTGGAGTCAAAGCTCAATCTCCCCTGCACTGAATTCTCGACCTCAGCTGCATCTCCATCTCATAAGATCAACACCGGCTTTCGGCTCAAGCCATTTGCACCTGCAAACACTTTAACTCAATCACCAATTCCATAAACTCAACCTTGCTCGCAATGGGCTGCAACCACCAAAGAATACCGCACAACCCCGATCATCCGGGGTCTTGTAGCATCTTCTTGAGCATCAACACACACTCGTAGCAAGTACCCATTTCTAATCTCCACAAACCAACAAGATCGTGTCTTCTCTTGGTTCAATTTCTTCACCATCTGAATTCGACGACAACAGCTCCAAAACCCATCTCTAGTTCTTTTGATAACAAAACCATCTCAACTTCTCGATTTTGGTCTCTCAGCTTTTCAATCAGCAGCTACCAATCAACACCAGAACTCCTCTCTGATTCACAGTAAACCCTAATTCAAATTTCAATTTCTTCTTCTCTGCTCACACATCGATCTCAAACACAGAATCATCACAAACCCATTCATTCCCTTCCAATTTCTGATCTCACAGCAGCATCAATTTCTCACTAAACCGCAAGCTCAACTCCTTCAATCTACCAGCGAAACTCATTCTCGATCTGATTCACCTCTTTTTCACTCCCTGATTTCTTGTTCGATCTGTTATTAAATAGCAGCGGCTCAATCTCCTTCTTCCCTGAATCGATTGCAGCAGCAGCCATCGTTCAGGTTTTCTTCTCTCGATCTCAGTTCAGGGGAAAATGATTGAGAAAGAAACAATCTTCTCAATTTTAGGGTTGTAATGATTTGGGGTTGGTTTGTTACACCCCAGGGATAGGTACCACCCTCTAAATGATAAGGGGTACCTGAATAGCCACCCCCTTAACCTTGACTGAGCCTGGCATTAGTATTCCTCCAAAAAGAGAGTTGCCCCTTAACCTTGGATGGGCTCCAGATAGTGTTCGCCCCTGAAATGACAATTTTGCCCTTTTGGCTCAAATTGGATGATTTCTTCTTCTTTTTCCTCCATGCGACTCCAAAGTAGCTACAAAACTCAAAACAAGCGTAAAATACATAATTTACAAGAAAAATAGCAAAGAAAGCATAAACAATAGATAGTAAATAGGATGTATTCTACACCCTATCAAATTCCCCCACACTTAGACTTTGCTAGTCCTCGAGCAAATCAAACTAAAAACTCACAACTTCAAAGCGTTCAAGCGTCCTAAGCATCCAAAGAGTTATGAGGACATAGAGTTTCTGCATGCTAGTAATAAGAAGTTAGAAATACTAAAGAACATATTCTCATTCTTAAATGTTGAGTGAGAAATAACCACACCATAATGAGAGAACGCGTGTTTGAGAAACGATCAATAAGCATTTCGCCTCGACTTCTGCCTCACCAAAACGGATTTTATGATAATTGCACTCAAAAAGACGGCTTTTTTTATGGTTCTCACATGTGTGCAGGTAGGAATGAAGAGAGAATTCTTGCAACACGTTGAATGGTGGGAAGGACAACTTCCGAAATTTTTTAAAAACCCACATCTTTTAATATTTTGAAAAACCATTTTTCTGACGATCTCTACGAAAGGAAATCAACCATTATTATCGAGGATGAGATTACTTACTCACCTTCACATCCGATCGCCAATTATGATAACACCACTCTCACGGCATCCAATAGAAACGTCTTCCGCTCCTCGTCTTGATCTCCTTCGTCTTCGGTTTCAACTATTGATGATAAAATCTCGAATTTCATAAATCCTTAACAATTTGTAACCTTTTACCTTAAAAATCCTTGTCGCTTGAAACTTCCTTATATATTTTCCTTCCCCACGGCTTATTAACAAAACAAATATTTCTCTTGTTTTTCTCTCTTTTTTTTTTTTTTTTTCTTGAAACAAAACAAGAGAACTTAAATACAAAATAAACCATGGCCGTGGGAGAAGTATTTTACCGCTTGATTCTTCACAACTTGTATCGTCTTGAAATCATAAACTTCAAAAATTCTCATCTTTTGATTTTTTTCGCTCTTGTGAATAAGTCTTCATACTTGGATATAAAATTACCTCATTGTATTGTAAGTCTTCAACAAATATGTAAAAATCCGCTCTTTGTATGTTGCTTTACTTGAATTTGAAATTTGCTCTTTTTTCTCGTTCCGTTGCTTGTAAACCTTAAACTTTTCCAACTTTCCTTGTAGATTTTGATGTCGCTCCTTGTTGATGATGAGAGTGTTTCTATGGACCCGTTATTGTCGAGAGAGAGAATGGTGCTAACTGCAAATCGAACTACAAGAAGGAGGCTTTCATCTATAGAAGTCACCCTTATGATTGACAAAATTAGCACTCAAGAGATCAAAGAGTAGTGCTTATATTGGTGGGAGGTTGGGTAGCTCACCATTCTACCCGGAATTAACGTACGGTGACACACACTCAAAAGAAAGCTCTTTAGTAGATGGAAAATTTCTGGTCGGTGCCTCACATGATATGAATACGGGTAGTCTCCACTAATGATTGATCAACAACTCTAATAACGCATTTCTCCTTGCACCAAATTCGCATCACCGGCATGATTAAATCCATTATTTAACACTCTAACAAACAAGAAATCCGAATGTAGTTCTTTAACATTTCCAAGTTCAATTATGTCGGTCAAAATCTCTATGTAAACATACCTAGAAGTATGCTAGTGACTCTAAAATCTTTAAAAGTTGGAGTTTTTATGTAAAACTTTTTTTTTTTTTTTAAAAAAACTTTTTTGTAAATTTTTTTTTTAAATACATGCTTAACCACTCCCCCACACTTAAACTTTACATTGTCCTCAATGTAATTGAATCCTCCTTGTAAAGTCAAGGTGGGAAATTTTAACATGATAAGGAACAAGAAAAACAAATAACAAAAATAAAAAGCAAAAGGATAAAAAATACAAAACCTATGGGTTGCCTCCCATTAAGCGCTTGTTTTAAAGTCGACGGCCCGACTTAGCTCTTGCATGATTCATTCCCCATATACTAACAATCTGAAAATTTGGGGATCCACCCATAATACCTGTTTTGCAAACAATAACTCCATACAAATGTTAGCACAAGAAAACAATAGTGAAATTATTGCTCGATAGAAATTTCCCCCACACTTATTCTCGTCCACACTCGGAAGTGTATAAAGAACATAGAATTTTGGAACTTCCATGTATTCTTCTTGGCAAACCTGCATAGTGTTAGCATCAAGTGTTTCCAATGGTGGATATTTAGAAACAAAATCATCCAAAAATACTTTCGAAGCACATACATTCAAACCAATAAGAGGTAAAGGAGAAGAATCAATATGCAAAGGGTTAGACAAACCTTGCACAATCTCTTGTATTATAGAATCCTCTTCATCCTTAAAAAATTCAAGTGAATTACTTACCTCTTGTATATCGTGGTCCTCTATTAAACCTTGCAACCATTCTTCGTCGTTTTCTACCTTAACCAAAGTCTTGGCATCATCAAAATCATTGGCTAGTTCAATTGGGTCTTCCACGAAATCAATCAATTCGGTTTCATTAACGAGCATCATCTCTTCAACATTCTCATCATCGGAATCGGGCCATTCTTCTCTCATATAATCTTCCTCGGTATAAATTGTAAGATCTTCTTGTGAGGGTGTTACTTCGTTTACAACAATAGGCAAATGATATCCAAACTCCTCCTTTTGAATAGGTGAAGGATCTTTATTATGATCCGGAGTTGGAATAACTTCCTCATTGTTGCAACGTTCATACACTTCCGCGGACTCATATCTTTCCCTAAGAAATTTTTTCCAAGCAATAAATGCATCTTCCTCAAGCTCTTCCTTTTGAATAGGTGATTGATCATTATTAAGATCAAGGCTCGAGTAAGCTACACTAGCGTCTTCAAAAGTCTCCAAAGGTTGATTAATTTGTTCGTATAATTTCTCCGAATTCCTTTGAATTTCTCGATGTGATTCTTGCAACTTTTGTTGAAGATCCCCAATCATAGCAGACATCTTATCTGCAAAACTAGAGAATTTCTCATAAACAAAACTATCCTCCCATCCTTGTGATTGTCCACTTACATACCCGTCATAAGGTTGTTGATATGTATGAGAATATCCATAATGTTCTGTAGGAATTTGATCATAGCCAAAAGATTGGTTTTGATTGTATCCTAAGGATGGTTGGAAGTTGTCATAATGTTGAGGTTGAAAACCGTATTGATTGTTGTAATATTGATAGGTGTAGAATACACCGTATTTACTATCTAGTAGTTTATGCTTTCTTTGCTATTTTTCGTGTAAATTATGTATTTTACGCTTGTTTTGAGTTTTGTAGCTACTGCGGAGTCGCACGGAGGAAAAGAAGAAGAAATCACTCAATTTGAGCAAAGGGTAAAATTGTCATTTCACCAAGGAGGGAACACTATTTGGAGCCCAGTCCGGGTTAAGGGGCAGCTCTTTGGAAGGAATATTAAATTCGGTCCGGATGAGGTTAAGGGGCGGTCCATCGGGTTAGCCCTTATCAAAGGGACCAACACCGAATAACCCTCATTTAACCCAACCCTATTTTCAATCGAGAGAGAGAACTTTCTCATCTCATTTATCATTCTCTCCGAAATCAAGAGAAGAAGAAAAGTAGCCAGCAATTCTTATTTAATCTGTCCAGAGGTCTAGAGATAGGGATGAAGCTCGGAAAAATGGGTTCGACTTGTTCGGGGATTAAGAAGATGATTGAGAAATTGATCTCGCTGATCGATGAGAGACGGAGAACGAGCCGTTAATGATGATTCCCGTGGAAGAAAAGGGTTCGATTGTGGTGGTTCGATTTAGGGTTCGGGATCGAGTTGATCTTGAATCGAGAACGAGATCGAGAAAATCGATAGAGTCTGTTGGTGTTAGGAAGATTCAGGGTTGTTGTTGCCCAATCGAATCAATGTTTCGATCAAGAAGTAGATCGAGCGAGTAGATGGATCTGTGGTCGAGCCGATTCAAATCGAGAAGAGAAGATGGTCGACGTTCGTAATGTGAATTGTTGTATCGATTGAAGATTTGATGAGGATGACAAAGTTTCGAGATAAGCAATGGAGCTCGTGAATGATAATGATGATGACGAGCTCGTGTTGGCGTAAAATGAGAATACTTCGATGGGTTGTGAAGATAATCGATTGAGTCTTGCCCGGTGTCAAAGCTCGAGAGAAAGATGAGTTTGAGTATAGTGATTGTGAACCGTGGAAGAGTCAACGATTTGAAGCTTTGCAATTGATGAATGCCCGAATGAATAGATGAATGTTAGGATTCTTAGCGAGTGAAGAAAGTAGAGGCTGAAATTTGGCCTAAAGTCCCAGAATTGAACAAAACTCGGCCAAATTTCCTCTCGCGAGTTGACTCACGATCCCGATAACCAATTGATTCAACATCGACCAATGCTCGAGACCACTCACCCAACTAAGACCTCCGACTCGAGTCCGACTCCTCTCGACTTGACCCGGTTGACCGACGACCGACTGTTAAGTTTGACTTTTGACCGTTAGTCCTAACGGAGGGCCCAGACGGAATATTCCGTCGAATATTCTCTCGACGGAGAAATTTCCGTGTGGCCCGGCGGTGACGTTTCCGGCTAAATTCCGGCCATAATCCCAGTTTTTCGTGAGCCAAAAATTCCAGAATTTTCTATGGACTTCTCTCATGGGTGTGAAGACTTGGGCTAGGAATTGGATGGAGAATTGGACTCAAATTTGGAAAGAGAAGGTGGAAGAGTTGAGAAAAGCTTGGAATTGGAAATTGAATTGCAAAAGGAAAAGGATTCTACTCCTTAGAAGATTTGGAGAATATTGAAGCCTATAAATAGAGAAGTTTTCTACAACTTCTACACAATCTCTACACACACAATTCTTTTCTTTTCTTATTCTTTGTGTGAACTCTTTAACATGAGTAGTTAATTTATTGATTGAGGATGAATTCCTAGTTCTTAATATGATTTGAGTTTTTGTTTTAATTCTATCTTGAAGTTTTTCACATGATTATTGTTTGTTTTTACTAATAGGAATGATCTTAAAGACATTCATGATTGATTGATAGATAGTTTAGAATGCATGCTAAATTGATTTGTTAATTTGATCTAAAGCTAGTGAAAGTTAGGAGATAAGTAATCGTTTCTTGACTCTTTACATAAGTAGCAAACACGAGACCTTGCGGAGGGATTCCGTGGAGCAATTGTGTGTAGAAACAACGTTAGCAAGTGGACCTTGAGCTAAGAGTCTAACTACTAATATCAACCTAAGAAATTCACAAAACTTAATGCATGAGCCAAGTTACATCTAGGTTGATCTAATTCTAGGTGGCTTGGTGATTAGAATCCGGTAGTCGAGAACTTCCGTGTCCGGTGATACAAGGGATTTAGGGTTTAGCACGAGCTAGCTGCTTTACCTACGGTTGGTGATAATTTGTGACTAATAACAAGTAGAAGAGAACATAACTTGATTCATTGTTTCAGAACGAAGAAGGATTCCTTGATCTTGTCTCTCTTATTGCTTTCAACTTTACCTTTTAATTGTTTTGTTTATTTTCTTTTGCTTTTTACACCCCCTTTCGTGACAATTTTTACAACTAGAATCTCGTGCTCCTCGTGGGATCGACCTTGACTACCCTATATTACTTGTTAATTAGGTAGTAAAGTATTAATTAATTTGTTGTGGTTACGACACGCATCAAATTTGTTGCCGTTAGGGGGAGCAGCGATGATTTTAGTTGTTTTTATTTTTCTTTTTGCTTTATTCTTGCTTTGTTGGATTCTATTCCGTATCTAACTTGGTTTTTGAATCTTATTTCAGGTGCTTTTCCATGTATGGTGGACAAGAGCAAGCATATTACAACAATCAATACGGTTTTCAACCTCAACATTATGGCAACTTCCAACCATCCTTAGGATACAATCAAAACCAATCTTTTGGCTATGATCAAATTCCTACGAACATTATGGATATTCTCATACATATCAACAACCTTATGACGGGTATGTAAGTGGACAATCACAAGGATGGGAGGATAGTTTTGTTTATGATCGAAATTCTCTAGTTTTGCGGATAAGATGTCTGCCATGATTGGGGATCTTCAACAAAAGTTTCAAGAATCACATCGAGAAATTCAAAGGAATTCGGAGAAAATATACGAACAACTTAACCAACCTTTAGAGACTTTTGATGACGCTAGTGTAGATTACTCGAGCCTTGATCTTAATAATGATCAAACACCTATTCAAAAGGTAGAGCTTGAGGAAGATGCACTTATTGCTTGGAAAAAATTTCTTAGGGAAAGATGGGAGTCCGCGGAAGTGTATGAATGTTCCGACAATGAGGAAGTTATTCCAACTCCGGATCATAATAACGATCCTTCACCTATTCAAAAGGAGGAGATTGGGTGTGACTTACCTATTGTTGTCAACGGTGTAACACCCGCACAAGAAGATTTTACAATCTATACCGATGAAAATCATTTTAGTGAATGGCCCGATTCCGATGATGAGAATGTTGAAGAGATGATACTAGAGGATGAAACCACATTCATTGATTTTGTGGAAGACCCAATTGAACTTGCGAATGATTTTAATGATGCCGAGACTTTGGTTAAGGTAGAAAACGACGAAGAATGGTTGCAAGGTTTGATAGAGGACCACGATATATATGAGGTAAGTAATTCACTTGAATATTTTAAGGATGAAGAGGATTCTATAATACAAGAGATTGTGCAAGGTTTGTCTAACCCTTTGCCTATTGATTCTTCTCCTTCACCTCTTATTGGTTTGAATGTATGTGCTTCGAAAGTATTTTTGGATGATTTTGTTTCTAGATATCCACCATTGGAAACACTTGATTCTAACACTATGCAGGTTTGCCAAGAGGAATACATGGAAGTTCCCAAATTCTATGTTCTTTATACACTTCCGAGTGTGGACGAGAATAAGTGTGGGGGAAATTTCTATCGAGCGATAATTTCACTATTATTTTCTTGTGCTAATATTTGTATGGAGTTATTGTTTGCAAAACAGGTATTATGGGTGGATCCTCAAATTTTCCGATTGTTAGTTGTTGATGGGTGAAAACTACTCCTGCAGAATTTGGTAATTTGGGGTGTGGATGAGGAATGAATCTAAACCTTCAACAAATGCACTCGCGCGGTGAGAGTGCTTGTAGATTCGAGAGATCAATCTGTGCAAGTCCGGCCTAAACCAAGAAATGGCCGTTCCGCACTTGTTTCGGTCACAAAGTGAAGGAGATGGGGTTGATCTTAGGGAGGGAAGCGAAGAAGGTGTTGAGATTGTGAAGGTGTTGGCTTGCTTATGACTTGTAACAGAAAGATGAGCAAGCTTACGGTTAATGCAAGCAGGCTCTGAGTGTTTGAATACGGTTTTTGTATTAACACTTGGTTTCTGTCGACTGAACTTGTGTTGTTCTCCGTTATTCCCCCTTGTTGTTTTAAATAGGGCGGAGAACCTATTTATACAAGTCATTGAGCCTCATTCACGTTTCTCGTGGGAAGTGGAGGTAATGGAATGATGGAGTGGTGGAGTTGTGTGTCGGTAGCATACGACCGGTCTTGCCCACTTCTCCAGTTCATCTCTAACCGTCCATGACTTCCTAACACGTTCTTGTGATGGCGTGTTGCACGCTGCACGCTGTAAACCGCCAGACCAATACCCCAGTATGTATCCCCCAGTTTGTGACATGATTGATGTCTGGAATGTGGATCGTGGATCCACGGAAGATAGCATGTAGTGCTGAATTGAATAACTGCGTTATTCAGAAAGTCGATACTTGTGAAGTATCGTGTGTATTTTATGCAGGTACTGCATTACGGTGTGGTAAAGTGATGGGTAACGACTCCTCACTAACCAAATAACTCCCGACCGTGGTTGTATAACCAAGTCAAGAGGTCGGACGGATGAGATGATGTTTGAGACACTCATCTCGCGACCGTTGATGAAATTAGGTTTTTAAAGAGGTGCGCAAGCATCACTCTTCAGCTTGGTCGAAACCAAGCATGGGAAGGATTTTGTGGAGGACCGACCATACATGCGTGTTGACGGCATGATGGTGTACACGTCCATGTCTCACCGTCTCATGGAGATGCAATCTAGGCCACTCAATTTGACCGTCAAAGAGGAGTGGTTGAGATCGGTTTGCGGCAGAAATCCCTTGCCGCAAAGGAGTTGGAAACCGCATGACATCCCAAGTTTGGGCGTGCGTTCCAAGACGACCCATCTTGGTCGGTCTTGGTCGATCATACCAGCGTGTAGGTGGTAGGCTAGTGTTCACACCTATACCTGATTATCCCATGAAAACGTGATCTAAGCCACTCAAATCATCCTAAGTGAAGTTGAGCGGTCGAGATCGATTTAGGATTTGGGAGATGTAACCGCGTGAGTTTGGTCGCGGGCGTTTTGGATTAGCCGGCATGGTATGCCTTGGCCGACCGCAAGAGGAGGTAGATGGGCCCACGGTGGTCATGCCGGTATGACCGACCTTGCTTAATTTTGATCTCGTGACCCTCCATTCGTGCCGAGAAGATGGACGCGCGTGATGGCTCGAACCCTAGTTTTGGCTTTCAAAGCCGCGCGACCATGCCATTTCAGGCGCGATTGTGTTGTAACCAATCATGGTTGGTTTTGACCGATTGGTCATGTGTGTAGGCGGTCACATGGTGATTGTGTCGACATGCTCCGGGCCCTTTGAGTCTACATCTACACCCTCCATCTATACCTCGCGAAGATGGATGGTTGAGACCGCTTTTGCGGCACATGTAATATGCCGCAAACCCTAATTTAGGTTTTCCGCCCATAATGCTTGGTATGGACGGTTTCTTGGCAAGCAAAGGCCAATGGTCGACCACCATGCGGGTCGGCCGTGTGTATTCCATACCCGCTTGGGGGTGATGGAATTGATCTCGTGGTCATCCAATCATGCTTGTGGAGTTGGATGACTCGCGATCGATCATATTTGGCAAGCTAAGGCCGTGTGTATTCCATACCTGCTTGGGGGTGATGGAATTGATCCGTGGTCATCCAATCATGCTTGTGGAGTTGGATGACCGCGATCGATCATATTTGGCAAGCTAAGGCCGTGTGTATTCCATACCCGCTTGGGGGTGATGGAATTGATCCGTGGTCATCCAATCATGCTTGTGGAGTTGGATGATCATGATCGATCATATCCGAGACCGATACAAATCAGTCCGGATGCTCAATCGGGCTAGTATAACACACCGAGAGGGGCTCAATCGGGCTAGTATAACACACCGAGAGGGCTCTGGCTAGTATAACACACCGAGAATCAGCCAGTACGGGGTATTTCGTACATGAATTCATTATAGTGCTTGAGGTTCGTGTTACTCCGTAAGAGTAACACTCACCGTCATGCCACACCGATAATGGGTACAGAAATACAAGGTTGATATGAAATTCACAGAAGGGATTGTTGCCGCATGCTCCAACCTGGGGGAATTTCATGTATTCACGCAAATGGGGATTGTTGCTACATGCTCCATTCTTGGTGAATTAAGTGAGGAGTATCCGTCACTTATAAACGGCTTTATCTTTTACAAGATGTCGCGCATGATTTTTGGTTACTTACAAATTTAACCTTAAACGAAAATCCACCATCAACATTAAGTCCCCCGCCTAGCACATAATGGTTACATTATTGTGTGGTAGGCATGAGATGGTGACATACGTAAATGACCAAGCTAGAGTGAATACATATTTACCTGATAGTTTCACATTGTCGCGTTTCCCGAACTGTTGGTCTTGATTAAGGATGCGAAGGAAGCAGGACTTGATCCGGTGAGTCACTTTGGTTCCTCTTGTACATGTATGAGCTCGGCCGCTCCTTCAGTGTACTTCTTTCATCACATACGGCTTTCCTCGTATATATCCGATAAGCCTCGTCGATTGTTATCCCGAACTAGTAGCCTTCATAGGTGGTAAGTAAAGACTTCTTTTCCTTCCGGGATTCTGTCGACTGGTGAGATTATAAAGAATCATCTCAACGTGGTCGTTTATTCTATATCTCAGAATCTCGTGTACTGCTCTGATTTCCTGATTAACTGATCAATTGACTTGATTTTTTTTTTTTTTTTTTGTTTGCCTGCATAACCTCTCTCTTTGTAGTTTGTCATGGAGGCGGTGGACGCTCATTCTGTTGCTTCTCCAGAAAGGAGTTTTGAAGTTGACAAGCCTGAAAACCATGCGCACGGAGAAGTGATGGCTAAGATTGATCTTCCTCTTCGTGAAGTCGGCTGTGCTATACAGGGGATGTCTATCTCCCACCTTCGTATTGTCAGAGGACGTATCTGCGCACTTTCACCGCAATTGACATGGAAGAGCGGCGGAGGCGCGAGGAAACGCCGCAGACACTAGTAAGCGCAAGGGCGTAGAGATTTGCAGCGCGGTTGAAGAGGCGAGAGTTGAGCATGAACGACCCCGAATGAAGGCAAGTGTGATTACCCGGTTCAGACGGCGTGATAATCCTTGATTCTCGATACTGACGAACCCGAGCATTTGAAGGCAATTTGTGTGGCCCCGGTGTTGCTATGCCCTTTGATGCTCCCGCCAAGATGTTGGGATGGAGTGCGTGGCTGCCGCCGCGGCGGGGATGCCCGATGCGTGGTTGAGGAAGATCCGAGGGAGGTGCATCGACAGTGACGGAGCCGACGGTGATGTGGGCGAGACCGACCCTCTTGATGATTGAAATTTCTTTTGTTTTGTTTTTCTTTCCAAGTATATTCTCGCATGCTCGAACACCTTCCTTATACTCAGTGGCGGCCGAGTTCAAGGTTTTTCTTTTGATTATTTGAATAAAGCTTTCCTTTACAATCCTTTGCCAAGATCAGAATCAACCTTCTCAGCGCAAGGGTGTGCCTTCATACATAATTCTTAGTGATAAAAGAAGTTATACCAGTAATGGAATATCCACGGACTGTGATGCAATATCTTCCCGGCTTTGTCGGGGCGATGGCTCAAATCATTTTCCGCACACGTTCTATTTCCTTCATCCCGTGAGATGTTTGCTTAGGGTTTCTTTTCTTGCTCCAAAGGGACTGATTTAAGCCGACTCGGGGGTTGGTGTTTTTAGGAGTAAGGAGGTTCTCGGATGAAAATAATGCTTCAATTGAAAATTGAAAATTGAAACCCTAGCTATGAATGCAAGTATTGCAATCATTTTCTCGGAGGGATTACAAATATGACATGAAATTATAAAAAGGAAACACGCTGGAAAATATATAGCACAGCGTTTTAAGGTGTGTAGGATGCTGGAAAGTGGTAGCACAAGATCTTAAGTTCTGTAAGGTTTGAGCCATCGTGAGTGAATTGTTATGCCCTCCAGTGTTATCGGCGTTGATGAGCTTGCAGAGAGCCGCCTAGGATAACATCTCGCTACTGTGCACGGCCCATCTTCTCTTCCTGGGTGAGTCAAAGGAGTAGTCATCTTCACCGTCATGCTCCCAATATTGAATGTAGTTGACTTCGTCACCAAGTCTCCAATTCCAAATGGGTTTGGTCGTGTAGATACTCGTGTCTTGGCCTTATCGCCTTTGACCAAGACAGCTTCTATGCTCTTGATGAAACGCTTGAAAGGGCCGGCTTCCCATTCACATCTCCTAGCCGCGGTGGGCTTGTTGGTTGGAGCCAGTCCCCAGGATTTGTCAGAATGAGGGGCAATAGGTTTGCAAGGAGAGTTGTGTGATGAGACTTACTTGAGATCGGAACCTTTTCAAAGGTATGTCAATGCAGCTCTCTCCGGAAGTTGTGTCATATTGGCAAGTTGTTGGTGCGGCAAAATGGACGGTCACCAGTAATCCAAATGGCGTGTTGAGATTCTTTCGTGTATCGAAACCTAGAGGACAGACCCTCCAAGATGGCTTTGTTGTCATGTATCCAAGAGGTTCCTAGATCATGTCGTAGTTGGGATGTTCTTTGACTATGTAGAACTTTGCTTGTGTTGAGGCATCTCCCAATTTGACTTCAAGGTCGATGTATCCGTATGAATCTCTGAGTTCTCCTCCTGAATCTCTGACCACAGCTGGATGACGAGTAGCTTCCTGCTTTGAGATCTTTGCCGCTCTCAAGGTCTTGACAGTAATGATGTTAAATTCTGAAGCCGTATCGATCAACGCGTTATCAAACTCAACGTTTCTCAAACGAGTGACGGCTAGGAGTCCCCGCTTCCGTTGCTCATGTCTTTCGTGAAAGACCGGGGTTCCCGTACTGCTACTGGATGCAAACGTCTCCCTGACACAACGTGGTTGAGGGCCGTGAATATGTCTTGACGCTGTCCTTTGGAGAAATATAAGATTTCACACATGTGCTCCATCATAGATTGCACGGTCTTGCGAACGAGTCCCTGTAAATCATGCGCCTCCCGATAGGTAGAGGATCTCTATGAACACCTTCGTTTCCAAGCCGGAGTTCCCCGTCTCTACCTTTTCCCCGAATATTTGTTTCAACTCGTTGCAATCTTTGGTTGGATGATGGACGAACCCGTGGTAGCAACAAAAGATCTGGGGATCTCGCTATTTCTTCCTCGGCCGGAGGACGCCCGATAGGGGGTAGTTTTACGGCATCATCTTGGATCCACGCTTCCAAGAGCTCTATCACTTCATTCATGGGAAAAGGAAAACCCGTGTCTTTGGCGTTTTGTGCGGGAGTTTTGTCTGCTCCTTTTCGAGACGAAGTCTTGTGTGCTGAGGATGTTCGCTTGGTTTGTTGTTCCGTTATCGAAGCTTTCCTCTTTTCTCCTCCGCTTACCACACTCACAGTCAGGGCCAGTGTTGTATTGTTTGTTTGTGAGACGCCCGCTTCCTCGACTTTCACGCAAATCTTCACTTCGAACAACTCTAGTTCTTTCTAGTAGTGTCAAAAGCAAGGTTGCCGAACGTTTTGCGCTTCGTGGAGTTCGTAGAATGTTTGAAAGCCCGCATTCTCTAACAGAGCGCGGTATATGGGTATCATCCCGTTGATGCATGATTCCACCAATGGCCGTTCGGTAACATTCGGGTCGTGATGTCCAAAGGCTTGGGTTCAATCTTTTAACGAAGTCGTTGGGATGTTCATTGTTCCGCCGAGAATTCTTCCTGTGTCCGAAAACGTGATTTGTTCGTACACGAAGAAATACTTCCGTAGAAAGCACCGACCATCTCGCTCCAATTGATATGTCTTTGTTAGGCGCAATGTTGTTGTACTGTGTGTATGCCCTCCCCGTGAGTGATTTTGAGAATTCTTTTAGGCGTAAAACATGATTGTATTCATGTTCCCCAAGGCTTCCAAGAATCGAGAAATGTGTTCACGAGCATTACCGCACTGTCGAGAGGGAGAACTGGGGAGAGGTGTAACCTCTGGTAAAGGAATCCGTTGCACATCTTGAGGGTACGGCGGCCGATGTTGGTGTATGTCCGTTCGGTCCCCTTTTCCTCGATTTTGGAGAAGTCGCTCTAGATCTTCACGCGTAATGAAGTTGGAAGACCGGCCTCTCTCCCTTTGGCGCTCAGGAGCAACACGAGTTTCTTCATTCATGTGAGTCCGAGTGGAAACACCGCTCCGGTGTATTGAATGCATCTCTCGCCGACTCCAAGGGTTGCCGTGAATCTTGCGGAATCGTTCACCAAAGTTTTAAGGAAAGTGAGTACCTCTTTCCGAGTTGCGGCCATATCTCGTTTGAGTTTTAGCAAGAATTTCCCCGTTTCTCCATCAAGTCTCGCAATGGTACTAGACGGCGGCCTTCCTCTTGTGTCTCCGGCTCCTCGTCCCGACGAGGAGTGAAAGTTGTTGCCTGGGTAACCACCGGAGGCGTTACGCTCGAAGAGATGCCAGGATTTGCGGCGCTTCCGGCTCGTGATGGGAGGAGTTATTCCTGGGCCGGGATGTCTCCCCGCTCACGCGGTGCTGGTGGTAGAAGTGACGGCTCCACGAGATGTGTTGACCACTGTAGCTCCACCGACAGTGTACGTCAACACCGGGATTGTTATCCACGCTAGCTCCATCCGAATTGATTGCCGATCCAGACCTTAATTCCACCATAATGACTTTTTGATTGAATCGATTCTAAGATCTACCCTTTTGAGATTGATGAAATTGAATTGAATTTCAAAGAAATTGACTTTACAACCGAGAGATTAATCTCCCACCGTGGTCGCCAATTGTTGATGGGTGAAAACTACTCCCGCTGAATTTGGTAATTTGGGGTGTGGATGAGGAATGAATCTAAACCTTCAACAAATGCACTCACGCGGTGAGTGCTTGTAGATTCGAGAGATCAACTGTGGCAAGTCCGGCCTAAACCAAGAAATGGCCGTTCCCGGACTTGTTTTGGCCACAAAGTGAAGGAGATGGGGTTGATCTTAGGGAGGGAAGCGAAGAAGGTGTTGAGATTGTGAAGGTGTTGGCTTGCTTATGACTTGTAACAAAGATGAGCAAGCTTACGGTTGATGCAAGCAGGCTCCGAGTGTTTGAATACGGTTTTGTATTAACACTTGGTTTCGTCGATCGAACTTGTGTTGTTCTCCGTTATTCCCCCTTGTTGTTTTAAATAGGGCGGAGAACCTATTTATACAAGTCATTGAGCCTCATTCACGTTTCTCGTGGAAGTGGAGGTAATGGAATGATGGAGTGGTGGAGTTGTGTGTCGGTAGCATACGACCGGTCTTGCCCACTTCTCCAGCCATCTCTAACCGTCCATGACTTCCTAACACGTTCTGTGATGGCGTGTTGCACGCCGCACGCCGTAAACCGCCGACCAATACCCCAAAGATGTATCCCCCAGCTTTGTGACATGATTGATGTCTGGAATGTGGATCGTGGATCCACGGAAGATAGCATGTAGTGCTGAATCGAATAATCACGTTATTCGTAAAGTCGATACTTGTGAAGTATCGTGTGTTTTTATGCAGTATCGCATTACGGTGTGGTAAAGTGATGGGTAATGACTCCTCACTAACCAAATAACTCCCGACTGTGGTTGTATAACCAAGTCGGTGAGGTCGGACGGATGAGATGATGTTTGAGACACTCATCTGCGACCGTTGATGAAATTAGGGTTTTTAAAGAGGTGCGCAAGCATCACTCTTCAGCTTGGTCGAAACCAAGCATGGGAAGGATTTTGTGGAGGACCGACCATACATGCGTGTTGACGGCATGATGGTGTACACGTCCATGTCTCACCGTCTCATGGAGATGCAATCTAGGCCACTCAATTTGACCGTCAAAGAGGAGTGGTTGAGATCGGTTTGCGGCAGAAATCCCTTGCCGCAAAGGAGTTGGAAACCGCATGACATCCCAAGTTTGGGCATGCGTTCCAAGACGACCCATCTTGGTCGGTCTTGGTCGATCATACCAGCGTGTAGGTGGTAGGCTAGTGTTCACACCTATACCGACATCCCATGAAAACGTGATCTAAGCCACTCAAATCATCCTGTGAAGTTGAGCGGTCGAGATCGGCTTTAGGATTTGGGAGATGTAACCGCACGAGTTTGGTCGTGCGTTTTGGATTAGCCGGGCATGGTATGCCTTGGCCGACCGCAAGAGGAGGTAGATGGGCCCACGGTGGGTCATGCCGGGTATGACCGGACCTTGCTTAATTTTGATCTCTGCGTGACCCTCCATTCGTGCCGGAGAAGATGGACGCGCGTGATGGCTCGAAACCCTAGTTTTGGCTTTCAAAGCCGCGCGACCATGCCATTTCTGGGCGATGATTGTGTTGTAACCAATCATGGTTGGTTTTGACCGATGGTCATGTGTGTAGGCGGTCACATGGTGATTGTGTCGACATGCTCCGGCCCTTTGAGTCTACATCTACACCCTCCATCTATACCGCGAAGATGGATGGTTGAGACCGCTTTGCGGCACATGTAATATGCCGCAAACCCTAATTTAGGTTTTCCGCCCATAATGCTTGGTATGGACGGTTTCTTGGCAAGCAAAGGCCAATGGTCGACCATGCGGGGTCGGCCGTGTGTATTCCATACCGCTTGGGGGTGATGGAATTGATCCGTGGTCATCCAATCATGCTTGTGGAGTTGGATGATTGCGATCGATCATATTTGGCAAGCTAAGGCCGTGTGTATTCCATACCGCTTGGGGGTGATGGAATTGATCTCGTGGTCATCCAATCATGCTTGTGGAGTTGGATGACCGCGATCGTATCATATTTGGCAAGCTAAGGCCGTGTGTATTCCATACCGCTTGGGGGTGATGGAATTGATCTGTGGTCATCCAATCATGCTTGTGGAGTTGGATGATCGCGATCGAGATCATATCCGAGACCGATACAGTCAAGTCCTGATGCTCAATCGGCTAGTATAACACACCGAGAGGGGCTCAATCGGGCTAGTATAACACACCGAGAGGGCTCGGGCTAGTATAACACACCGAGAATCACCCGTATGGGTATTTCGTACATGAATTCATTATAGTGCTTGAGGTTCGTGTTACTCGTAAGAGTAACACTCACCGTCATGCCACACCGATAATGGGTACAGAAATACAAGGTTGATATGAAATTCACATGAAGGGATTGTTGCTTGCATGCTCCAACCTCGGAGGAATTTCATGTATTCACGTAATGGGATTGTTGCTACATGCTCCATTCTTGGTGAATTAAGTGAGGAGTATCCGTCACTTATAAACGGCTTTATCTTTTACAAGATGTCAGCGCATGATTTTTTGGTTACTTACAAATTTAACCTTAAACGAAAATCCACCATCAACATTAGTATATGGGGAATGAATCTTGCAAGAGCCAAGTCGGGCCGTCGACTTTAAAACAAGCGCTTAATGGGAGGCAACCCATCGGTTTTGTATTTCTTATCTTTTTGCTTTTTGTTATTTCTTTTTCTTGTTTCTTATCATGTTAAAATTTCCCACCTTGACTTTACTAGGAGGATTCAATTACATTGAGGACAATGTAAGGTTTAAGTGTGGGGGAGTGGTTAAGCATGTTTTTAAAACAAAAATTACAAAAAAATTAAAAAAATTTGAAAAAAAAAAAAAAGTTTTACATAAAAATTCCAACTTTTAAAGATTTTAGAGTCCCTAGCATATTTCTAGGTATGTTTACATAGAGATTTTGACCGACATAATTGAACTTGGAAATGTTAGAGAACTACATTCGGATTTCTTGTTTGTTAGAGTGTTAAATAATGGATTTAATCATGCCTTCTGATGCGAATTTGGTGCGAGGAGAAGTGCGTTATTAGAGTTGCCGATCAATCATTAGTGGAGACTACCCGTATTCATATCATGAGAGGCACCGACCAGAAATTTTCCATCTACTAAAGAGCTTCTTTTGAGTGTGTGTCACCGTACGTTAATTCCGGGTAGAATGGTGAGCTACCCAACCTCCCACCAATAGAAGCACTACTCTTTGATCTCTTGAGTGCTAATTTTGTCAATCATGAGGGTGACGTCCATGGATGAAAGCTTCCTTCTTGTAGTTCGATTTGCAGTTAGCACCATTCTCTCTCGCGACAACAACGGATCCATAGAAACACATTCATCATCAACAAGGAGCGACATCAAAATCTACAAGGAAAGTTGGAAAAGTTTAAGGTTTACAAGCAACGAAACGAGAAAAAGAGCAAATTTCAAATTCAAGTAAAGCAACATACAAATGAGCGGATTTTACATATATGTTGAAGACTTACACTACAATGAGGTAATTTTATATTCAAGTATGAAGACTTATTCATGAAAGCGAAGAAAAGTAAAAGGTGAAAATTTTTGAAGATTATGATTTCAAGACGATACAAGTTGTTAAGAATCAAGCGGTAAAATACTTCTTCCACGGCCATGGTTTATTTTGTATTTAATTTCTCTTTTAAAAAAAAAAAAAAAAAAAAAAAATAATGAAAAAAAAAAAAGAAAAGGAAAGAAAAAAAAAAGGAAAAAAAAAAACAAGAGAAATAATTGTTTTATTTAATGAGCCGTGGGGAAGGAAAATAGATAAGGAAGTTTCAAGCGACAAGGATTTTTAAGGTAAAAGAGTTACAAATTGTTAAGGATTTATGAAATTCAAGGGTTTATCATCAATAGTTGAAACCGAAGACGAAGACCAAGAAGATAAAGACGAGGAGTGGAAGACGTTTCTATTGGATGCCGTGAGAGTGGTGTTATCATAATTGGCGATCGGATGTGAAGGTGAGTAAGTAATCTCATCCTCGATAATAATGGTTGATTTCCTTTCATAGAGATCGTCATAAAAATGGTTTTTCAAAACATTAAAAGATGTGGTTTTTTAAAAAATATTTTAAGTTATCCTTCCCACCATTCAACGTGTTGCAGAATTCTCTCTTCATTCCTACCTCGCACACATGTGAGAACCATAAAAAAGCCGTCTTTTTTGAGTGCAATTATCATAAAATCCTTTTTTGTGAGGCAGGCGAAGTCGAGGCGAAATGCTTATTGATCGTTTCTCAAACACGCGTTCTCTCATTATGGTGTGGATATTTCTCACTCAACATTTAAGAATGAGAATATGTTCTTTAGTATTTCTAACTTCTTATTACTAGCATGCGTAAACTCTATGTCCTCATAACTCTTTGATGCTTGTGACGCTTGAACGCTTTGAAGTTGTGAGTTTTTAGTTTGATTTGCTCGAGGACTAGCAAAGTCTAAGTGTGGGGGAATTTGATAGGTGTAGAATACACCGTATTTACTATCTAGTAGTTTATGCTTTCTTTGCTATTTTTCGTAAATTTTGTATTTTACGCTTGTTTTGAGTTTTGTAGCTACTCCGGAGTCGCACTTGGAAAAGAAGAAGAAATCACTCAATTTGAGCAAAAGGGTAAAATTGTCATTTCACCAAGGAGGGAACACTATTTGGAGCCCAGTCCAGTTAAGGGGCAACTCTTTTGGAAGGAATATTAAATTCAAATCCGATGAGGTTAAGGGGCAGTCCATCAAAGTTAGCCCTTATCAAAGGGACCAACACCAATAACCTCATTTAACCCAACCCTATTTTCAATCGAGAGAGAACTTTCTCATCTCATTTATCATTCTCTCGAAATCAAGAGAAGAAGAAAAGTAGCCATAATTTGCCGTATTTAACTGTCCGAGAGGTCTAGAGATAGGGATGAAGCTCGGTAAAAATGGGTTCGACTTGTTCAGGGGATTAAGAAGATGATTGAGAAATTGATGTCGGGCTTTGATCGATGAGAGACGGAGAACGAGCTGCTAATGATGATTCCAGGGAAGAAAAGGGGTTCGATTGTGGTGGTTCGATTTAGGGTTCGGGACTGAGTCTGTTGGTGTTAGGAAGATTCAGGGTTGTTGTTGCCCAATCGAATCAATATTTCGATCAAGCAGAGTAGATCGAGCAGAGTAGATGGATCTGTGGTCGAGCTGATTCGAATCTGAGAAGAGAAGATGGTCGACGTTCGTAACAGTGAATTGTTGTATCGATTGAAGATTTGATGAGGATGACAGGGTTTACGAGATAAGCAATGGAGCTCGGGAATGATAATGATGATGACGAGCTCGTGTTGCGTAAATGAGAATACTTCGATGGGTTGTGAAGATAATCGATTGAGTGTCGCCAAGTGTCAAAGCTCGAGAGAAAGATGAGTGAGTATAGTGATTGTGAACCGTGAAGAGTCGGTAACGATTTGAAGCTTTGCAATTGATGAATGCCTGAATGAATAGATGAATGTTAGGATTCTTAGCAGAAGAAAGTAGAGGCATGAAATTTGGCCTAAAGTCCCGAATTGAACGTAACTCTACCAAATTTCCTCTCAAGCGAGTTGACTCACGATCCCGATAACCGATTCGGTTGATCCGACCCAAATAATCGAGACCACTCGCCCAACTAAGACCGCCGACTCGAGTCCGACTCCTCTCCGACTTGACCGGTTGATCGACGATCGACTGCTAAGTTTGACTTTTGGACCGTTAGTCCTAACGGAGGACCGGACGGAATATTCCGTCCGAATATTCTCTCGACGGAGAAATTTCCAGGTGGCCGGCGGTGACGTTTTCCCAAATTCCGGCCATAATCCCGAGTTTTCCGGCGAGCCAAAAATTCCAGACTTTCTATGGACTTCTCTCATGGGTGTGAAGACTTGGGCTAGGAATTGGATGGAGAATTGGACTCAAATTTGGAAAGAGAAGGTGGAAGAGTTGAGAAAAGCTTGAACCGGAAATTGAATTGCAAAAGGAAAAGGATTCTACTCCTTAGAAGATTTGGAGAATATTGAAGCCTATAAATAGAGAAGTTTTCTACAACTTCTACACACATCTCTACACACACAATTCTTTTCTTTTCTTATTCTTTGTGTGAACTCTTTAACATGAGTAGTTAATTTATTGATTGAGGATGAATTCCTAGTTCTTAATATGATTTGAGTTTTTGTTTTAATTCTATCTTGAAGTTTTTCACATGATTATCGTTTGTTTTTACTAATAGGAATGATCTTAAAGACATTCATGATTGATTGATAGATAGTTTAGAATGCATGCTAAATTGATTTGTTAATTTGATCTAAAGCTAGTGAAAGTTAGGAGATAAGTAATCGTTTCTTGACTCTTTACATAAGTAGCAAACACGAGACCTTGCGAGGGATTCCGTGGAGCAATTGTGTGTAGAAACAACGTTAGCAAGTGGACCTTGAGCTAAGAGTCTAACTACTAATATCAACCTAAGAAATTCACAAAACTTAATGCATGAGCCAAGTTACATCTAGGTTGAGCTAATTCTAGGTGGCTTGGTGATTAGAATCCAGTAGTCGAGAACTTCCGTGTCCGGTGATACAAGGGATTTAGGGGTTTAGCACCGAGCTAGGCTTTGCTTTACCTACGGTTGGTGATAATTTGTGACTAATAACAAGTAGAAGAGAACATAACTTGATTCATTGTTTCGTGAACGAAGAAGGATTCCTTGATCTTGTCTCTCTTATTGCTTTCAACTTTACCTTTTAATTGTTTTGTTTATTTTCTTTTGCTTTTTACACCCCCTTTCGTGACAATTTTTACAACTAGAATCTCGTGCTCCTCGTGGGATCGACCTTGACTACCCTATATTACTTGTTAATTAGGTAGTAAAGTATTAATTAATTTGTTGTGGTTACGACACGCATCAAATATGCTTGCTCTTGTCCACCATACATGGAAAACCGATACCTGAAATAAGATTCTCAGAAACCAAGTTAGATACGGTATAGAATCCAACAAAGCAAGAATAAAGCAAAAAGAAAAATTTAAACAACTAAAACTCGCCCGTTGCTCCCCGGCAGCGGCGCCAAAATTTGATGCGTGTCGTAGGTGCAATCAAATTAATATCTATTTCCACTCAATTAAAAATAATATAATGGAAGTCAAGTTCGTTCCCACGAGGAGCAAGAGATTCTAGTTGTAAAAATTGTCACGAAAGGGGGTGTAAAAAGCAAAAGAAAATAAACAAAGCAATTAAAAGATAAAGTTGAAAGCAATAAGAGAGACAAGATCAAGGAATCCTTCTTCGTTGCAAAACAATGATTAAAGTTATGTTCTTTTCTACTTGTTATTAGTCACAGATTATCACCAACCGTAGGATAGCAGGTCCGCTTAGCTAGCCCCAAAATCCCTAATTTCACCGAGTAACAGTCCGCTTAGTTATCATATTCTATTCAAAAGAACCACCTTGAGGTTCGCTTACAAGATGTAATTCCCTAAATGCATTAAGATTTATGAATTTAGGTTTAGTACTAGTAGTTAAACTCGGTTCGCTTGGTTCACTTTCTAGCGTTGTTTTTACACACAATCGCTCCACGGAATCCCTCCGCAAGGTCTCGTGTTTGCTACTTATGTAAAGAGTCAAGAAACGATTACTTATCCCCTAACTTTCACTAGCTTTAGATCAAATTAACAAATCAATTTAGTTTGCCACCTAAACAATCTATCAATCAATCATGAATGTCTTTAAGATCATTCCTATTAGTAAAAACAAACGATAATCATGTGAAAAACTTCAAGATAGAATTGAAACAAAACTCAAAACATATATTAAGAACTAGGAATTCATCCTCAATCAATAATAAAATTAGCTACTCATGTTAAAGAGTTCACACAAAGAATAAGAAAAGAAAAGTGTTGTGTGTGTAGAGATGTGTGTAAAAGATGTAGAAAACTTCTCTATTTATAGGCTTCAATATTCTCCAAATCTTCCAAGGAATAGAATCCTTTTCCTTTAGCAATTCAATTTCCAAATTCAAGTCTTTCTCTTCTTCCATCTTCTCTTTCCAAATTTGAGCCAAATTCTCCATCCAACTCCTAGTCCAAGTCTTCATACCCATGAGAGAAATCCATAGAAAATTCTGGAATTTTTGGCTCGCCGGAAAACTGGTATTATGGCCGGAATTTGACCGGAAAATGTCGTCGCCGGCCACCTGAAAAATTTGTCGTCGGGAGAATATTCGACGGAATATTCCGTCAGTCCACCGTTAGGACTAACGGTCAAAAAGGTCAACCGCCAGTCAATGTAGGAGAGTCAGCTACCAAGTCAGCTTCTTAGTCAAGGCTGAGTGGTCTTAATCGGCTGAGTCACTGAGTCAACTCGGAGTCAACTAAGTCAGTTGACCCGAGTCAGTCCAGGCCACTTTGCACAGGCCAGTGTAAGTCACGGCCAAGATGGCCCTGTATTGCCTTCCTTTTTGCACAGCCCAGATGGCTGTATCCTGCAGTTCCATCCTGTAACTATTTCAACCAATCTGTAGCTACACAACACCATCAGTTCAAGTCCATAACCACCACATTCATTCCTCCTCTTCCATGTTACTCTCAGCCAACCAAGCCTTTGCATTCAATCCCACCAAGATAGATAACCCCTGCAACACTGCCACAAATTCACAACTCAGTTCCATCTTCCCTTTAATCTCGGTTGCTTTGTTTGCTACATTCGATCCAACCGCAATCACACTTAAGCCTCAAAGAACCAGTGCCATACATAGCCTACACTGAACCCCAACTCGGTCTCACCACCTTGCACACAACCAGCTTAGCAGCAACCATCCCTGCCTGTAACACCTCATACTTCCACTCTTGTCGATCCAATTCCAACAACTGAACATCATAACTCTTTGATCTCGCACCTCTAGCCACCTTACAGTCCACTATGGCACTGCAACTTCACTCCCACTTAAGCTAGCCACAAACAACCCTTGATTGCAACCATAATTTCATCACCTTCTCTTCAATCTGCCAGCACTGTGACACAACCACCTCTGTAACATCTCCATTGTCTCAGCATCATTACACCTGCCACTGTACCTGCTTAGTTCCATTGCTTGCAGCTAAGAACTAGTACCAGCACCTGCAACAGCTGCCATTTCCAGTGCCAATACTCTCTAGCATCAACATTGTCTTGTCACCTGTCTTAGCATTCATCTATAGTTTCAAGCCATTCAATACAGCATTCCCTGTGCCAGAACTTCACCCATTCCAGTGGAGTCAAAGCTCAATCTCCCCTGCACTGAATTCTCGACCTCAGCTGCATCTCCATCTCATAAGATCAACACCAGTTTCAGCTCAAGCCATTTGCAGCTGCAAACACTTTAACTCAATCACCAATTCCATAAACTCAACCTTGCCTGCAACAGCTGCAACCACCAGCAATACTGCACAACCCTGTATCATCCAGTCTTGTAGCATCTTCTTGAGCATCAACACACACTCAGAGCAAGTACCCATTTCTAATCTCCACAAACCAACAACATCAGGGTCTTCTCTTGGTTCAATTTCTTCACCATCTGAATTCGACGGCAACAGCTCCAAAACCCATCTCTAGTTCTTTTGATAACAGAACCATCTCAACTTCTCGATTTTGGTCTCTCAGCTTTTCAATCAGCAGCTACCAATCAACACCAGAACTCCTCTCTGATTCACAGTAAACCCTAATTCAAATTTCAATTTCTTCTTCTCTGCTCACACATCGATCTCAAACACAGAATCATCACAAACCCATTCATTCCCTTCCAATTTCTGATCTCACAGCAGCATCAATTTCTCACTAAACCGCAAGCTCAGCTCCTTCAATCCACCAGCGAAACTCATTCTCGATCTGATTCACCTCTTTTTCACTCCCTGATTTCTTGTTCGATCTGTTATTGAAATAGCAGCGGCTCTATCTCCTTCTTCCCTGAATCGATTGCAGCAGCAGCCATCGTTCAGGTTTTCTTCTCTCGATCTCAGTTCAGGGGAAAATGATTGAGAAAGAAACAATCTTCTCAATTTTAGGGTTGTAATGATTTGGGGTTGGTTTGTTACACCCCAGGGATAGGTACCACCCTCTAAATGATAAGGGGTACCTGAATAGCCACCCCCTTAACCTTGACTGAGCCTGGCATTAGTATTCCTCCAAAAAGAGAGTTGCCCCTTAACCTTGGCTGGGCTCCAGATAGTGTTCGCCCCTGAAATGACAATTTTGCCCTTTTGGCTCAAATTGGATGATTTCTTCTTCTTTTTCCTCCATGCGACTCCAAAGTAGCTACAAAACTCAAAACAAGCGTAAAATACATAATTTACAAGAAAAATAGCAAAGAAAGCATAAACAATAGATAGTAAATAGGATGTATTCTACACCCTATCAACACCCTTTCTTCTTATAATACCAAATTAGTGTTTACGCTTAAGAAGCGTAAAATTCTACTTACACACTTAATTTGTTTTAATTAATATTTCCACACACATAATTTCGAAAACCTGAACCGATTTTTAATTTTAGAATTTGCAACAAAACAAACTTGTTTATGTATATTAATGGATTTTTCCACTTAAATTTTTTTGAAGGCGAATATTATACTAGACTCAATGTTATCTTAATATTGTAATTTTTAAAGAAATTTTTTGATTTCGTATCATATTGAGATATATTTTATTTGTTACTGCTTATTTGGAAATTTAGTTTTTCTTATTAATATAGTCATTAATCATTGTCGATGATACGTTTGCGTTAGTTGAATCGTCCCATAAGATACCATCCCTTAAATACGATTTGCTTTAACAATTGTATCCATTGAGCAGTCGGCTCATTAAGAAGTCGCCAACTAAGTTTTGCAACCAGAGCCTCATTCGTTGGGTAGATGGTTATTTTATCTGAGTTAGCACTGGAATTATTAGTGATGACCGTGAGGCGTGGATATAGAAGAAGCTGGTGGTACTCTTGATGAAGCTATTTTTGATATCATAGTTGTTGATCAGGAGCTTTGCTGACTAACTACTATGATGCATAACTACTTAGGACTTTATATCAAGCTGCAGATAGACTAAAAGAAAAGGATACAACCTCCAAGGCTAACATGTTTTTCATAGATGTATTATCTTATGACCTTAGAAAATATTTTATTTTGTAAGACATGAGATGAGTGTTTATCAACTGAACATCCCCGAGACTATCATTTGGACCCAGCGAAGTTTTGATTCTTTATATAAAAATAAAATTAGTTTATTTTACTATGTTAATTTAGTTGTAGTTAATGCACCGAATAATTTAAACGACAACTACATCTAAGTTTACTGCATCTAAGTTTACGTATTATAAACGACGACGACGACAACAACAACAAGGAAATTCATTCATATTAGGTAACATTAATATTAACATCAAATCATCGAAAGTTTCTTCAAAATTTATATTTTATGATATAAAGATCTCTTACTTGCCTACGGTTATGGGATATCATTGTGTATTAATATTGCCTTAGTTTTATGTGTTTCATCATCCAATAATAAAAGAAAACCTTTTATATCATACCAAAAATATGTGTTGTCATTAATCCATTTAGTTGAGCTTACAACACTTGTCTCCTAGTTTCATTAGCCAAACATTTGTTTTCATTTTCCAAAATATTTTGTTGACGTTCATATATGTGATATTTATGGTACAAAATTATATATAATTTTGTTCTAATAAATATCTAGATAAGAAAATCAATAATTAATAAAGAAGCAGATATGGTCGGAAATACGTAATCATCTGGTTTCATATATATGCAAAGTACATGTTGATAAAAATTCTGGTTTGAAGAAATTAATTTACCAAAACGTTTTTTCATCATAACAAATAAGTTATATATCCCTTGTGGTTTTTTTATCATTACGGTGGACTTAACTACAAATTTGAGCTCTTTCCTAGCTTTAGCTCTTCTACCAAAGGTTATATATCATATTTCTTTCCTTCCAAAAAGTCCAGTTTTACCAAAGGGAATAAATTCCAAATTTCCAAATTCTTGAGTCTAGTGTGTCACCAAGATATAAAATTTTGATGTAGGGAGTTCTTGTTGTGCTATTTGTGGTTTTTCATACCCTTTGGAGAAGCTTGAAAATTGGCCGGTGTATTCATGCTCAGGTTCCATCTCCCATGTTCGTACTCATTTCTTGACTGAAATTGCAGTACCACAATGAGTACTCCATAGTATCTGAGGTGGTTAGGATCACCTGGCCTTTAAGTGTTGAAATTATAATCGCCCCGCCAACACATCCTAGAGTTACCACTGGAAGGAGGTTGGCGATAGCACTTCCTTTTGTCTCCAATGTATATTCCAAGTCAATGATAAAGGAGCATTGGTTTACAACAATTTTGAAACCGATAGAAAAGTCAATCTTCAATCAAAAGATTATCTTATATATGAAAATGAAAAAACACAGAAACAAGTAAAGAAAGCTAATTTTTATCAAATGTATGTGGATGATTATCTTACTAGTTCAAAAGATATATGTAAGCATTATGTAAACCTATCTATCATTATTGACAATGCATAATACTCATTATTATGAGTGAAATCTAGTCAGCAAATTAGCCTTTCAATACAGAAGAAATAATGTTTCACATACAAACAAGAGACATTTATGAAGGTTTATTTACTAGTCCTGGTAACTTGAAAATATGTTATTTTCAAAGGTATTTGAATATTAGTAGCAACGTCAAGCCGTTATTCCTACATATAATAAGTAAATACATAAACAAGGATGATAATTATAACAAGGCATTTTTGTTATAACCTGACTGTCCCAGGGAGATAAACAAATAGATACGATCGACGTTATATTTACTATTGATTGATGTTTGAATGAATTTTGTCGACCTGAACCTAGTTTTGATACACATACAAAACAAGTAGAAATCTTTTATATACTCTGAAATTGCCAATTTCAACTAGTTGCTTTTGATATAGTCTTTATTCAAAAAAAAAAAAAAAATCTCTAGATATCACTCATAGTAATGAGTATTGCCTTTCATTAATATTTCACTCATAGTAATGAGTATTGCTTTTGATATAGTCTTTATTCAAAAAAGAAAAAACATCTCTGGATTTCACTCATAGTAATGAGTATTGCCTTTCTTAAGATAAATATTGCAATTAAAAAAAAACACATAGTAATGAGGATTGCCTTTCATTAATATTTCAGCTTTTGACATAGTCTATATTCAAATAAAAAATTAATAATAATAAAAAAAAAAAAAGGATCTCTAGATTTCACGAATTTGGTGTTTTGGCCTTCTCAACCTTAGGTGCACTCGGTGATGATGCTATTGCCTTTCTTAAGAGATTAAGGAATTTCCTTGCAAGTCATAATGCTAACACTAAAGTATGTGGTTTCTTTTTCCATAGAATTGGGCTTACTATTCAAAAAGGTGTTGGAGCGCAGCTTGTTGCCAGGCTCCCCACCGACTTTTTGTAAACATCCAGTGGTTCACATTTCTCCTTTCTCTACTAGCCATATTCTAACCATAGTTCTTTTTATCTAAACGATTTTAGATATTAAAAAATCTCTCGTTTCGAAATCGGAAAGTTGGAGAAACAATTTTTTTACAAAACCCAAGCTCTCTTTTCCCTTTTTAGCGCCTTTCTTCGTTATCCTTTAAAACTCCATTGGAAGATGAAGAGATTAAAATCTAAAACTTCAGGAACAATTTTTTTCTTGATGATGATCACTACTACCATTGCTCTACTCGATTTTCTTTTTCTCGGGATTTTGTGGTTCAACTATTAAACATTCATCAACGGATCGATTTATCTTTAGTTTTGCCTCATCTCGAAATTCAGGCACCTCTGGTTCTAATCTTTGTGTTTTTTCATTTTGCATGAGATTCAATTATATCAGGTATATTATTTTGTAGAAGTAAAGAAAATAAAAACTCAAACTCTGGATAATTTATAGATGAAAGCATTAAGATTTGTGAAAATTTCAAATTTAGCATCAATATTGATTATTATTAAAACTATTATTTTCGCATGGATTAAATTTAACATCAGCTGATTTTTTTCTTGGTTTCATAAGGCAGGGTAGATGGAATGACTAGTATAGTATTTGAAACCAAATATGATACTTAGTTCATAATGATCAGTGATCACTATCATGATGAAAAATATCATCGGTCTATAATTATCTCATATTACGAACAACAACTTACTTAGTAATTTTCTCCCTTATCTTACTAGTTACTACTTTTCGATCTTTTTAAACAGTAATATCTTGGGCTTTGGGTTCCTGAAAAAATAGGTGTCATAGATTGAAATAGAGGCATCAATAATTGTTCCCCATTTCCCGATGTGTCTACATATTCTAAAAATACAAAATTTATAAACAAATTAGAAAAATAACCTAGGTTAAAAGTACAACCAATAGAGAGATGAGGAATGTGCACCCCTGGTTAGGTGGAGGTGCACATAGTCGGACTTTAAAATTCACAGTTCATCTCTTCCAAATTAAACTCTATATATAAATAACCTTTGTATAAGTTTTTTTTTCTTTTTTTGGTCTAAATGATATTCTGATGTAGAGGATCTACTTATTATAAAATAAACTAAGTAATTGAACAAAACAAACTAATTAAACTGAGGATTGGGATGTAATGTAAAAATTTATAAAATATTGATCAAGGAATCAGTCTTGATGCAAATATTTCACTACATATTGAGTTTCTCGTTGGCCTAAGTTGTGAATGTATTCCAAAACAAGTGGATATAATCATGGATGTCGTAGGTAGGAGAAAAAGAATGGGTTACGCATACGTTGGATCATGGTTCTTTCCTTCTGAGACTAATAAAAGTTGTTGGCTTATACTGCAAACGGGCATTAAATTCTTGATCGTGTTTGTATTCTCTACCGAAAAATATATATCTGATATCAAGCTAGTCACCAAAGTTATTTTACATAAATATTTTGAACTTACACTCGGCCAATGACTTCTTAACATGTTAGAAGTTCTTGTATTCTTTTTTGCCACAACTTCCTCATATTTTTACCTATATGGCACGCTTGGACCAATTAAGGAAGGCCATCATCCACATGGAATTTTAGACTGTTTCTTGTATCTTTTTTAATCATCTTGAAAAGACGAGGGTACAAGTGCGCCAACAATATTTTGAATTCAATGTATTTAAAGCATACGACTAGATAGAGTGCTTTTACAATTAAATAACTATAATACATGAATATGTTAGAGCTTTGATCGGCCGAACTCACAAGTGTTTCTATCTCAAGCTTGTTGTCAAATTTAGTTAATCAAAACTATATCTTAATTTCTAGTCTACATTTAGTCAAGTCTCTGATTAGGATAGAAGTGTGTAGTTGAGTACCAGACATCATTGCATTCTACCATCTGAAGGCGAAGATCAACTGAAGCATTTGGAGAACTTCATCAACAAAAGGTAAGCGAAGACTAAACCACATATTACTCAAGTTTTCGCTTTCTATTTATGAGACCATGTCGCATGACTAAAGTGGACTTTACATGCACAACATAAATTTCAAGTCAAGTTTATCTTGTTAATTATTCTCGAAATATGTTGACTAAGCTTAAGAACATTTGTTCAAAACTTGATGAATTTTGATTAGAGTTAATCATTTGAAAATAGCCTGGAACAGTGGTATGTGTCATTGATGTTATTCGGGAATGTTTCAAATTGATTATTAGAAAGAAATATAACTATTGTAAATCTGGATACAGGATAGTACACTTACCAGCTTACATACTAGCACAATTGTTATAGGTCCGGAACCGCAGTACACGTACCGGCGTATCTATAGTTTGGCAACGACTTTTAGTACACATACCGAGTATGCAAACATAAAAAAAGTCTGTTAAATCGTGAACTCAGGATAGTATACATACCGAAAAGGTTATGTATACTCCCGAACTTGTTTTGTCTTAAGGGTATACAAACTCGGTACACGTACAAAATAGCTCACATTATAACCTATGGTTGTGACTCAAGATTAAAGTCTTAAAGTGTTATATGAATATGGTTAAGCTTATAGTTCGCCTGGCTAGTTTCGGCTAAACTTTCATGAACAAGTCATTATACACGATTCAGTTACGGTTCATCCTAACCACAGTGTATATTTGTTGTGTTAATATCAAATCCAAGATTCATCTAACGGTGGATATTGATTGCTTGATTCCAAAGCTACCTTAGATTAAATTTAAAGCAACCTTTAATTTTGAAAGTCTATATAAGGAGAACCTCAAGCAACTGGGATCTTTGAATCCCTGACACTTTTGTTGCGTGTCCTAGTTGTAAACTAGAGTCGTGCTCTCCTTTAAAACTTTTTAGGTTTAGCCACTAAATATACTTCGCATAGGGGTTCGTGAAGCCATGTCCGACTATCTTTATCTTGATAGTTCGCGTATCTTGATCTTGCTACTAATTGTTGGGTCTCACTCCGATCAGGAAAGATAGATAGAAATTGCAAAGTTCTTCGTCTCAGATTTTGTGATTCCACAAGTATATTCCTCTATAACAATTTTTTGTTGAAATCGGAGTAGGTTTTACTTGTGAGGTGAAGAATAATCTAGGCTACTCTTTGGGAGTCATAAGTACCGGATTTTGAGGTTTGCTAGACTTTGTCTATTTCAAACGATTTCCTATCTCACCTTGATATTTTGATCATAACGGAAATCACATATAGGCTTATCTGTAGGAGGAAGATTGGTTAAAGTCTTCAATTGAGTTGAAGCAACTCTTATGCTATAAAGGAAGCCGACTAAGGGAATCAATTACGCAGAGTCTTGCGAGATTTAAGAGGCGTAAGGAGTGCGACTGTGGATTCGGTCTCAACTACATTCTAGTCCGAAGTATTGATAGTAAGATAGAGTCTATAGCGGCTTAATACAGTTTAGTGTTCAAATATGGACTAGGTCTCGGGGTTTTTATGCATTTGCGGTTTCCTCGTTAACAAAATTTCTGGTGTCAGTGTCATTTCTTCTTCCACATTATATTGTTTATCTTTATAATTGAAATATCATAGGTTGTACGTAAATCAATCAAAGTAGATACGTCCATCGTAATTGTTAAATACGACTTGACTGTTCTTGGATATTGATCTACGGTATCGTCCAAGTACTCAGGTTCACGTACTTGTCTCCATTTACATATTAATTATGAGAGAAATAGATACAAAATCTTAATATAATTCCTTGTTGAGATTCATTAAGTTGTATCTCTCGGAATTATATCTGATTTTAGTCCATACAGGTTTCCTAAGAAAAAGTTGGTGGTGTATTTTAGTACTCCCGCATTTTCAAAATATTAAAAGCACAAAAATATAACAGTTTTGTTAACAAGGAAACCACAAATGCATAAAACCCCGGGACCTGTTCCAGTTTTGAATACTCCCAGAATTAAACTGCATACAAAGACTACTACCAACTTCGTATAGTTGAGACCAAGTAAACTAACTCCAAGTTACCTAGTTCCTTCAATATCTCTGCGCTTACTACCAATTTGGTCAAACCAACGTGAATCCTATGATAGAGTTCACTATTTTAAGTTATTCCACCCGCTGTGAAGACTACTACCGCTCAACTCTTTTGGATCCTATTCCGAAAAAGTAATTCGGTAGTCGTCAAGAATTAAATCAAAGATATATGTTGTTATATAAAGGGTATTCCATTTAAATAATATAAACTCCTTTATATAGGTTTAGATCAAGATATAGATTATCGAGATAACCAAATCTTAGCTCAACCTATTAGATTCAGATCCTGAAGATAACCACCAAATGGTTGATTGTCGATCTACACAACAAGTTATGGAATTTTATCAAAGATAAAACAACTTGTTGGATTCCAGCCAACCAAGTGTGCACAAAGTATAATCACAAACATTAGAAACCAATCATATTTCTTTTTGTCTTCAAATCTTCGGTTTTCAATATACCTGCACAAATAACTTAATTCCCTTATGATCAATCACGCACATAACGAGTCTGTTAACAATGGATGATCACAAGCCTATCTTCAGATCTAAAAAAATATCTGAACTTTGTTGATTCTTGATATAGTTCAAGTGACCTTATATCAGAAGAGAAGGATCACGAAATAAATAAACTAGCGAATATCAAGATTCAACTATCGTTAGTCAATAAAATAAATAACCAAAAACTAAAATAACAATATAAATCTAGTTTGTCACCAACGGTACTTCTAGATGCTTTTTGATCCCACATAAGTCTTTAAAGAAGCGGATCTAAGAGATTTCCCTAACTAGGTTACTCTCCTCTCCAAGTGAGTATTATGAGTAATACTACTAGTCGACTTATCACACTGACTACAAAATAAAGTGTGTGTGTCAGTATAAGTTTGTAAGAAAAACAAACTTCACTATTTATAGACCAAGATAGTTTTGATTCCAAGTAATTTCTAAATTCAAAAATATCAAAAGGTATGCAATAAATACAATTTTTTGGATTTGTCTAATTCCAACTTATATACTGAAATATCTCATGGATGGCAACTCAACATTAGCTAGCATACAAGTATACTTTACTTATATATTCTCCAGATATATGCTTTACTTACTGGGAAAGCAAAGGCATATAAATTCAAAAATCAAATAAAATATTCTCAAATATTTCGGTTTGGGATCTCACTTTGAGTATCAAGTAATATCTCTGCATAATAAATAAATAAATTTTTAGCACATGTTCAAACAGTCATGATGTTGACGTAGTGAACTTGCTAAGTAATAACTCATATTCCGAAAACCATGTAGACCCTAAAGTGTATATTGAAAGTGGATGTTAGAGCATAGCTCGGTGAACTCACCAAGCGTTAATATGTAAAGTTTGGTTGTCATATTTTAGTACCAAAACTCATCTAGATTCGCTTGATTAAATACTAAATTCAACTTCATTTAGGTTAAAGTCTAGGAATGTTGGGACGTACAAGTATTACTCCGAAGACCTAAAGAATGTGAAGAAGTAACGACTACAACGACGACATCATCCTTCCACTTGAGGATAGTGTTAGAGCACTGCTCGGTCGAACTTTCAAGCGTTGCTATCTCAAGATTTTTGTCAAGTTTAGTTGCCAAAACTATAAGTCTTGATTTCTAGTCTACTTATAGCTAAGTCTCGAATTAGGATAGAAAGTGTAGTTGAGCATTAGACTTCACGACGTTCATCGATTGAAGACAAAGAACTACTAAGGGGAGCTTATGGAATTTCATTAACAAAAGGTATGTGGATACTTGAACTCATCTATCACTCAAAAGTCTATCTACTCTATCTCCTATTTGAAACAAAAGTCGTATATCTATATAGACTTCGATTATACACATTTGATATTTCGAGTTGCGTTTAACTCACTTACATATTTCTCCAAATATGTGTTGGTAAGCTTTCGGTTTAACCAAATTTATCTTATATTCTTGACGAAAGTCAAAAGATGATCATGTGAAAATTGCCTGGTAACATCTTACATGATTTGTGGGAGACAGTCATTTGATGTAGACTCGGAATGTTTCGTATTGATCATCCGATCACTTGAAAATTGCTTTGAAGCTAATAGTTTGTGTGAGACAGCTATTCATGTCTTCCAAGAATGTTTCAATGGTTGAAAGGAGAGTTTTGAACAATTGGATTTAAGCATAGCAAGCGTAGTTGTATACATGTAATCCATGTCCGGGAACCATGGTATGCATACCCGTATAAGTACGTGTTGGTTTTGTGAATTCCGGGAACGTGGTATGCGTACCGGTATGCGTACTGGCGTAAGGTTCAAGTCCGGGAATTTCTGCTGAGTTTGGAAGGTATGCGTACCAGTTCGCATACTGGCGAAACCCAAAATTGGTCCGGCTACTTAGGTACACGTACCTGTATGCATACCTAAGTGGATAATGTTCTAAAATCGGTTTGTTCATGAACTAATACATTTATATAATAAGGAAAGCAATCTTTTGCAAACCATGGCTTTAATGTTCATGACTTGATTCGAGTGAATCAAAATCGATTTTGCTTCAATTGTGTCTTGTATACTTCTATGAGAATATAAACACTTGAACAAATCTAGAACTAGTTTCATTTTAGTCATTTGAACTAGTTATGGTTAAGATGAATAAGGTTGATATGAAAGTGTTCATATGGCTAACTTCGGTTAACTATTTTTGTGCGTAAAAAGATAAGTTCGATCTAACGGTTGAAAGATATTAGCTTGAGTCTAATAAAGTTTTCATCTAACGGTGAATATTGAATGCTTTATTACCAAGGTAACATTGATTGCAAACCCTGATTTGAAGACTATATAAAGGAGAATTCTAGCAACTGGGAAACCTAATCCCCACACCTCCTGTGTGATACTAGTTGCGACTAGAGTCGATTCTCCTTTAACCTTAGGTTTTTCACGAAACCCTGTAGGTTAACGACTTAAAGACTTCATTGGGATTGTGAAAGCCAGACCCAACTATTTTCTCTGTAGTTGCGTGATCTGATCTTGTTGTTTCTATCGTCATTGGGTACTATCTTCTCTAAGATTGGATCGAGATTTAATCTCCGATAGGCAAGATAAAAATTAGTTACAAACATCTTCGACTCATCGTTTGTGATTCCACAATATCTTGTGTAGCAACCATACGATTAAGATTATTATGAGGTGATTGATATTTCTAGGATGTTCTTCGGGAATATAAGTCCGGTATATTAATGCAGGACGGAAGCGTGAATAAAGAATTTTTATAGTAAAGTAGAAGAATAGTTGAGAAATCTCAGTATTGGTTTATAATAATAATGTGTTCTTACATAGGACTAGTCTCCTATTTAAATAACTCTAAGACTCAAACTTGGAACATAAGAAATCCCTAAAATAAATAATATTCTAGAATTATAAAACTTCTAAAAATAAGATATACCTATATTAAATTAATTAAACTCTAGAAATAATAATAAAATTATTAATCCTAAATCTAACGGATGTCCTACATCAGGCCCGCCATCTTGAAAAGAATTCGTCTCGAATTAGCAAAGTATCGAAGAACATGTGCTACATCTGGCCCGCCATCTTGAAAAGGAGTCGTCTTCGAGTTCACCAAATATTGTAAACGACCCTCCCAACATATAATATACTTTGAGTAAGTTGATGATCGTAGAGTTAAACACCATAAAATTGATTTTTGAACACAAAAGTTGATGTCGACGTTGGCAACAATTGGAGTAGTAATTATCTCGCAATACTTTTGAATCACGAAAATATTTTCGCATAGCTTTTGATTTTCAAGAACAATGGTATTAGGCGACCCACAAGAAGATGGTGTCTCCGGTGTCTACGATGTTGATATTGGCGAAACTTCTTCGTCACTGTTGGGGTGAATAACTTGTATTTGTTCATAAGAGACAAGACAATTTACATCCACTTCAACGTTATGAAGTTGACAAGCATCATTGTAAATAGATCTACGAGCACCATTCTGTTTTAACGCAAAAGCAGCCAAATTTGTTGAAATTATCTCAAGTTGACGCTGAGTCGCCGCTTGAGATTCTACAATTTGTCGTTGAGATTTTGCAATATCACAAAATACGTCGTCCAATTTAAACATTATAAAATACCGATGACACAGCGGGTTTTGTCTGTTTGCTGGAGTGAAAATAAGACCAAAAAGAGTTAAGAGGAAAAAAAAAAGGTGATTGGATCAATTAATTAAGTAATAAGAAACGAACAGTGATAAGAGGAAGGGATGAAGTGGAGTTATTGTCCGTAAGGTGGAAAAGAAATAAGGTGGGACGGATGATATGACCGAAAAAGACGGAGGTAATGGATGTAGAGACAGGTGGTGCTGGTATAAAATTAACAAACGTTTTGTTTTGTTTTGTTTTTTTTTGTTTTTTTCTTGAGGTAAACGGAAATAAAGGATAATAGGGTTTAGAAGAAGAGATGCGGAGATCTCGATAAGTAAAGGTGACGAAAGGGTAAAGAAATTTAGATGAAAAGAATAAGAGGATCGAAGCCGAAGCTCGTGATGCCACTTAATGCAGAACGGAAGCGTGAATAAAGAATTTTGATAGTAAAGTAGAAGAATAGTTGAGAAATCTCAGTATTGGTTTATAATAATAATGTGTTCTTACATAGGACTAGTCTCCTATTTAAATAACTCTAAGACTCAAACTTGGAACATAAGAAATCCCTAAAATAAATAATATTCTAGAATTAAATAACTTCTAAAAATAAGATATACCTATATTAAATTAATTAAATTCTAGAAATAATAATAAAATTATTAATCCTAAATCTAACGGATGTCCTACATCATATATCAATTGGTTCCTGTTCACTTTGATTTATCTAAAGACATAACAAAACTCATAGGTTTATCTTTGGGAGACAAATTTATCCATACAATAGACTTTTTTGTGTGAGACAGATTGGTTTATCAAGTCTTAGACTTTGGGTCGTAGCAACTCTTAGTTGTGGCTGGGATCAGCTAAGGAAATCAAGTGCGTAGAGTCATGTTGGGATTCAGAGACATAAGGAGCGCAACTGTACCTTGATCTGTATGAGATTTGTTAGGGCTCAACTACATTCCAGTCCAAAGTTAACTTGGAGTAGGCTAGTGTCTGTAGCGGCTTAATATAGTGTGGTGTTCAAATCTGAACTGGGTCTCGGGGTTTTTCTGCATTTGCGGGTTTTCCTCATTAACAAAATTTCTGGTGTATGTGTTATTTCTTTTCTGCATTATATTTTTTTATATAATAGAAATATCACAGGTTGTGCATAAGTTCAATCAATTCTGAATCCAATCTTTGGTTGTCGATTAAATTGATTGACACTTGGATATTGGTTTTTGATGTCGTCCAAGTTATTTCTTATATGCAATCGGGCTCACAAATTCCTATTTGGTTGATTGCGAAATGAATTGAGAAATAGAGATACAACTCTTGAATATATTTCCATTGATTGAGTTTGACTGTCTAGTTGATTCTCTTAGAATTATATTGGAGTGTGTCCATACAGATTTCTAAGTGAAATATTGGGTGTGGTTATTAGACCCCCGCTTCTTCGGTTAGTAATATTGACTTGATCTTGTTTCCATTTCTAACGTATCTTTGAAGTCATGCTATATTGAAAACATAACATGTGAAGTTGTATACATTGTATATAATACTCTAATGATGTGACATGGTCGTAATAGTATGATCAAAGTGTTAAGGAAAACATATTACGAAGTATGAACGCTTATCTTTTGGAACTTCGTAAGTACGACATCGACATTATCTATTGTATATATTATTTGATTATGTGTGCATTATATAGGTATGTTTTCATCCTACAAAACTATGTATCTTTACACGAGTTTAAGGAAGTAGATCTATGAACTTGGTTCATAATCGAAAAGGGAAATTGTTAGAGCACTGCTTGGTCTAACTCGCAAGCGTTGCTATCTCAAGCTTGTTTGTGAATGTTAGTGATCAAAACTATAAGTCTTGATTTCTAGTCTACTTATAGTGATGTCTCGGACTAAGATAGATTGTGTAGTTGAGCAATAGACTTCACGACGTTCATCAATTAAAGACGAAGAACTACTAAGGAGAGCTTGTGCAACTTCATTAACAAAAGTTATGTTGAGACTAAAACTCATCTATCACCTGGAAAGTCTATTTCTACTCTATCTCCTATATTGAGACAAAAGTCGTATTACTATATAGTTTTCGATTATGCACATTTGAGATTTCGAGCTGGGTTTGACTCGCTTACATATTTCTCGAAATATGCGTTGGTAAGCTTTCGCTTCAACCAAGTTCATGAAAATCGCTGAGTAACATCTTACATGGTTTGTGTGATTCAATCATTTGGTGTAGACTTGGAATGTTTCGTTATGATTATTTCAATAACTTGACATTTGCTTTGATGCTAATAGTGTGTGAAAACGGCTATTGTCATCCTCTAAGAAAGTTTCAATGATTGAAATAGAGTTTATAACTATTGGATTATGAACATAGTATGCATACTTGCATGTATGTGATCCATGACTGGAACTATAGTATGCATACCCGTATACATACTTGTAGTTGTGAAATTCCGGGTACTAAGTACACATACCGGTACGCATACTTGCGTAAGGTATAGGTCCAGGAATTTCTGCTGGGTTTTGGAAGTGTACTAAGGTATGCGTACCCGTTCGCATATTGGCGAACCCAAACTCAGACCGGCTACTTAGGTATGCGTACACGTGTGCATACTTGAGTGGTTAAAGTTCTAAACTCGGTTGGCTCATGAACTAATACATTTATATATTAAGGAATGCATTTTTTGCAAACCGTGGCTATAATGTTCATGAATTGATTCGAGTGAATCAAACCGATTTTGCTTCAATTGTGTTCTTGTATACTTCTATAAGAATATAACAATTGAAAAACTCTTTAACTAGTTTCATTTGAGTCACTTGAACTAGTTGTGGTTAAGGTGAATAAGGTTGATATGAGAGTGTTCATATAGCTAACCTCGGTTAACTACTGTTGAGCCAACATGGTGTACACGTTTAGGTACGGTTACTCAAACCTAAATGAGGGTACATTTCATTTGTGTATAACAAGCTAAGTTCGATCTAACGGTTGAAAGATATTAGCTTGAGTCTAATCAGGTTTTCATTTAACGGTGAATTTTGAATGCTTTGTTACCAAGGTAACCTAGATTGCAAACCCCGATTTGAAAACTATATAAGGGAGAACTCTAGCAACTTGGAAACCTAATCCCCACACCTCCTGTGTGATACTAGTTGCGAGTCGATTCTCCTTTAACTTTAGGTTTTTCACGAAACCCTGTAGGTTAGCAACTTAAAGACTTCATTGGGATTGCGAAGCCAGACCCAACTATTTTCTCTGTAGTTGCGTGTTCTGATCTTGGCCTGTTCTATCGTATTAAGTACTATCTTCTCTAATATTTGATCGAGATTTATTCTCCGATAGGCAACATAAAAAGTTGTCACAAACATCTTCGTCTCATCGTTTGTGATTCCGCAATATCTTGTTTCGCTACCATACGATTAACATTATTGTGAGGTGATTGATAATACTAGGCTGTTTTTCGGGAATATAATTCTGGTTTATCAATTGGTTCTTGTGCACCTTGATTTATCAAAAGACGGAACAAACTCGTAGGTATTTCTGTGGGAGACAGATTTATCTATTCCAATAGACTTTTCTGTGTGAGACAGATTTGTTTATCAAGTCTTCAACTTTGGATCGTAGCAACTCTTGGTTGTGGGTGAGATCATCTAAGGGAATCAAGTGCGTAGAATCCTGCTGGGGTTCAGAGACGTTAGGAGCGCAACTGTACCTTGATCAGTGTGAGATTGATTAGGGCTCAACTACATTCCAGTCCGAAGTTCATTGGTAGTAGGATAGTGTCTGTAGCGACTTAATACAGTGTGGTGTTCAAAGCTGGACTAGGTCCCGGGATTTTTCTGCATTTGTGTTTTCCTCGTTAACAAAATTCTGGTGTTTGTGTTATTTGTTTTCCACATTATATTTTTTTATATAATAGAAATATCACAGGTCATGCGTTAAGATCAATCAATTAGATAATCCAACCTTTGGTTGTTGATATAAATTGATTGACACTTGAACATTGGTCTTTAGTACCGTTCAAGTTATTTCTCTTATTCAACCGGGCTCGCAAATTCCTATTTGATGATTGCAGATTTAATCGAGAAATTGAGATATAAACTCTTTGATATACTTTTCTCTAGATTGAGTCTGACTGTCTAGTTGATTCTCTTGAAAGTATATTGGAGTTTGTCTATTCAGATTTCCGAACGAAATATTGGGTGTGGTTGTTAGACCCCCGCTTTTTCAATTGGTATCAGAGCAGGAAAACACGTTTAAGACCTTACAAGTCTGTGTTTGTAGCGATCTGACTCTATGGACAGTAGTGTTATCTCGATAAATGCACCACCAGATCCAGGGATTTTAGAATTCTCTTCCATGAATGATTTAATAAAATCTGTAGAAGAAATTCTATCTACACCTCCACCAGGTTTAAAATCCCTTGAAGTGTTTTCAGGGCCTGAAAAGAAGCTTGAGAGCTTATCTCTTGATGTTGTGTTATACCTCCAGAAAGAGTAAGAATCTCTTGATAAGCTAAACCAAGTTATGATGAATAATATTCATGTTGATGTTGATCTTGATTTACTAATTAGTAAGAGCAGTGCTCCTCCTATGGGTAATCCATTTGGTTGTGACAAACTAAACGAATTACAAGAGGAGTTTAAGTCTAGACTGCATCATCTCAAAGCATGATTCATATCTTTGGTCAATTCATGATACACCCAGTCAAGATAATAGTATTGTCTTCTTTTATGAAAGAGTTAGGACGTCTCTTTTTATCAAAAGAGTTTCCCTACGCAGTACTAAACATTATCTGCAAACACTGTTTTTATTAAGTTTTAAAATGAGACATTAGGGAATCAATGTTTTGGGTATCTCTCTAAAGTCTTTCGTAAAACTTGTAAAAACAGATTCTCAGATGTTTCTCAACTTTGTTGAATGCAAAAATAGTTGGAAAGAAACTCTTTCTTGGTGCCATGGTAAGAAATACATTGTTCACCTCAACACCAACAAATGCCATGTTATGTATACGGTGAGGGGAAGCACAAGAACTGGGGCACACATATTATGTTGGGTATGATTTTGAATGTTTGGTGACGTTGTAGAATTCAATCGGATTCTTCTAAAAAGGCATGTCTCTAAACTTGAGCAAGTTTTATGATGATCTATGTACCTTGTGTATCGTTCATGTCTAGCTAACTTGATTTGTGTTTAAGGTTCTTAAACGTCCCGGTTTAAAAATAGTTGTTCGAGATGTTTTGGTCTTCATGGTACACTTCATGTATGCATACCAGTTTGCATACCAGTTTACAAATGAGTTTTTATAATAAAATCCAGGGAAATTCGTTTGTATACCAGTTTGCATACCCGTATGCATACTTTTCTGTAGACGTCGATATTTGGTAAACCTGTTTTGGCCGTATCTTCTTCGTCCAAACTCGGAATGACCTCATTCTTTTTGCATTCTCTTCCTATTTGAATTCTCCTAAAAATGAAGATGATAATTCTTGAACTTGAATGAGTTAAGATTGGTCTTTGTCCTGTCTCTTGTTTTTGAGTGTTTTGCTCCGTTTCGTCGCACTGGTTCCACTTCTCTTGGACTTGGGCACTTGGATTATTGGAGTAACACTCTTCTAAGCTCATTTGTAGCTTTTATAAGAATGTTGTTGGTGAATCACAAAGAAGGAATTTCAAGAATAGGCAGTAGTACGCATTGTTATGGGATTCTTGAATGTTCACAATCATCTTATGTGAATTATAGTGCATGGTCATTAATGACTTTGTATGTTCTTATTTGTTAAGAAAATCTTTTTATACGCCTTTGGTATCTATTCTTGGTGTAAATCCGTGCGAAAAAGATTGATTCTACCCTCTAAGGACAAATCATCTTATATGTGCATTACGAGTTTGTCTTGATGTCTAGGAAACTTCTTATGAGAATTTATTCTTGTATTTTTAAGAAGGATAACTAGGGTTTGGAATAGCCATTATTGTGAGTACACATATATATTGCCAATGTTTTCATCTTGCAGTGTTTTTAAATTTATTTATTTAAATTCTAAAGTTTATTTGGAAGATGATTTTTGCAGTATTAATCTTTATGGTTTTATATATTGCAAATTGTTATGGGATATGTTGTTTACGTCCGTGAACCTTGACTGTCCCATACTTGTTCAAAAATTAACACTATTATATGTCGGTATGAAAGTATTGATAAAAGATAGTATGAACTTTTGACTACAAAATTTAAGCCTATTATGTCATTATGTAAATATTGATGGAAGATAGGATGAAATTTTGTTGACAAAGATTAACTCTATTATATGTCATTGTGCAAATAGTGATGAAAAATAGAATGAAGCTTTGATTATTCCGCAGTATTGGTTTTTCCCTGATTCACATCTTTGTGTATGTACTGTGCGCTCCATAAGTTTTATTATGTTGAGCATGGCCAATTGAATTGAGCATTTTCCTTGTAGTTAATTCAATTGAGATTTTTGGATAAAAATTCATGTTTCATGTGATTTGTTAATGTCCAAAGAAATTCTTCTTTTCTTGTAAAAGTAAGGTCGTTCTTGTTGTTCTTTCGGGAATGACATTTTATGGGGGCTTGTGCTTAATTGCCAAATCTTTGTGGGGAGTGCGGCTGTGGAATATTGTAGGAGTTATCTTGTATCTTTATAAACTCCTTGATGAATACACTAAGTTTCGACTATGTGAAATCATCGAAACAAGTTGGTATGTTGTTCTCTTTTGGTCATGAAGTATCTATATGAAAATTTCATGAGGATTCCACTAGTTTTCGTACCTTTGCCAATTTATATTTACAAAAAGGGGGAGAATTAATGTGTAGTTCACACTATAAATACATATGGTTTACGGATCATTATGTAAGGGGGGGTGGTTTTCATTGTGAGATGAAGTATTAACTAAGGGGGAGTGATACATATCACCATAGTATTGTTGTCAATGTTGTGATACAATTGACCTTTGATGTTGTGTAATAATACTATGACACTGTATAACAATGATTGAGAGCAACTGTTTTCTCATTGTTATAGCTACGGATCTTCAACAACTATGATGCCGAGTTGAACACATTTAGAATCAATGGAGTACTAGGAGGTGACGAAGATTTCAAGTAATGTTGAAGAACCAAGGATATCAAGCATTTGGATGAGAAGCTAAAAAGTTTATTTATTTTGTAATCCATATGTATTGATAGTTTTGTCACTAAATTGACAAAGGGGGAGATTTTTAGAGCACTGCTCGGTCGAACTCGCAAGCGTTGCTATCTCAAGCTTATTTGTCAATGTTAGTGATCAAAACTATAAGTGTTGATTTCTAGTCTACTTATAGTGATGTCTCGGACTAGAGTTTGTCAATGTTAGTGATGAAAACTATAAGTCTTGATTTCTAGTCTACTTATAGGTTCACGTCCGTGAATTTCTGCTGGAGTTTGAAAGTTAAACAAACTCAATCCTGTTACTTACGTACGCGTACCTGTTCGCATACTTAGGTAGGTTACTTTCTAAAATTGGTTTGTTCATGAACTAAAACATTTATATAATAAGGAATGCAACTTTGCAAATCGTGACTATAATGTTCATGAATCGATTCGAGTGAATCAAAAACGATTTTGCTTCCATTGTATCTTGTATACTTCTATGAGATCTAAGCAATTGAATAATTATCTAACTAGTTCATTTGATTCATTTGAACTAGTTATGGTGAAGATGAATAAGTTTGATATGAAAGTGCTCATATGGCTAACCATTGGTTAACTATTGTTGAACCAACTAAGTGTACACATTTAGGTACGGTTACTCAAACCTAAATGAAGTTACATTTCATTTGTGTATAACAAGCTAAGTTCGATCTAACACTTGAAAGATATTAGCTTGAATCTAATCAGGTTTTCATCTAACGGTGAATATTGAATGCTTTGTTACCAAGGTAACTTAGATTGCAAACCCTGATTTGGAGACTATATAAAGGAGAACTCTAGAAACTGGGAAAACTAATCCCCACACCTCCTGTGTGATACTAGTTGTATAAGCTAGAGTCGATTATCCTTTAACCTTAGGTTTTTCACGAAACCCTGTAGGTTAACGACTTAAAGGATTCATTGGGATTGTGAAGCCATACCCAACTATTTTCTCTGTAATTGCGTGTTTTGATCTTGCCATGTTCTATCGTATTGAGTACTATCTTCTCTAATATTTTTTCGAGAATGATTCTCCGATAGGCAAGATAAAAATTAGTCACAAACATCTTCGTCTCATCATTTGTGATTCCACAATATCTTGTTTCCCTACCATACGATTAAGATTATTGTGAGGTGATGGATAATACTAGGTTATTCTTCGGAAATATAAGTCCGGTTTTTCAATTGGTTCCTGTGCACCTTGATTTATCAAAATACGGAACAAAACTCGTATGTATTTCTGTGGGAGATAGATTTATCTATTCCAATATACTTTTCTGTGTGAGACATTTGTTTATCAAGTCTTTGACTTAGGTTCGTAGTAACTCTTGGTTGTGGGTGAGATCAGCTAAGGGAATCAAGTGCATAGAATCATGCTGGGGTTTAGAGACGTAAGGAGCGCAATTGTACCTTGATCAGTGTGAGATTGATTAGGGATCAACTACATTCCAGTCCGAAGTTCATTGGTAGTAGGCTAGTGTCTGTAGCAGCTTAATACAGTGTGGTGTTCAAAGCTGGACTAGGTCCCAGGGTTTTTTTGCATTTACGGTTTCCTCGTTAACAAAATTCTGGTGTCTGTGCTATTTCTTTTCCGCATTATATTTTGTTATATATTAGAAATATCACAGGTTGTGCGTTAGGATCAATCATATAGATAATCCAACCTTTGGTTGTTGATATAAACTGATTGACACTTGAATGTTGGTCTGTGGTACCGTTCAAGTTATTTCTCTTATTCAATCTGGCTCGCAAATTCCTATTTGTTGATTGCAGATTGAATCGAGAAATTGAGATATAAACTCTTTGATATAATTTTAACTAGATTAAGACTGTCTGTCTAGTTAATTCTCTTGAAAGTATATTGGAGTTTTTCTATTCAAATTGCCGAACGAAATATTGGGTGTGGTTGTTATACCCCCGATTTTTCAGAAATCATGATTGGTCTTGCTATTCTTTGAATACCTTTTGGATGAATAATGGAATATGACTTTGGTAGAACCTATCTTAACTTATTGAGATTTATGTTATAACCGGCCATGGCCTATATAATCTAGTTGTAACCGATCACAAGCTATATTGGAATGCAAGTTGTAACTGGTCATTAGTTATTTTGGGAACCAAGGTATAACCGGTCACAAGATGAATTGGGAAGTCAGTTGTAATCGATCACAAGCTACCTTTGGGAAGCAAGGTGTAAACGATCACAAGCTAATTCAAGAAGTAAGGTGTAACCGATCACAAGCTACCTCTGAGAAGCAAGGTGTAACCGCTCACAACCTGGTTTGGGAAACATGGTACAACCGATCACAATTTACATTGTGAGGTTGGTATAAACGGTCCCAAGAAGCAAAACCGGGTTTCCAATATTCACATATCTCTGTAATTTTTGTGTGAAGCTTGGAAATTAGGGTCTGCTAAGAAACTTCTAGATGTCGACATATTTGAACATGTACATAACTCTTATCATTTATTGTTCAAAGATATTCCTTGATACTCAAGGTGATCACTGTTCCGAAAAATTGAAAAGCATTTAATTATGATTTTCATCATATATGTTTTAATTACAAGCAATTAAAGCATATCCTCTGGAAAATATTATTAGTTAATATGCTAGACTAATAATAAAAGTTTTCTATGAGAGTTTTCGGTAATATAGGTTTGGCACTTAAGTGGAAATGGGAAAACCTAAATTAGGTACTTTAATGCATATCTTGAGAATATATTCGGTTTTGGAATTTCCTTGTTGTCCAAATAACCTTGGTCTATAAATACTTGAGTTTGCATTTCTTGCAAACCGTCCTAAGAGCCACGCAAACTTCATTTCTGTTGTTTTTGGTGGAGCTGTCTATTTGGAGAGGAAAGTATCCTAATTAGGTGAAATCTCTTACGACCGCTCGTTTAAAGACTTTTGTGGAATCAAGAAGCTCTACAGTTACCGTTGGTGGGAAACTAGATAATTGCAGTGTTATTAGTTTTCGATTATTGATTTGATTGACTAATGGTTGTTGAAACTTTGATTGCACCTAGTTTTTTTATTCTTAAGAATCTTTTGTTCTGATATAAGATTCACTCATACTAGATTAAAGTATCGACAAGATCTTGAGAACCATCTTTGGATATAAAGACATCTTATGATAATCCATTGATAACAGACTCCGTTCTATGCGTGATTGATCACAAGAGGATTCAAGTTTTGTTGTGCGGGTTTTCGAAGGAAAAAGAAGATTTGAAGACGAAGAAGAATTCTTATTAGTTTTCGTATCTTGTGGATTTAGTGCACAAACCTTGATCGGATGGGATCCAACTAGAATCGGGTTGTCTTTGATAGATCTGATTGATTAGTTGCGTGAGATCGGTATCGCTTTATAGTTTCACTTTGAGATCTATATTGATTGAGTACGAATCTAAACTTGGTTATTTCAGTAATCATTGACATAAGAGCCTTTATCAACAACTCATCTTATCTTCTAGCAAGATTGTTTAGAGTGGTTACCAAACAGATTCTTCCTTTGCTATTTGGAATACGATCCAAAGGACTTGCTATTCACGTGCGTGAATCTAGAAGTCGGAGGCATAGGGATACTGAGGGAACCAAGTAGCTAGGGGTAGTCTGCTTGGTCTCAACTATACGAAGTTGGTATTAGATTTTGTATATCAGCATAATTCAGAGAGTATTCAAAACTGAACTAGGTCCCGGGGTTTTTCTGCATTTGCGGTTTCCTCGTTAACAAAATCTTGCTGTGTCTTTTACTATGTTTTCCGCATTATAGTTGTTATTATAATTAAGTAAAATACACAAGTGCGTTAACTCCGTAATACTTGATATTAATCCTATATCGTATCGGTTCTTACCGAACCTATTATCAAGTACAAACTTTTTTGTCGTATCGTCTCGATCTTGTATCCATAGTCAATCACACAAGTTATCTTGTTGTTGTATTGTCTCGATCTCGTATCCATAGACGATCACACGAAGTGTGAAACGAATGTTTTCTATTGTCTCGACTCTGTCCATAGAAAATCACATTCGGTAGAGGACGTATAGGTTATAAATAAAAGATTGTGGTGTATTTGGGTACCCTCGTATTTTTAGTGGAAATATAATTGATATTAGGGATCGATCCTCCAAAAGATCCCCAGGTAGGGATCGGTTCTGCTAAAGATCCACAAATAGGGATCAGTTCAGCAAAAGATCCACGGGATTCCTTTCAACTAAGAAACAATTTTCGTAAATGAAAATGCGGGGGTCTAACAACCACACCCAATAATTTGTTTGGAAATATGAGAGGACTTACTCCAATATACTTTCTAGAGAATCAACTAGACAGTTAGACTCAATCTAGAAAAAAGTATATCAAATAGTTTAATATCTCTGTTTCACAATATAATCAACAAATCAAACAGATAGAAATCAGCGAGCCTGATTATTATGTGAAACAACTTGAACGGTACCAAAGACCAATGTTCAAGTTTCAATCAATTTATATCAACAACCAAAGGTTAGATTATCTAATTGATTGATGTTAACGCACAACATATGATATTTCAATTATATAACAAAATATAATACGGAAAAGAAATAACACAGACACCAGAATTTTGTTAACGAGGAAAACCGCAAATGCAGAAAACCCCGGGACCTAGTCCAGTTTGAACACCACACTGTATTAAGCCGCTACAGACTCTAGCATACTACCAATGAACTTCAGACTGGACTGTAGTTGAACCCTAATCAATCTCACACTGATTCAAGGTATAATTGCGTTCCTTATGTATCTGATCCCAGCGGGATACTACGCACTTAATTCCCTTAGCTGATCTCACCCACAACTAAGAGTTGCTACGACCCAAAGTCGAAGACTTGATAAAAAAATCTGTCTCACACAGAAAAGTCTATAGATTGAATAAATCAGTCTCCCACAGAAATACCCAAGAGATTTTGTTCCGTCTTTTAATAAATCAAGGTGAACATGAACCAATTGATAACCCGGACTTATATTCCCGAAGAACAACCTAGTATTATCAATCACCTCACAATAATCTTAACCGACTAGCGAAACAAGATATTGTGGAATCACAAACGATGAGACGAAGATGTTTGTGATTACTTTTATCTTTCCTATCGGAGAAATTAATCTCGAGTCAATTATTTCGATTGTACTCGATACGATAGAATCGTGCAAGATCAGAACACGCAACTACAAAGAAAATAGTTGGGTCTGGCTTCACAATCCCAATGAAGTATTTGAAGTCGTTAACCTACAGGGTCTCGATAGAAACCTAAGGTTAAAGGAGAATCGACTCTAGTTTATCCAACTAGTAACACACATGAGGTATGGGGATTAGGTTTCCCAGTTGCTAGAGTTCTCCTTTATATAGTTTTCATATCAGGGTTTGCAATCCAAGTTACCTTGGTAACAAAGCATTCAATATTCACCGTTAGATGAAAAACCTGATTCAACCAAGCTAATATCTTTCAACCGTTAGATCGAACATAGCTTGTTACACACAAATGAAATGTACCCTCATTTAGGTTTATGTAACCGTACCCAAACGTGTACACCATGTTGGCTCAACAATAGTTAACCGAAGTTAGCCATATGATTACTCTCATATCAACCTTATTCATCTTAACCATAACTAGTTCAAATGACTCAAATAAAACTAGTTAAAGAGCCGTTCAATTGCTATATTCTCATAGAAGTATACAAGAACACGATTGAAGCAAAATCGGTTTGATTCACTGGAATCAATACATGAACTTTATAGCCACGGTTTGCAAAGATTGCATTCCTTATTTTATAAATGTTTAAGTTCATGTACACAACTGATTTTAGAAAGTAACCAACTCAAGTATGCAAACTTGTACGCATACTTAAGTAGCCGTACCTTTGGTTATGCCAGTACGCGTACGGGTGCACATACCAATTTACATTCCAAACTACATCAGAAATTCACAGACGTGAGACTTCCGCCAGTATGCGTACAGGTACCCATACTGCAGGTTCCCGGTTTTGGACTTATACACAAATGTGATAACACACTATGTTTATATTCAAACATGGTTACATGATTCTAAACTCTTTATCTCAATCATTGAAACTTTCTTAGAGGATGACAATAGCCGTTTTCACACACTATTAGCATCAAAGCAATTTTCAAGATATTGAAATAATCATTAACGAAACATTCTAAGTCTATACCAAATGATTGTATCACACAAACCATGTAAGATGTTACTCGGCAATTTTCACACGATATAAGATGAACTTGGTCGAAGCGAAAGCTTGCCAACACATATTTCGAGAAATATGTAAGCGAGATAAACTCAGCTCGAAATCTCAAATGTGTATATAGAAAACTATGTCGTAATACGACTTATTTCTCAATATAGGAGATAGAGTAAAAATAGACTTTCCAAGTGATAGATGAGTTTCAGTATCCACATACCTTTCGTCGATGAAGTTCCACAAGCTCCCCTTAGTAGTTATTCGTCTTCAAACGATGAAAGCCGTGAATTCTAATGCTCAACTACACAATCTATGTCCTAGTCCGAGACATATATAAATAGGCTAGAAATCAAGACTTATAGTTTTGATCACTAACATTGACAAACATGCTTGAGATAGCAACACATGCGAGTTTGACCGAGCAGTGCTCTAACAATCTCCCCCTTTGTCAATTTTAGTGACAAAACTATCAATACATATGGATTACAAAATAAATAAAACTTTGTAGCTTCTCATCCAAATGCTTGATCTCCTTGGAATCTTCAACACGACTCGAAATCTTTGTCACTTCCAAGTACTCCATGATTTTAAACGTGTTCAACTCAGCATCATAGTTGTTGAAGATCCGTAGTGATAACAATGAGAAAACAAATGCTCTCGATCAGTGTTATACAGTTTCATAGTATTATTACACAACATCAAAGTTCAATTGTATCACAACTTTGATAACAATACTATGGTGATATGTATCACTCTCCCTTAGTCAATAGTTCATCTCGACATGAAAACCACTCCCCCTTACATAATGATCCGTAAACCATATGTATTTGTAGTATGAAACTACACATTAATTCTCTCTCTTTTTGTCAATATAAATTGGCAAAGGTACGAAAACTAGTGGGATCCTCATGAAATTTTCATAGAGATACTTCATGACCAAAAGAGAATAACATACCAAATTATTTAGATGCAATCATCAAGGTGTTTGGAAATAAAGCACAAGTTCATAAAGAACTCTCCCCCATAAAATGTCATTCCCGAAAGAACAACAAAGGCGACCTTGCTTTTACAAGAAAAGAAGGATTTCTTTGGATATAACCAAATCACATGAAAACATGGATTTGAATCCAAAAATCTCCATTGAATCAACCACAAAAATGATCAACTCAATTGGCCATGCTCGATATAAGAGAACTTACAGAGCAACACAGTTAAGGCACAAAAGTGTGGATTGGAGATCGACCAATACTGCGAAATAAACAAGGATTCATTCTATTTTACATCACTATTTGCACAATGACATATAATAGACTTAATCCTTGTAAACAAAATTTTTATCCTTTCTTCCATCAAAAAATAATGACATAAAAGGATTTAACTTTTGAATGTCAAAAGTTCATCCTATCTTTTATCAATACTTTCATACCGACATAATAAAGATAACTTTTGAAAAAGTATGGGACAGTCACAGGTTCACGGACGTAAAAAACATATCCCATAACAAATTGTAATATATAAAATCATAAAGATTAAAATTGCAAAATCATCTTCCAAATAACTTAGAACTTAAATAAATAAATCTAAAAACATTGAAGATGAAAACGTTGGAAATAGCTATGTTTACTTGATAAGCACGAAAGTGCGATGCTTTTTCATCCATAATTACATTAGCTAGGCCTTATTTATTGCTAATAAACTTGTTTTAAGTCTTCTCAAGGAAATAAGTTCTTATGGAGAAAGCACCTCGGAATAATGTTAAAGGCACCCCAGAAAGTGATTAAGGCACCCAAGATACCTTATCCTACAAATTCAAATTTAGGCGGGCTTTCACCAAATGGTGAACAAGAAATGGTGCAAGAGTTTTCACCAAATATGTTTGACCAGCACATGACGTGCTTAGCCAACACTAGCACATGACGTGCTTAACCAAAAGTGAAGATCACTTTCAAAGTTTCCAAAGTTTTATGCATGCATGGGATTAAATATAGTTGACACGTTTTGAGCACTGATTATATATCACCACTTTATTATCTGCTAATGGGTCATGGTGCTTAGCAAGAGTTGACGTGTGCCAAGGAAATGTCGACTAAAAATTTACCAATTATAAATGGATTTGGTCCGTGGCTTCCATACAGATGCATGAGGCAGTTCATTATCGGCTGGATTGCATATCATCATCTCCTTTGTTTCCTAATATTGTTTTATTTCGGAGTTGATTTGAGCATGTACGCTGGCTATATTTGGGAAGTTAAAAGATATTCTTTTGGCAAAATCTTGGTCATCAGTTATTCATGAGCTGGAGATGCGACGGAAATATATCTTTTATGGAAACCATTTCATAGTATGACGATATTTGGCGTTAGTTTTGGACCATTTTAAAGTGACGAAAAAGGAATGTGCGGAAATATAAAAAGTGGAGTTTGGGCAACGTACCTGGCATGGAGAGTTAGGGGGTGAAGTTCTGGTTCGTAGGGAGGAGGAAGAAGAAGAAGAAGAAGAATATAACGTCCACAGACTGTCGCAGAGAACTGCCATTTATAAACAGTACTCATAACAGTCAGTTTGGCACGTTTATTTTCAATTTGCAACAACTCTTGTAACGGTGAATTCTGTAACGCCAATAACGCGTTGCAAATTACCTGTATTATTACTCTTCTTCAATAAAAACACCATTTGAGCTTATCTTTTTGAGTGTGTTTTTATGATGTGGAGCTAGACCCCTACACTGGGTCGATGGAGGAATCCGAATTTCATACATGGCTGAATTTATTTTATTCTTTTTATGACTTTTGCACTTATTTTAAATTGATTTATGATTTGAATTAATTAGTTATTATTTTATTTGATGGGTCATGCTTGCTTAAATGTTTGATGTCCTATGCTTACGATTTATAACTAATATTTTGAGAATCTACCTTGGCAAAAATAAGAGTCCATATTTTTATTTATTGAGCGATAATTGTAGAGAATAAATAATTGAACCTTATGTTATGAATTCGGTGAAATCTTAGACCTAGTAACTCTCGCTTTAATTTATTATTTTCATTAAATCTTTAAATTTAATCTTCACAAGTCTTAGAGTTCGAACCTATTACTACAAGACAATTAAAAATCATACCAATTTTTGGTGCCGCCGATGGGGACTTGTTTTTAGATTAATTTTTATGTTTTGTTTTTATTTTGTACAGTATTTTCATTTCATTTTAGATTTTCTTTTTTCCTTTTTATGCGTTTCTTTTTGTATTTCTTTTCAGGAACTTTTTGAGGATGATGACTTCTTCTGAGGAGACGTCACCTAAGATGACACTGGCAGAATATAAGCGTAGAAATTCAAATTATCAGGAAACCTCATCTGAGATGACGCTTGGTGAATATATGCATAGGAAACGATATGGAGTTTTTGCTCCACAAATGGTATGTGAAGAATCCCCTCTAACAATATATGAGAAGTATTACAAATACAAACCACTTAGTTTGGAACAAAGATTGAGAATTCTAGAACGCCAAAAATTATTTGATGATGATGATGATCAGTCTTGTAGTGACTCTCTGTTCCAGACAAAATTTGTAGATGACCATGTGGATGATTGTGTGGATGATTTGCCTAATTCCATAGATGAATCTATCTCACAAGATAATTCACCTAACTTAGAGTTTGTATCTAGACCCCTAGACTTCCGAAAGTTACCTAACTTAGGGTTAGAATTATGTGCTTGTAAAATTTTGTTGGATTACTTTGCATCCAAATACCCAGAGGACGTCCCTGTTTCTAATACCGTGCATGAGCCAATTGATATTTCCCCAGTCCCAATAGTATCCCCATATTTTGATCTATGCTCACTTCCATGTGAAGTAAAAACTAGGTGTGGGGGTAATCCTCTATTTCTGACAGTTTCAGTGTCCCCATCAGCGACGAAACCAGGAATTTATGTTTGGGTGGGCTAATTTTTTTTCTTCTCGAACTCTCAACTTAATTTATCTCAACTGAAAGAATGACAACTGCGTTAATATACTTAAAGCTGAGTATGGGTATGCCACACGATCTCTTTTCCTTAGAGCATAAAGCTTTGAATCAAATTTTTTCACCTTGTAACTAATATTAGGGAGGTATAATTTGCGTATCGAAAATAGTAATCTTGATTTATTTAGCGGCCAAAGGCGGCCCAATTTTTTTCTAGTTTTAAAGGTTATTATAGGGATGCAAAAATATTTGGAGTTTGTACATATACGCATAATAAGTCATGACATATTGTATTTTTGTCTCATGAATACACTGCATTTTTAGATTATACATAGATATACATAAAATTGTAGTCACTTCATAGAAGAAAAATGAATTTTTGGACAAACACTTGTTTTTTTTCTTTTTTTTAAAGGTGGTCAAACGCTTGCTTAGTAAAGGACAACACACCCCCATTTGACACACAGTTTTATTTTATCAAACTGACACGTAACAGGTGAGCTCATTCAATACCTGATTTTAAGAAACATCATGAATACTTGTTTTTCCCCATAGCCTTTGAACGGTTGAGATGCTATTCAAAAATTAATCCATGCGGGACCGGGTTCCAAAATCTTCTGATTTCTTCCACGCAGAATCATATCTTAACAATTAATGGGCTAATTGGCTAATTAAAATTTAAACCTGGGCTAAATTTTACAAATGTTAAAAATCACACTAACAAAACATCTTTTTAGAAATTTTGGGGTGGGCTTCAGCCTGGGTAAGCCACCCCTAATACCGTCCCTGGTCCCCATATTTTCTTAACGTAATTGTGAAGTTGTCATTTGTAAATACTGTATTTTGGGTTGATCCCCAAATTTTCAGGATGTTAATTTTTGGGGATCCGTTTCTGTACATATCCAGTAGGTAGTATTTATTATTTTTTCTATTTACATTTTTTTTTGCTTTATTTTATTTTCATTGTTCTTTGTTATTATTATCTTTTGATGTGTGTTACAGAGAATGATAGTTTTCTTGCATCAATTAGGTGAAATCTTCTAATCGCTTCTCTTTGATTTACATTGTTTCTCCTACTAATATTTTTTGCATCTTATTCTAGGTTGCACTATTTGGAACATTGAGGACAACATTAGAATCAAGTGTGGGGGAATTAGTGGTTAACCTTTCAGATTTCTACTATATGACCAGCTGTGTAGCGGGTTTGAAAAAAAATAAAAATTGATCAGCTATTTAGCAGGTCATAATAATAAAAAATTATTATTATGATTGTTAGGGTTATGACCAGCTGTGTAGCGGGTCTAAAAAAATATATGATATGACCAGCCATGTAGCGGGTCTAAAAAAAATGTGATATGACCAGCCGTGTAGCGGGTCTATCTTTCTCTCTTATTATATGACCAGCTGTGTAGCGGGTCTTCTTCTGTTTTGCTCGAGGACAAGCAAAATGTAAGTGTGGGGGAATTTGATAAGCACGAAAGTGCGATGCTTTTTCATCCATAATTACATTAGCTAGGCCTCATTTATTGCTAATAAACTTGTTTTAAGTCTTCTCAAGGAAATAAGTTCTTATGGAGAAAGCACCTCGGAATAATGTTAAAGGCACCCCAGAAAGTGATTAAGGCACCCAAGATACCTTATCCTACAAATTCAAATTTAGGCGGGCTTAAAACATGGAGAACAAGAAATGGTGCAAGAGTTTTCACCAAATATGTTTGACCAGCACATGACGTGCTTAGCCAACACTAGCACATGACGTGCTTAACCAAAAGTGAAGATCACTTTCAAAGTTTCCAAAGTTTTATGCATGCATGGGATTAAATATAGTTGACACGTTTTGGGCACTGATTATATATCACCACTTTATTATCTACTAATGGGTCATGGTGCTTAGCAAGAGTTGACGTGTGCCAAGGAAATGTCGACTTATAAATGGATTTTGATAGACGCATTTATGTGTCTAATTTGTCCTCAATATTTCGTATTGTTAGTACTCGTTTTTGTCCTTATTATGGTGTTTTGTGTGTTTGTAGGTATTTTTTGGAAATAAAGATTGTTGGAAAATTCGGCTCGAAAAGTTGCTCGGAACACCCCCAGAGGACATTTGATATTCGAACTCCCACTTTGGATAAGGGGTAACCCAATTACTAAGGGGAACCCAATTGATATTCGCACCCCTAGCCGTTGGATAAGGGGTGACCTTCTTCTCCATTTCAAATCCTGGTTTTTGGCGGGAAAATTTGGTTTCAAAGAACCAGAATTAGGGTAGCGATTTTGAAGCTGTTCCCGTGAGATTAAATGGCTGAGATTGTTTGGGTAGTTTCCTTTGGACCTAACAGGGCTGGTATAGGCCTTTTGTTCGACCAGTTTTGGCTGGATAATCCTAGAGAAGCAAATAGAGCAACACGTACACGTACACAGGTCTGCTTGGGTTTTGAAGTTTTTTTGAACGTGTTCTGTGCATGATTGTTGGCTCGAGCAACCACCAGGAGCGTGTAAGAGATAAATAAAGATAGATTTCATCTGGCATACGCGTGCTGCTACAAAAAATGGAAAGAATATATCCCGAGTTTAATATCATTGCTTGCTTAGAGTGAAGAGAAGATTTGGAGCAGTTATGAGGGGATATTTGGTCGCTGTAAAGTATATATAGGGTGCTGGGGACTCATAGAACAAGAACGGAGAGTTTGGGAGACGTACAGAATCAGAAAATCGAGCTACACAAAATCTTTCTGCTGCTGCCATTGAAGAACACCAAGAACAAAAGACCACCAGAGGCAGTCGTTCTTCTACAGTGACAACGACACTTAAGCGTGGGTCGTAATACGGAGGAAGACTTAAAAGAAAAGTAACAGTTTTATCATTCTTTGTAACAGTGTTTGCAACACTTATAATCGTTGCAAACACCTGATTTTCATCATTTGTACACCTCCTTTGAGCAATAAAAATGATTTTTGAGCGTGTTTCCAACATGATGAGCTAAACCCATCCTTCGGAGCGACGGAGGAAGCCATTCTTTCAAGAATTATGTGGTAACATTTACTTTATTAATTTATGCAATATTTTTATATGATTAATTGCATTGATGAAAAATGAATTAAATGATTTTTATTAATCAAATGTGTTTTCTCTTGATGATGCATGCTTAGTTTTAGACTCTTGATGCGTTATGCTTGCGACTAACATTTGATATTTTGGAAATATGATTTTTGGCAATACTTTAGAATCAAATCAATTGTTTAAATTGCATGATATAAATTAATTAAAACCACATAAGTATTAATGAATGGTGAAATCCTAGCTCCATCCTCTCCATAATTTTCACAACATCTTGTATTTTGAGTTTATTATATTTTTGCTTTAAAAGTTAAGTCTAAAAATCTGCTTTCACAAGTCTCAACGAACCTTTCACTACAACAACATTGAAAATAATCATCAATTTTTGGCGCCGCTGACGCGGACTTGTCTTTAGGCTAGAGTTTTTAGATTTTCTTTTAGGTTTTTATTTATTTGTTCTTCTTTACATTTTTGGGTTTTTGTCTTTTCCTTTCAGATTTTGGGATTTGGAGCGAAAGAAAAATTTGCCAAAGCTTTTGGTGGATACTTAAAGATTTGGAGTTAAAGACAAAGCGAAAGGAGCGAAAGAAGAAGATTTTTTATATTTTATAAAAAGAGAGAAAAAAAAAGAGAGGCATTTTTATTTATTTTTTAGATATTTTTATTTTTTTAGACTTTCCTTTTCTTTTGCACTTTTACTTTTTGGACTTGGACATTTGGACATTCGGACATTCCTTATTTTTTTTAAACCCTACGGAAGGGTAGTATTAAATATCAAACTGTTTGCAGAGAAGGACGGTGATTACGATATCACCTTGGCCCCTCGGGTTCGTACATGACATAGGAGTCGTGGCCCGAGTCGACTACAACGGTTCATCCCCCGTCTGGTACGGGAGGTAAGTTTGTCGAAACACTCGCGAATCCCCGCTAGCGAGTTACTTGTCTTCCTTCGTGTGAATATATGCTTTGAGGACTTGAAAACGATGTTTTAAATTCCTAGTAAAGGGCAAGGACTGGCCATATAAGATAAGGGTTCGGATTTCATCACCGTTCCCTTCTTGCCCGCCTTAGGAAAACGATACTTAACGCGAACCTAAGCTTTAAAATTTGGAATAGGACGAGACCGATAGGGTAACGAGCTTAGTAAGAAAGTCGCTCGAAAAATATTGGTTACTCTTTTAGCATACTTCGAAGTTCATGATGGTTTCTGTGAAGTTGAATGCGTGACTGCGCCGCCTTGCAATAGCGGTGAGGCCTTGGGTATCAAAGCTCCACCGAGCTTCCCTCGCCTTGATTCAACTTACTTTGACTCGGATTGATCCAGAGGGGTTTGCTTAGATTGTAACGAATTCCCTTTCGAAGGATTAGAAGCTGGTCTAGAAAACAATCTAAGTGGAGCCATCATGCTTTTTGTTTGCTAGATATCATTAGGTTTGTTTGTGGTGGAGTCGACCTTGTTTGTGTTTGCTTAGAACTTCCCTTCCTTTTAGGATTTTTCTTTTTTTCTTTTGTTTTTCTAGTGTATGCCCGAGGTCATTAAAGAACGGGCTTGGAAAAGAAACACTCTAGGTCGTTTGATTAGTGACAAACCTAGTAGTTCTTCTTGTGAAGGCGGGAACTCGAAGACTCTTCTTTTGAGAGCCCCGTTTTTGGAAACTTCAGTTTTGAGAATCTGTCTCTTAGTGAGGAAAGTACCCCTAGTACTTCAGGTTGTGCCAACGATGGCAACTTTGAAAGATTACATGTTCCCAACCGGGACCAACCGAGCTTCATGCATTAAATTGCCAGCCAATACGGCTAACTTCGAGATAAAAGCTAGTATTCTTCAGATGATCCCTATATTCTTAGGAAAAGATGATGAAAACCCTTATTTTCATATTAGGGACTTTGAGGAAATTTGTGGGACAGTTAGAATAAAAGACCTTACTGATGAAGTTTTGAAACTTAAGATGTTCCCATTTTCCTTAAAAGATAAAGCCAAGACCTGGCTAAACAACCTACCATCCGGATCCATTGAAACATGGCAGAACTTATTGCTTGCTTTCTATATGAAATTCTACCCTAAGCATAAAACTGCAAATTTGTTAGGCGAAAATTAATGCTAGTGTGCAACAAGAGGGAGAGTCACTTTATAGGTTTTTAGAGAGATTCAATGATCTCCTATCTCAGTGTCCTCACCATGGATTTGATAAGATGAAACTTGTAGGGATTATTTATGATGGTTTAGACTATTCGACCAAAGCCATGGTCGATTCTATGTGTGCTGGTGAGTTTACTAATAAAAGTGCTGAGGATGCCTTTACCTTCTTAGGAGTTGTTGCTTTGAGAAATCCCAACAAAGTGGGAGTCTTGTGTTGAACCCCTAAAAGACTCTTGATCAATAGAGGTAGCACCAATGTGGTAGATACAAGCTTCGGGTCGATGCTAAGTTTGCCGCTTTATCCGAAAGGTTAGAAGCTTTGGAAATGGGTCGACTCTAAAAATAGGTCCCTTGGTGAACCTAATAGAACCTCTCAAGTATCTAGTTGTGGAATAGAGCCCGATAACTCATTTTGGGAAGGTCAGGTTAGTGAAGATCAAGCTCATGCTGTCTATAACAATGCTAGGTTTCAGAACCGTCAGAAGTATGACCCATACTCAGAGACCTACAACCCTGGTTGGAGAAACCATCCTAACTTCTCTTGGTCTAAGGGCCGTAATCAAAGTCACCTAGTAATTCTCAGCCTCCCCCCTGTGTTTTGGTTATACTCGTAACCCTTCGTGTCAAACCCAGTTCAACCCTTCGAGAATAGAATGACTATCTTAGAGGAATCTTTTAGCATCTTAAAAAGAGCCAAGATATGCTATCACAAAGCCAGAAATGTTAATAAAGAGCCAGGTTAATTTTCAAGAGGAAACCAAGCGAAATTTTAAGAATAATTCCCAGTCTCTTTGCTAAATTAGAACTTCAAGTCGGACAAATAGCTAAGTTCCTTAGTGAGAGAGAAGATGGAAGGTTCCCTAGTCACACTGATCCTAACCCCAAAGGAGAGAAATTGTACAATCATGTGAATTCTATTACAACCCTTAGGAGTGGAAAGAAAGTTGACAATAAGGTCGCCATACCTGAAGGTGAACATGTTGAAGTTCACCCCGCTGAGCCAGAAAATGATGAGGAGACTGATAGAGTCTCTAATGAGACCAATAAGGGTCCTTTTGAGCCCGGATTTGTTCCCAGAGCCCCATTCCCACAGTTGTTAGCCCCAACAAAGAAGGAGTCGACTTTCAACGAGATAATGGAAATATTTAAGCAGGTGAACATTAACATTCCTTTGTTAGAAGCAATTAGGCAGATGCCTGCTTATGCCAAGTTCCTTAAAGATCTTTGTACACGAAAGCGTAAGCTTAATGTCCAAAAGAAAGCCTTTTTAGCTGGTCAAGTAAGTTCTATTCTTCTGAACCAAACACCCCCTAAGTATAAGGACCCTGGATGCCCCACCATATCTTGTGCGATTGGTAATCACATGGTCGATAAAGCTTTACTTGACTTAGGAACTAGTGTTAACTTACTCCCATACCATGTGTATACCCAGCTAGGACTTGGTAAGTTGAAATCGACCAAAATGACACTTCAGTTAGCTGATAGGTCTATCAAAGTTCCTCGTGGTATCATAGAAGATGTTCTGATTGAGGTTGATAAGTTTATTTATCCAGTGGATTTCGTTGTTCTAGACACCCAACCTGTTCAGGACCCAAGTGCTCAAATCCCGGTGATTCTAGGTCGCCCATTTTTAGCCACAGCCTACCGCTGTCATCAACTCGTAGGATCGGGCTTATGAACATATCCTTTGGTAATATGACCACCGAACTAAATGTCTTTAATGTTACTAGACAACCTTCTGAGATAGATGATTTAGAAGTGGTGAACATGATTAGCACTCTAGTTCCTAATCCTTTAGCCTGCACTATGAGTGATAATCCATTATTTGATGAACCTTTCAGTGCCTCGGAGGAGGTAACCATGACGAACACTTTAGTTGATGAGCCTATATTAGAGATTTTCTTTGATAATCCCTTATATGATGATGATGTTCGTTTAGATGACCAGTCTCCCAAAGAAGCTAGTTATTGTGCTGACTTTATGGACCCTAGAATCCATCCCATAAATTTTGGTCCATCTGAGGATATTGTTCACCCTAAGTTTGGGGGTAATGATGACTCTAGTGATCGTCTTGTATCCCTAATTGAAGTCCCTAACTTGGGACTCGAGCTTTGTGTATCTAAGGTACTACTTGAGTTTCTTCAAACTTTGCTACCCGATCCTCCAGATACCGTCCATCAGTTCTTGAAAACATATCATTCGGTTGAACCTGTTTTACTAGACACATATATAGAGCACAAAAAGACACCCCGAGATAAATCTAGTTGCCTTGATAAAAGCCCTGATCAAGTTATGCTCCGCCCGCTCATCCAAGATGGTAGTCTTTCATTTGTCTCCCTCTATTTGGTTCAGGACCCGCATATTTCGGCTATTGGTATATGACTTTGGAAGGTGACAAGAGGTTTGATGTCTAGCTAAGGACTTTAAATTTAGCATTTTCAGGCACCACTTACTTTATCCTTCCTTATTTCTTTTTCCATCCATCAAGTGGTAACAGTTTCTCCTTGTTTATTTAATATTTAGAACATTGAGGACAATGTTAGATTTAAGTTTGGGGGTGAGGAAGAAACTTTTTGTTAGCTTTTAGTTGCAATATATAAACTCCAGATCCTAGAAATTTGTGTTTATTAAGGTCGGCACTAACCAATCTAAGTGGATGGAAGCATTTTGGTTGTAGGAGTTGAGGAACCAATCTGATTAGATGGAAATATCTAAAGAGTCTATTCATAAAAGCCAACCGGTATAAAAAGAAAACATGATAGTTTCGCCATATCCTCGTGATGGAAACATCGAAAGAATCATGATCACTTCTTTTTCTTTTTCTTTTTACCATTGCTAGGGTGAAATAGAGTGACTGAGATACACAAAAAAAAAAAAAAAAAAAAAAATGAGACCAGACCACTAGACCAACCGGAATAAATACAATAAAGTCGATCATCTTGTATATGCCACCTGAGTTGACCTAGAGTTAGGATTATCGACCACTTTGGTTCCCTTGTATATGCTAGTGTGTTGATATTAGTCCGCACCAAAGATCTCACCATTAGGATAGGTTCACCTTAGTCAACATCATCCACGCTTTTCTCTACATCCATCTTCTTAATCTTTCCATGTGGTTGGTTGACTCCGGTTTATGATGTCCAGAAACTATCTGAGTAGAGCTCTGTCACTTTATATGAATTTTAGTATGCTTGAGTGCAAACTCGTGTACAACAATTGGAATTTCGCATCAGGGTACTTCCTTTTGTAGTCAATAAGTATGCCAACCAAGGAGATTCTTTAGTGCCTTCCAAGGTTCTGCGTAGATAGCTAGGGTCTGGAGTAAAAGGTTTTGTGGGTACACCTCTGGTAAACCCTCCGGAGACAACACTCCGCCACTAGGGCCACCTAAGGGTTCAAATGATTTTTATTTTCTAGAATAAATTTGCTCGAGGACTAGCAAATAATAAGTTTGGGGGTATTTGATAGACGCATTTATGTGTCTAATTTGTCCTCAATGTTTCGTATTGTTAGTACTCGTTTTTGTCCTTATTATGGTGTTTTGTGTGTTTGTAGGTATTTTTTGGAAATAAAGATTGTTGGAAAATTCGGCTCGAAAAGTTGCTCGGAACACCCCCGGAGGACATTTGATATTCGGAATTCCACTTTGGATAAGGGGTAACCCAATTACTAAGGGGCACCCAATTGATATTCGCACCCCCATCCGTTGGATAAGGGGTGACCTTCTTCTCCATTTCAAATCCTGGTTTTTGGCGGGAAAATTTGGTTTCAAAGAACCAGAATTAGGGTAGCGATTTTGAAGCTGTTCCCGTGAGATTAAATGGCTGAGATTGTTTGGGTAGTTTCCTTTGGACCTAACTTGTAATGGTATAGGCCTTTTGTTCGACCGCTTTGGCCGGATAATCCTAGAGAAGCAAATAGAGCAACACGTACACGTACACAGGTCTGCTTGGGTTTTGAAGTTTTTTTGAACGTGTTCTGTGCATGATTGTTGGCTCGAGCAACCACCAGGAGCGTGTAAGAGATAAATAAAGATAGATTTCATCTGGCATACGCGTGCTGCTACAAAAAATGGAAAGAATATATCCCGAGTTTAATATCATTGCTGCCGAGTGAAGAGAAGATTTGGAGCAGTTATGAGGGGATATTTGGTCGCTGTAAAGTATATATAGGGTGTTGGGGACTCATAGAACAAGAACGGAGAGTTTGGGAGACGTACAGAATCAGAAAATCGAGTTACACAAAATCTTTCTGCTGCTGCCATTGAAGAACACCAAGAACAAAAGACCACCAGAGGCAGTCGTTCTTCTACAGTGACAACGACACTTAAGCGTGGGTCGTAATACGGAGGCAGACTTAAAAGAAAAGTAACAATTTTATCATTCTTTGTAACAGTGTTTGCAACACTTATAATCGTTGCAAACACCTGATTTTCATCATTTTCTCCATTTCATCATTTGTACACCTCCTTTGAGCAATAAAAATGATTTTTGAGCGTGTTTCCAACATGATGAGCTAAACCCATCCTTCGGAGCGACGGAGGAAGCCATTCTTTCAAGAATTATGTGGTAACATTTACTTTATTAATTTATGCAATATTTTTATATGATTAATTACATTGATGAAAAATGAATTAAATGATTTTTATTAATCAAATGTGTTTTCTCTTGATGATGCATGCTTAGTTTTAGACTCTTGATGCGTTATGCTTGCGACTAACATTTGATATTTTGGAAATATGATTTTTGGCAATACTTTAGAATCAAATCAATTGTTTAAATTGCATGATATAAATTAATTAAAACCACATAAGTATTAATGAATGGTGAAATCCTAGCTCCATCCTCTCCATAATTTTCACAACATCTTGTATTTTGAGTTTATTATATTTTTGCTTTAAAAGTTAAGTCTAAAAATCTCCTTTCACAAGTCTCAACGAACCTTTCACTACAACAACATTGAAAATAATCATCAGATTTGGTCCGTGGCTTCCATACAGATGCATGAGGCAGTTCGTTATCGGCTGGATTGCATATCATCATCTCATTTGTTTCCTAATATTGTTTTATTTCGGAGTTGATTTGAGCATGTACGCTGGCTATATTTGGGAAGTTAAAAGATATTCTTTAGGCAAAATCTTGGTCAGCAGTTATTCATGAGCTGGAGATGCGACGAAAATATATCTTTTATGGAAACCATTTGATAGTATGGCAAGATTTGGCGTTGGTTTTGGACCATTTAAAGTGACGAAAAAGGAATGTGCGACAATATAAAAAGTGGAGTTTGGGCAACGTACCAGGCATGGAGAGTTAGGGGGTGAAGTTCTGGTTCGTAGAAGGAGTTCTGCATTTCCAGGGAGGAAGAAGAAGAAGAAGAATATAACATCCACAGACTGTCGCAGAGAACTGTCATTTTTAAACAGTACTCGTAACAATCAGTTTGGCACGTTTATTTTCAATTTGCAACAACTCTTGTAACGGTGAATTCTGTAACGCCAATAACGCGTTGCAAATTACCTGTATTATTACTCTTCTTCAATAAAAACACCATTTGAGCTATGAGTTATCTTTTTGATTGTGTTTTTACGATATGGAGCTAGACCCCTACACTGGGTCGACGGAGGAATCCGAATTTCATACATGGGTGAATTTATTTTATTCTTTTTATGACTTTTGCACTTATTTTAAATTGATTTATGATTTGAATTAATTACTTATTATTTTATTTGATGGGTCATGCTTGCTTAAATGTTTGATGTCCTATGCTTACGATTTATAAATAATATATTGAGAATCTACCTTGGCAAAAATAAGAGTCCATATTTTTATTTATTGAGCGATAATTGTAGAGAATAAATAATTGAACCTTATGTTATGAATTCGGTGAAATCTTAGACCTAGTAACTCTCGCTTTGATTTATTATTTTCATTAAATCTTTAAATTTAATCATACCAGTACTCACAATAATGGCTATTCCAAAGCCTAGTAATCCTTCTAAAAGCACAAGAAATAAATTCTCAAAAGAAGTTTCCTAGGCATAATAAATCAAAACACAACTCTAAAATAAATTAGCAATCACAAGCGATAATCAGAGTTCTGGTACGGAAGCTTCACTGGTTCCAAGACCTTCAAGCTTGTGACAGACATAATTGACAGCATCTTCAGACACGGTATTGAGACAATCCTTAAGTCGTGTCTTTATTAGAGCAGGTTCGATGTTTACCTTTATCAATTCAGTTCTTACCCATCTAGCTCTTTTAGAGTGTTAACAAGCAACGGTTTTGCATCGTTAAACTTATCGATAAAGTTTTGAACAACTTCATTAGAAATCTCTTCATCATCCTCAATATCTGACAAGTTATTATGAGATTGAGAAGACGTGTCATCAACTTCTACGAGAGTTCCTTTTTTCTTCTCCTTAAGTGTGAGACCAAAACCCTTATCAAGAAAACCTCTTGGAAAATAACAAGTTCCTGAAGGTGATGCCATTATTGACAAAAAAAGTAGCCTGGAGTATGCGTACTTTTCAAAAGGTGGATTTAGTATTTAAATGGTTTCACAGAAACCCTGAGATTAGGGTTTCCAAAGTCGGTTTGTGACATTTAACAAGGATACCCGTATGAACACGAGCTTGGCCCATTATTCATAAACGACTCAAAAGAAGAAGTACTCAATTAATACGACTATACAACGATAATGTCTGCCTATGTGAGAAAACTAACAGATCTTAGCTCAATAAAAATTGTATTCATACAAGAGAACAATTTTTAGAGTAAGAGTAGCAATTTTGACACAACGAAAAGATTTAAGGTTAAGAAAACACAATTTGTCAAAAACCAAGTACAAATACTTAAGCAGAAATATTTGTGAATGATCATCCAGCTAAGAACGATAAGAGGATAGCATAGAAAATCAGAAATTTTTTTTGCCATCAAGTATATCTCAAAAAAATCTCACTATGTCAGGATTTTTATTGAGAGTGAGGTTTCAACCTTGTGATTAATTAGCACAAGTATGAGCCTTGAGCTCATTAAATGAACATTGTTTCCGGTTAAACCTCTTTTTCCTGATCTTTGGAGGAAAACCATTATGATGTGAAAAGTTATCATAAAATTTACTATCATCAAAATATGACGCATAGTGTTGATTCTTACCTGAAGAATTTTGGCCAGAGAGAATTGACAGCCTGTTGATAATTTCTTTATATCCTTTAATTATCCTTTTTAGGTTGATTTTCATCTCTTCATTGCATCCTTCTTCAGGTACTTTTTCCACATCATCAACAACATAATCTCCCTTCTTAATTGAAGAATATCCATGAGATTTTCTTTGATGAAATGGTTTCAGAAGACTGTTACGTATTTGAACATTTGAGGAACACATTGAACTGACTTTCCTGGTGGGGTACACATGGTGAGTACTAAAACCAATTGGTTTAAACATACGAATGTCAGTTACACCTTTGAGGATTAAATCTAAGGTGTGTTGAAGACGAATAATAAAACTGTCATTCAACCTAGGATTCTTCTTTTGTTCACCAAGCCCTTTTGAATCACAAAAGAGACACACTTTTTGATCACCTGAGTGATAAGACAGAACAGTCTTAATACTATTGTTGGGAGGCTTCTTCCTTCCATGTAATGTGGACATTTCTTGATTAGAGGAAGACACAGGCACATCTTTTTCAACAGGAAGGGATTTCGATTTTGCTTCTGAACCAGACATTTTTTCTAGTTAAAACAGAAGCAGTTGGTATAGTGGACTCTTTGGAACATTCTTGAATAGAGAGTTCGCTCAAAATAAGTTCAGTTTCCAAAGTTTCCTCCTTGATTTTTCCCTCATGCAAGGTCTATGAAGGACTGACAGAGGCGTTTTCCTCATGAAGTACTTTTAGAAGAGAGGCACGTTCATTTACCATACCAAAAAGAACATTGACTTTAAGCTTCAACCGATTGACACTATCAGCCTGGATTCTAACAAGTTTTAAAATCACTGCACTCTCTTTGGCTGCATTCCTTTCAACTTCAGAGTCAAACTCGTCAGTAATGTAGTCAGGAAAATACTTGTCAATGTACGTCTGTTTCCTTGGAACACAAGGTTCTTATATATTCGAGATTGACAAATCTTTGTCTTTAATAGACTTCAAAGAAACATACCTTTTATTTCTGGCGATGTGTTTATCAGAGACAATATCGTCCATCCTCAGATCGCTACAAACACAGACTTATAAGGTCTTTAATGTGTTTGCCTGCTCTGATATCAATTGAAAATGCGGGGTTCTAACAACCACACCCAACAATTCGTTCGGAAATCTGAGAGGACTTACTCCAATATACTTTCTAGCGAATCAACTAGACAGTTAGACTCAATATAGAGAAAAGTATATCAAAGAGTTTAATATCCCTGTTTCACTATGTAATCAGCAAATCAAACAGATAGAAACCCGCGAGCCTGATTATTATGTGAAACAACTTGAACGGTACCAAAGACCAATGTTCAAGTGTCAATCAAGGTTCTTGGGCTTTATTTATTGGGCTCTTGTAGTTTGTTTTTTGAGTATTTTTTTCAGTTTTTGTTTTTGGGCTTTCATTTATTTTGTGAACTCTTGAGTGTTTGTATTTTTTCCATAATGAATAATAATATTGGAATTGATTGAGCAAAAAATAATGCTAGTCGACTTCCCACACCGTCTACAACATGAAATGCATGTGTTCTGAGACAAGTTTGTAAGAGCAAGTACAATGGGACACAATAAATTTGATAATATGCCTATTGATTTAAGATTTTTCTTAGTTTTCGTAGTAGTAATATAAGATTCGTTCTCTCGGATGTTGTTAAGATTAAATTAAAAGGTTTAAATAAAATAATAAATAAAAGAGAGTCACTGGGTCTTAGATTTAGGGGCTTAGCTACTCATGATGTAGACACACTCAAAATTCATTTTTATTGCCCAAATGGTGTTTACAATGAAGAAAAAGAAGAGAAAATACAATAAACCGGAATTTGCAACGTTTATAAGCGTTGCAAACCCACTCTTACGAAGAATAATAGTGAACTGTCGCGAATGACAAACTTATCTTTTTCGTAAACGATGGTGTTTTTACGACTTGTCTTGGAGGGTCCGTTCTTCGTGTTCTTCAATAATTTTTCGTCAGCGTCGCAGATTTCTCTCTAGCCGATTTTCTCCACTCTGTGGCCTCCCAATCACTCGATGACCCTCTACAACAACCCAAAGACCTCTTTTATACTCTTCGAAGCCTTCAAATCTCCACCATAACTCCAAGAAATCTCCATTAACGCATTTTATCCTCGGGAATATTTTCTATCAAGTTACGTAATTATTTCCTTCTTTACCTTGTTCACGTGTCTTTTAATCTCTACACACTCCAAAGTCGTGTAAAATTGGGATTACAATGAGCAAAACTCGCACTTTGAAGACACAAAACATTTCAACTAACTAGTGGCCGTAACATTCTCCCTGTGTCACCCAACACCGGATTATCCAACCCAACTTAGTTGATTTGAAGGCCTATACCATCCCTGTTAAGCCCAAACAGATCCACTGAGACCAATTATGGCGATTGAGTCTCCTCCAAAACCTCCAAAAATCCGAACCCTAAATCATATCGGTGAGATGAAATTTTCCCGCCATTTTCAAATTCAAACGAAGAAGAAGATGGGTGTCCCCTTATCCGATCCGGGAGTGCGAATAGCAATTAGGGTGCCCCTTAGTAATTGGGTACCCCTTATCCAAAAACTCGAGAGTCCGAAAAACATGTGTCCTCCGGGTACAAAACCACTTTTCGAGCAACTTTTTCCATAAGAGCTTATTTGACAAAAACACCTACAAACAAGTTTATTAGTGATAAAATGAGGCCCAACTAATGTATTTATGGGTGAAAATGCGTCGCACTTTCGTGCTCATCAAATTCCCCCACACTTACATTTTGCTAGTCCTCGAGCAAAACAGCAACTGACCCGCTACACAGCTAGTCATAAATAAGAGACTTAGACCCGCTACACAGCTGGTCATGACAAATGCCACATACACAAGATTTTTTTTTTTATTTTATTTTTTTTATTTTTTTAGACCCGCTACACAGCTGGTCATAAGGCTAACAACAATTATATATATATTTTTTTTTATAGACTCGCTCCACAGCTGATCATTCATTTTTTTTTTTTTTTTTTTTTTTTTTAGACCCGCTCCACAGCTGGTCATAATAAGAAAACAAAAGAATAGACCCGCTCAACAGCTGGTCATAAGAAAATGAAAAGAAAAGAGTAGATTTTTTTTTTTTTTTTTTTTTTTTTAACCCGCTCAACAGCTGGTTCCTGAAAAAAAAGTAAAGTAAAAAGTTAACCACTCCCCCACACTTAAACATTACATTGTCCTCAATGTAATCGAGTCATCCAACGCAAAACTTAAGATGGGAAATTCAAAATAAAATAAACAAAAGTAAACAAACATAAATAAATAATTATACCTACTGGACTGTACAAAAAAAAAACGGATCCCCATACACTAAAAACTCGAAAACTTGGGGATCGACCCAAAATACAATATATACAAATGACAGACTTCACAATTATTTTATGAAAAAATGGGGACACTGAAACCGTCGAGAAAAACAAAATTTACCCCTAAACCAAGTTTTTACTGCACATGGAAGTGCGTAAAGAACGAAGTATGGGGATTCTGGGAAAATTTCAACCTGGCTCATGCATGGTATTAGAAATAGGCAAATCCTCCGGTACTTAGATGCGAAGTAATCCAACAATACTTTAGAAGCACACAATTCTAACCCTAAATTAGGCAACTTTTGGAAGTCTAGTGGTCTAGAAACAACCTCTAAGTCGGGTGAATGATCTTGTGAGGTAGATTCATCTATGGAATTAGGCGAATCATCCACACAATCATCCACAGGGTCAACTATATGTTCTGTTTGGGACAGAGAGTCACTACTAGATTCATCATCAGCAAATAATCTTTCACATTCAAGAACTCTCAATCTTTGTTCCAAACTAGGCGGTGTGTGTTTGTAATACTTCTCATAAATAGTTTCATGTGATTCTTCACTTACCTCATGTGGAGCAAAAACTCCATACCATTTCCTACGCATATATTCAGCAAGCGTCATCTCAGATGAGGTTTCCTGATAATTTGACTTCCTACGCATATATTCCGCCAGCGTCATCGTATGTGACGTCTCCTCAGAAGAAGTCTTCATCCTCAAAAATTCCCTGAAAATAAATACAAAAAGAAACGCATAAAAAGGAAAAAGAAAATACGTACAAAATAAAAAAAAATAAACCTACAAATTAATCTAAAAACAAATCCTAAGAAACGGCGCCAAAATGATTTAAGATTTTTCTTAGTTTTCGTAGTAGTAATATAAGATTCGTTCTCTCGGATGTTGTTAAGATTAAATTAAAAGGTTTAAATAAAAAGATAAATAAAAGAGAGTCACCGGGTCTTAGATTCCACCGAATTCACAACACGAGGTTCATTATTCATTCTCAACAATTATCGCTCAGTGAATAAATAAAACATCAACTCTTGTTTTGCCAAAGTAGATCTTCAAAACATTAATTGTATCCCCTAAGCATAGATTATCTTAATTCAAAGCATAACCTATCTAATTGAATCACAACTAATTTTATCAAATCATAATTCTATTATAAATTAGTGCAAAAGTCAAATAGAAAATAGAATAAATTCACCCATGTGCGAAATTCGGCTTCCTCCGTCGACCCAGTATAGGGGCTTAGCTACTCATGATGTAGACACACTCAAAATTCATTTTTATTGCCCAAATGGTGTTTACAATGAAGAAAAGAAGAGAAAATACAATAAACCGGGAATTTGCAACGTTTATAAGCGTTGCAAACCCACTCTTACGAAGAATAATAGTGAACTGTCGCAGAATGACAGTCTTATCTTTCCGCGTAAACTACAGTGTTTTTACGACTGTCTTGGAGGGTCTGTTCTTCGTGTTCTTCAATAATTTTCTGCTGCTGCTGCTGCAGATTTCTCTGCAGCGATTTTCTCCACTCTGTGGCCTCCCCAATCACTCGATGACCCTCTACAACAACCCAGTACCTCTTTTATACTCTTCAGTGCCTTCAAATCTCCACCATAACTCCAAGAAATCTCCATTAACGCATTTTATCCTCGGGAATATTTTCTACTGAAGTTACGTAATTATTTCCTTCTTTACCTTGTTCACGTGTCTGTTTAATCTCTACACACTCCAAAGTCGTGTAAAATTGGGATTACAATGAGCAAAACTCGCCGCAGCACACAAAACATTTCAACTAACTAGTGGCCGTAACATTCTCCCTGTGTCACCCAACACCGGATTATCCAACCCAACTTAGTTGATTTGAAGGCCTATACCATCCCTGTTAAGCCCAAACAGATTACAAAAACCACTTTTCGAGCAACTTTTTCCATAAGAGCTTATTTGACAAAAACACCTACAAACAAGTTTATTAGTGATAAAATGAGGCCCAACTAATGTATTTATGGGTGAAAATGCGTCGCACTTTCGTGCTCATCACCTATCCAGGTGGATGGAAAAACTGAGTTTTAGTTAGTGGGGAGAGGGTTTCTCGAATCCAAATAAGATGGCCGGCTCAGTTGGAGACGACCGACTCTCATTGGGTCGAGATTCGGTGCCTAATGAATCGAGGATCGGAGCACATTGATCCTATTGCAAGATGTTAGCCCATAATTTTGGCTTTTACAATTTCAGCCCTTAAATGAAAATCCACCATCAACATTAAGTCCCCTGCCTAGCGCATAATGGTTACACTATTGTGGGATAGGCATAAGATGGTGACATACTTATGTGAAGAAGACAGGATAAAGAAAATTTACCCGGAGGAATTTTGACCGACCACTAGCAGTTGTCCATGTAAACGCCGTTGTGCAAGCGTGGAATCCTTTGGTGGGACCGGTTTCCTTCCTTGCGTGTTTGAATCAAAAGAGGAATCCAAGTAAAAGAGAAATCCTTGTTCTATTGGGATTCTTCCAAATTTTGTCTATAAAAGGACCGACCCCTTTTCTTTTTCTTCACACTTTTTTTTTGTTCGGCAGCTCTTGTTCGCGATCTCCACTGCCGCCGCCAACCGTCGCTGTCGCCGCCGCCGGAGCTTGCCGTCGCCGTCCGTCCGTCCGCAGCAAGGTAAGCGTTTTTTTTTTTTTTTTTTAAAGGTAAACACCTTTTGCAAGATACATACTATGCTTAATTCTTCCACCAAGATTGATATGCCAACATTTGTTAGGATTGCTTAGTAAAACAAGCCGTGAATCCATGAATATGTTGTGTCTTGCCTCCTTTTTCATTGTTGCATACAAAACCTAGCTTCTTAGGTTGTAGCTTGGAAAGGAACTCGGCTTGAATTTCGTGAACATGATTCTCATGATATAAGAGAACCGTGTTGTGCAAATAAATATGGTCCCATATAGTGTATGCCCGACTGAACGTCACCTTTATACCAGCCTCGTGCCCTTGACCAACACCGGTCTTGAAACTTGAGCAATACCGGTCTTGAAACTTGAACAATACCGGTCTTGAAACTTGAGCAATACCGGACTTGAAGCTTGAGCAATACCGGACTTGAAGCTTGATCAATACCGGTGTTTGGACCCGGCCTTGTGTATTCCAACGTGAATGAATTTCACACACGTATCGCGTGTTTTTATATAAGTACTGACTCTTGTCTTTTATTGTAAAATGAAGAAAAGAACTCCTGTTAATATGTCTTTTGGAGATAATTCTGGTGCCAAGTCGGGAAGTGTTGACAGCTTCAAAGATATGCCGAACATTGCTGATGAGTTGTTCACCTTGTCTTTTCCAAACATTAGGAAACATCCCTCTCACAGGATAGTCCTGCTTTCCGATTCGTAAAAATATGGAAGCTGATCCATCTTCTTCTTCGGAACTTGTGATGAGGTTCTGTCTTCGAAGAAATGAATATCCTCCTTCTCCTATCGACTTAAAGATTTGTCATACTCCACTGGGTTCTTATGAAGGGTGGATGAGACGCATGTTGAATAATAAGGATGTTAAAGCTAATTTGACCAAAGCGCAAATCCTTAATGCAGTCATGGCATCTGCTACTCTTGAAATTAAGAAATATATTGCAGGCTTGATTACTTTCATTTCTCGGTGGCGCCCTTCTACTCATACAGCTATATCTAGATGGGGAGAGATGACTATTACTCTGGAAAGCGTAGCTGCATTGATGAACCTGCCTGTCGCTGGGAGTTTTTATTATGAGCTTTCTGACACGGAACAACGTGATTATGACGCTATACTCCAAAAGGTGGCAGAGTTCGATGATCTGGACAAGGAGGATAAAAAAGATACAAGATGCTTTTACACCTGGTGGGTATCGGAGTGGTCTCTTGTAGACCCAGAACCGGATCAGGAGTTGGAAAACGAGCTCAGCGTGATTGCATTCCTGTCTTTGTGGCTATCCAGAGATATATATGACGACGGTTCTGGAAAGAAAACCATAAGGGGTGTGCTGGTTAAGATTGCTATAAAGCTAGCAAAAGGTGAAGTTCTTCCCTTAGGTTCCTTGTTCCTTGGATCGTTGTATTCTCATCCGGACGCCTTAGCAATGGATATGCATGTTTCCAACGGGTACAAGAAGGTGGAGTCGTATGTCCACTTCGCTTTTCTTCAGGCATTCTTGTGGGAACATTTCAAAAGTTATGCTCCGGTTCCTGCAACTTCGCTCAGCAATTTGTATGGTGGCTCGAGAATACTCCGTTGGCAGAGGAGGCGTCCCAGAACCGGTGCGAAACTCGTGGATATCTTTGATAATGTGTCTTCTGTAAATTTCCACCATGGGGGCCGATCCACTCTTCCATTGCTCAGCCGAAGACTTTTGCTATTGCTTCGACGGTCCCGATGTTTGCGTTGCGTCCGATGCCAACACTATGAAATTTGGAGAACTTATTTATCTCACACACCGCATTCCGGGATATATCCCATCTCTATTCAACGAAGCTCTTACCGTGACTCCGTACAACATTGACAGGGCTGCTCGTCAAATGGGATTTGACCAGGTGTTCCATTTATCCGTCCGTCGGAGGCTACGAAAGAACTCCTCCCGGGTATCTTTGATGCTGACGTGTTCTTGGCATCGCAGAGTCTTCCCTTCTGGCCTATTGGGAGAAACCCAGTGGTAACCGACAAGTATAAGGAATTTTGGAGGAAGCAACTGTTGGCTTTCCAAGAATTCTCGGAGGATGTTGTGACAGATTCTTGTGGTGAGTCATCTTATGACGTTCTGAAGAAGCATTTTCGGTTGAAGCCACTCCAAGCCAAACGGACCGGAGCTGATGATTGCAGTTCCCAAGCAGGAGAAATATCTAAGAGGCAGGCATGTGATTCGATGATCCTCAATTCTTCCAATATGCAGGTATTTAAATCTCTTTCTGTCGATTCTTTCATTTCTCTAGAGCGAATTCTTCTAAGAGTGATCCTTGCTTGAAATCAGGGAATTCCGAAAGAGAATGTTTTCACAAGGTTGGCGTGCATTCAGAACGAGAAGTCTGGTAACATTGGCCTTCATGTTGAGAAGTCTGGCGACACTGATTGTTATGCCGAGAAGTCTGGTGAAACCGCTCCTTTTCCAGATAATGACAGAGATGATGCAAGTTCGGCCGGACAAGGTGCCTCCTTAAGTGATCTCGTTGATGGGGCCATAATGGAAATTAGCACCCAGAGTGAAGTAAACATCGGGAGGAGTGTAGGAGAGGCAACATCCGCTATTGTTGAGGTGGCTCCCCTTGAAGAACGTTCCGAGCAGGTTCCAATCAATAAAGATGTCGTGGCGACTTCTTCTGAAATGCCTCCTGCAACTGACAAGGCTCCTGTGACTGATGAAGTATTGGTATTGCAGCCTGGGGCTTTGTTCGATCCTCCCTTCACTGTCCCTTATCCCGGTCATGTGTTGGTTGGAGGATTCAGTGTGCCAGCCTCGATTCGAAGGGTTGTACACGACGATATATGGGAGAAGCACGGCCACATTGCTACTACTACGAAGCTCAAAAGTCGTCTTGCATTGGTCAACCGCGTTCAGGAAGCTTTATTTTCTATCCATGGGATGAGCGTCACGACTGGTCGAACAGTTTCTGAGGAGATGATTGAAGACTGGGAGTGCCATCGAGATGTGTTTGTGCAGTACAACTTCAATGCTCCTTGGTTCTTCAAAGGGTTCTCCGAGATCCAGGAGCTCCAGAAATTACAAGATGAAGTCCTTTCTGCAGATTGTGTTACTCGCCAGGAAGAAGAGGTTGAAAAGTTGTCTGAGGAGTTGAAGTCAAGCAGTTTGTACTTCAAAGGATGAAAGTCTCTCTTGCCCAGAAGGACGAGTTGCTGCTGAAGGACTTTCCTTGAAGGATTCGTGCTACCTACTTGTCTTTTCTTTTAGATACTTTTCTTTTTGAGTGATAGTGAGGATTTCCTTTCATAATTTGACTTTCGGTTTTGAATTAATAGGTAATTGAATTGGTTTATTTTGAGATAGTTTTGTGAATAACTTTTCTGAAAGAGGTTATTTTAAATGTAATTTGCATCTTGGTCATGAATGATTGCACATATCATATGAAATTGCAAATGTCGCATAAAAGGGAAGTATGAATGGAAACAAACATGGCGTTTGATCATTGAGCCTCTTTCTCTATGTGCGGGATACCAAGTCCCCAGTGAATTCTAAAACTATCTTTCTTGTAAAATTGTTGAATAGAACTTACTTGCTTTTGAAGCCTCACTTGTATCAAACCGAAGTAGCCTCTCTAAGGAAATCGTCCGCATTAATCTCCCGGATAGGGAAAGCTACTCCTCTGAATTAAGCTTCTTCTGAACAATGCGTTTCAAAGCGTTGCATTCACTGGTAGGGTGGTGAAGGAACTGGTGGAAATGATAATACCTCGGGTCCATTACTTCTTCATCAGTTGGTGCATGCCATACATGAGGTAGCTCCACCTCTCTGTTTCGTACCCACGCCTCTAGCAACTCCAAAATCTTTTCCATTGGGAACGGAAAGTGTAGGTACTTCGAGTCTAGCTTTTCCTGCATTCGTGGGCGTTGTGGTGTCTCTACATGGTTTCGATGTGGAGCACGTTTCGGAGATGAAGTTGGAAGACTTGTGAGTGCCACCATACCCGCGGATCGCTTGCCCTGGTGACGGGGTGTGGAAGGTATCGTAATATCACTGCTGAGTGATCGAATTGAACGCTCCCATCCTCTGTACTCACGTGTTCCTTGATTGATCTCTCCTTCCTCAAGCATTTCTTCACTTAGTTGAGAGGTCGATGCGGATTGAACAGTCTTCCGTGTTTCGACAAGGGTCTTGAGATATAAATCTTCTAGCAGGGATCCGTAAGATGCAGGCTCCCTTTCTTTATCCGGCAGACGTTGTGGTACCCCGGACAAGTCTTTTCCTCTGTGGAGTTGCCTCGAGTTTTCGTTGTCGGCTGGACCATGTTGTTCGTTTCTCCTGAGTCCCCTGTGATTACGCGCTCTTTGTGCATCTCTACTGGTAAAGGTGTGACTCCTGAATAAGGATCCAGCATTTCTTGCACTGTCTGAGTAGATGCCTGCTAACCCTTCTTGTAATTGTGTTGTTATATCATTCAAAAGGCGGAATGTCTCGCTCTGTCTTCTAGCGATACCGGCTTGATTTGCCAAGACATCCTCCAAAGATTCTAGCTACACTTCCCATGATATCTGAACCACCTGTGGTTTCCGGGTGAGGATACATCGCGAGATGAACCGAAAAATTGAGAATTCAATTTTTTGTAAGAGATCAACCTCCCACTGTGGTCGCCAATTGTTTATGGGTGAAAACTATTTCTGCCGGTTTTGGTAATTTGGGGTGTGTGGATGAGAAATGAGTCTAAACCTTAAACAAATGCACTGCACGGGAGTGCTTGTAGATTCGAGAAATCAATCTGTGCAAATCCGGCATAAACCAAGAAATGGCCGTTCCAGACTTGTTTCGGTCACAAAGTGAAGGAGATGGGGTTGATCTTAGGGAGGGAAGCGAAGAAGGTGTTGAGATTGTGAAGGTGTTGGCTATGTATGACTTGTATCAGAAAGCTGAACTGGCTTGCAGGATGTAAGCTAGCAGTTCCGGTGTGTGAATACGATGGTATCAACACTTGCCTCTGTTGTCTGGACTTGTTCTTGTTTTTTCAGGAAATAGGGAGGAGAACCTATTTATACAAGTCATTTGAGCCTTATTCACGTCTCTCGTGGGAAGTGGAGGAAGTGGAGTGATGGAGTAGTGGAGTTGTGTGTTGGTGTTACACGACCAGTCTTGCCCACTTCTCCTGTCATCTCTAACCATCCATGACTTCCTGACACGTTCTTGTGATGGCGCGTTGCACACTGCACGCTGTAAACCGCCAGACCAATACCCCAGTATGTATCCCCAAGTTTGTGACATGATTGATGTCTCGAGTGTGTGGATCGTGGGACCCACAAAAAGTAGCATGTAATGCTAGACTAAATAACTAAGTTATTTAGGAAGTCGATACTTGTGAAGTATCGTGTGTATTCTATGTGTCATCGCATCATGGTGTGGTAAAGCGACAGGTGGTGATCACCATGACGCCTCACTGACCAATTAACTCCTGACCATGGTTGTATAACCAAGCCGGCGAAGTTGGACGGACGAGATGATCTTTGAGACACTCATCTGCGACCGTTGATGGAATTAGGGTTTTTGAAAAGGTGCGCAAGCATCACTCTTCAGCTTGGTCGAATCCAAGCTTGGGATACAATTTTGACAGGGTCGATCGTGCATGTATGTAGACAACATGACGGTGTAGGCGCCCATATCTCATTATCTCGTGAAAGTGTGATCTGGGCCACTCAATTTGTCCGGCGAAGTTGAGTGGTCGAGATCAATTTGCAACAGAAATTTGGTGCCGCAAAAGCCGCGCATCATGCCAATTTTGGGTGCGCGTTCCAAGACGACCAAGCTTGGTCGGTCTTGGCCGATCATCCCGACATGCATACGGTGGGATGGTGTATTTACCTGTACTTCATCGTCCCATAGAAACGTGATCTAAGCCACTCAATTTGTCCGGTAAACTTGAGCGGTCGAGATCAGTTTGTGGTTGGGAAGTGTGACCACGCCTAGCTTGGGCGCGCGAATCAAGGTGTACAACCAAGTTTGGTCTTGGCCGATCGGGTGTGGAGATAGATGGGCCCACGGTGGTCATGTTGATACGCACCGGACCTACTTAGTCTAATCCTGGACCCTTCATTCGCGCAGGAGAAAATGGACGCTCGTGATTATTCAAACCCTAATTAGGGTTTCACCGGTCGTGCGTCATGCCTTGTTTGGGCGCACGAACTGGAACGACCAACTATAGTTGGTCCTGACCAATCGGTCATGTATGTAGGCGGGACCACGGTGTTTGTGTTGACATGCTCTGGACCCTTTGAATCTACATCTACACCCTCCATCTATGCCTGCGAAGATGGATGGTTGAGACTTGTTTTGCGATACATGTAATGTGCCACAAACCCTAATTTAGGGTTTTCCGTCCATACTGCTTTGATTTGGACGGTTTGGCAAGCTATGCCACCCTTTTGGGGAGTCCGACCATGCAGGTCCCGCGTTGGGTCGGTGGTGCATATTCCAATACCTGCTTGGGGTCATGGATTCAATCAAAGCCATCCAATCATGCTGGTGGAGTTGGATGGTCGTGATCGTTTCTGAGACTGATATGGTCAGTTCAGGTTCAAATATGCTCAATCGGGCTAATATAACACACCGAGAGTTGTAGCTTTGTATGGGTATTTCGTACATGTTTTATTATTAATGCTTGGAGATTCGTGTTGCTCTGCGAGAACAACACTCGGTCGTCATGCCGCACCTAGAATGAGTACGGAAATACGAGGCTGGTCATGCATTAATTAATAATGTCAAATTCACAGGGGTATATGGGATTGTTGCTACATGATCCAACCTGGATGAATTTTGTGTATTTAATTCACAGAATACTGGGATTGTTGCCACATGCTCTATACTAGGTGAATCAGTAAAGTGAAGAAGTATTCATCACTTATCAATGGCCTTATCTTTTGCAAGATGTTAGCCAATAATTTTGGCTTTTACAATTTCAGCCCTTAAATGAAAATCCACCATCAACAACAAGCATCCATGACATATCATCACCGCAATCAGAAAGGCAAGAATAGGCCTTCCAGAAATCGGCTCAGCAGTCCAGACACCAAATAATCTAAAGTCAAGGAAGGATCAACAACGCACTACACTCTCCAAGATTAGCCCTGACATGATCATTGCCGAGCATATATTTCATCCATCCATCCCAGGAGTGCAATGGATTTGGTAAATTTTGAAATCCACAGGAGAGGTTAGATACTCATTCTTCAGGAGACATAACCTTATTACACATTCTGGAGAAGATCAATGATACTGTTGGGCGGCTGTATGCGCAAAAGAGAAAAGAGCACATATCTTGAGTTCTCCTGGCTCACCTTGCTACTGATTATAACTATTGGAGATTGCTTTGTTGTCGTTGATGCTTACTCTGCCACTGCTGACAAAGACAGTCATTCACACCGAGCTAAATGTCCAAGTTTGATCAACTACTCACGGATATTACACTCATAGCTAAAATACAAAGACGATTGGCACGCCTATGATCGATCTACTGCAAATGAACACAAGAAGCAGACGAGCTAATGGTAAAAGGAGAGGACGTTAGGACGCCCTTTTATATGCATAGAGATTTTGGAATCCGAGTAGAGGAAGATTTTACTTTTGGACCATACACGGAAGAAGGCAGCTGGGCCCGCAGCGCCAACGCTCCATGGCACCAACCTCCATGACCGAACCAGCAGCGTGCCAACACGAGGAACACCAACCACTCAACCAGCAACGCTCCGTAGCCAAGCTATCAACGCGCCGGTACAATGATCACCGGCCGCTCATGCCTCTTGCCAAAGGTCAGTCGAATTTTTCCTGGCAATCTCTTCATGTCTCGCCCTTTAGATTTTTTGTATCCTCGTCTGTCACCATCTGATGCTTACCCCACAACAGTGCCACTGTTACGTGTTAAGCAGGGGACTTAATGTTGATGGTGGTTTTTAGTATAGGCCGAAAACTGTAAAAGTCTATCTACCTGACCCGGCATCAGATTTAGTAGACATTGATATATCTATATTTCGCATGGAATTCAGAGGATATATCAAAATCTGATGAGTGCCTAGGTCTCTCTTCATATTATATAGAAACTCAAGCTCCTAGATGAATTGTTCACTAGTATAGAGCCTAATGAGTATATAAGCTCCTAGCTGCATTACTCACTAATGCCGGAGCATGCCGAGTATTTTTCCTATGCTATGTTCCCCGGGTGAACCTTTAATATTGATATGTCATGACAATTTGTGTTCACTCGCAGCAGAGTAGCACAAATTTCCAAGTATCAAGGTTAAGGCCCTTGCATAAAGGTACTCAATCGGAAAGCATACTGCTCTCTGGCATTAAACTTAAAGAACTCTGTGTCAACACATAGAATTCAATCAATTTTGTGATAATTCACAAGATTCGGATATTACCCTGACTAATTTGCAAAAATTATGGTTTTGCGCCCTGCGCAGTATAATAGACCTTGCCTGTCGAAATTAAGTCTAGGCGAACTAGGCAATTAATCTTCCGTGGATTAGTAGGTGCAAAATCCTACCCACAATCAGAAAACAAGGAGTAAAAGGAGCCGCGGAATAGGAGCAGCAACAAAGGGAGGTGTGGCCACGCCATAGGCCAGTCGGCGCCACTTGCAAGTGGACACACCCCATGCTTCTCGAACCGGCCCCTATTCCCGCCACACACACATGAGTTGTGGCTGGGCCCATGCTTGCTAGCCCTATTTTCCATCGACCAATCAAGTCGCTTTAAACATGCCACACGCACACCAGAAGTGTGGCCACACCCGCGTTTGGCCGACCCCTCTTTTAATCGACCAATCAGGTTGCTCTAAACCTGCCACAGTATTAAAAAAGGAAAAGTTGCGCCACAATGCCAAGTTGGCTTTCCAAAAGTCGCGCCAATACGCTAATTGGCATGTCAAACATGCCAAACGTGTCATTCCTCTCCGGCATACTAGTGATATGCCAAACGTGCCACTTTTCCACGGAAGCATACCGAACGTGGCAACGTACCATAAATAGAGCGCCAAACTTGCCAACCCACCTTCTGTTCGTGGACAACTCCATAACATACTTCAATTTGGTTATCCTAACCAGAAACACGACCTTGCTCTAGTAGCGATTGTCGAAACCCTAATTTCCAGTCGTGGCACAAATTACGCCACTCCGGGACCCACAACATGCCACGAGCCGTGCGGGACCAAGGAAACCCTAATAATGGCTCCATATCATAGCCACTCGTAGAAACCCTTGCTCCTGTGTTCGTTTCCACATGATGGCCTGGCTATGGTTTCTTTGGCGTAGCTATGGTACCGTTTGAACCAAACGTCGATGTGCCTCGGCCACATGCCACATGCCGCATACCGCATACCGTATGCGCTACTTAGGTTTCGGCACGCCAAACCCTAATTTAGGCAAATTTGCTACGCTAATCAAGCCAAGTAATGTTCCACAGAGCATTGGGATTGATGTGGCAATTGGAACTGATGTTGCCACGCTACATTTGGGTCCAACACCAATGTACAAAAATCTAGCGGCCATGGTGTAGATGTTGGATTTTCAACAAAGGGCAAAACCGTAAAATCACGATGCATGTTTCTGACATGGCTTTCAGGCAAGCGATGATTCATATTTTACGAAGCCACGATGAATATGTCTTTCGAAAAGCCTCCACTAGCTGAGCGTTCGATCCCTAGCATTTCGTCGTGCCCTCTATGTAGAATAACATAATTGGGAGGTTCTCCGTAGATTGAGAATAATAACGCCTTCAGGACGTCGGTGATACTCACTGTTCCCTGACTACATGAGAGAGACCCCCTCTACATAGAAGAACGATTGGGAGATTCTCCGTAAGATTGAGAGCAATAACGCCTTCAGGACGTCGGTAACACTAACTGTTCCCTGACTATGTAGAGAGATCGTGTATAAATCCAGGCGGTTCTCCGTAAGATTGAGAGCAATAAAGTCTTCGGGACATCGGCAACACTTACTGATTCACTGACTATACGCAAGAGATTAAATTCTACCGTGACATTCACCACTGAATTTCTAGAAGATAATCTATCTTATCTCATTACTCATATTTCATGATCGAAATGGTAATAGATAAATGTATTACTCCGATTTCATGATCGAATCCACGGCTGATCTCATGAAATGGTAATTGATATTACTCTGATTTCATGGTCGAACCCACGGCTGGTCTCATGAAATGGTAATATCACCACTTATTTTATTACTCCGATTTCATGGTCAAATACACGATCCCATGGAATGGTAATACCTATTTTATTATTCCGAATTCATGGTCGAATCCACGCTTGATCCTATGAATTGATAATAAAAAACTACTCACTTTTATTACTCAGTTTCATGAATCATTCTCCACTGAATTTCATAAATTAACAAAAAATACTCAATAATCGGGCATCTGGACTACCACTCAGTAAGCCCCATAAAATGGTGCAAGTGTACTCGAAAATGATGCACGAACGAGCACCCAAATGCGCGAACGCACATCCAAAATATGGACAGATGAGGAATCCCGCACAAAACAGGAGAGAGAAAATAATAACATTAAAATAATGAAGAAGCGCACATGGGCCGGGTCCACCGGCCGGCCGTTTCTTAGCCGTGGCCGGTCCCATGCTTCCTCAATTATTTTTCCTTATTTTTGTTGCTTTCATGAACTCATGAAGACTCCTCCATTCTAACAACTTTCCTTGTTTGAGCAAAACTCATGGTTTCTCCATATTTTCGTGGTTTCATGAAAAATAATAATATAAAATAGGGAAAGGTGTTGCGGGACCGCGCAACTTAGCCGGCCGGCCATACCCTAGTCGTGGCCGGTCCCACACCTTGCAATCCCTAATCTTTCATAAATTGTTACTTTTCTCATCTTGTGAAACTTCCTTGTTTCAGCAAAAATCATGGTTTCTCCATATTTTCTCAAATATTACGCAAACCATGAAAAAGCCAAAAGTCAACATGGTCACATGACCGACTAGGTTACTCACGAAAATATATTAAAATATTATTATTTTAATAAATATTGATAAAACGAGCATACTTGCTCATTCGAGCAAAATCGAGGATTTCAGTCAAAGATCGAACTTTTCTGAAAATCCAAAATATTGCTCGAACGCACATCGGAAAATACTGAAACTCTCAGTACGGAAACACGGACACCATGGTAACACGTGCATGCCTTCTTGACCTACCAAGGTCATCCCTAAGGCTTGCACAAAGCCGGTCCCACACGTTTTCACACTTTTGACCTAATTTGCGCAAACGCTTATATTGGGTCCAAACTCTTCACAAGCAACTTAGAGTTTGTGAAAAAGCCCATCAGCGGTACCACGACCACCAAGGGCCGGTCTCATGCCACCTTGGTCGGTCCCTCACTTTTTTATAATTAGGTTTTATCACCTAATGCTTAATCCAGCACTATTTCAATAAATGATGAGAACGGCATTTAATCGTCATTCCTTCACCAACTGGCCAAGACCATGGTGTACGCTCACTCGAGCAATTTGGCATCACATGAACGTCCATGGTCCCATGTGGTCGGTCCCTCCTTCGCTCATGACTTATTTTCAGCAATTCGTCGACTAATGAGCAATTGATCAAAAATTAGGGTTTTCGAACAAACGCTCAACAAATCATTATTCTGAGCAAGTTCAAACACTAAATAAATTTATGTTGATCCATCAAGAAACACGCGTATTAATTATATAATATTCGGTAATCTATCAATATTTTAATTAATATTTTATTGGGTCACATCACCAATAAATAAATAATTCGTCGAATTGAGCAACACTTGCTTAGTTGCTCAAATATTGAGCCACTATCAATATTCAGTGACTTATCAGTAATTCGTCGAATTGAGCAATACTTGCTCAGTTGCTCGAATATTGAGCCACTACCAATATTCAGTAACTTATCAATAATTCATCGAATTGAGAAATACTTGCTCAGTTGCTCGAATATTGAGCCACTATCAATATTCAGTAACTTATCAGTAATTCGTCGAATTGAGCAATACTTGCTCAGTTGCTCGAATATTGAGCCACTACCAATATTCAGTAACTTATCAGTAATTCATCGAATTGAGAAATACTTGCTCAGTTGCTCGAATATTGAGCCACTATCAATATTGATAACTTATCGATAATTAAATTGAGCAATACTTGCTCGATTTAACCGAATATTGAGCCACTATCAATATTCAGTAACTTATTAGTAATTCATCGAATTGAGCAATACTTGCTCAGTTGCTCGAATATTGAGCCACTATCAATATTCAGTAACTTATCAGTAATTCGTCGAATTGAGAAATACTTGCTCAATTGCTCGAAAATTGATCCAATCATCAATATTCAGTAATTTGTCGAATTGAGCAATACTTTCTCGATTTCCCGACTATCAATATTCAGTAATTCACAATACTTGCTCAATTGCTCGAATATTGATCAAACCATCGATATCCAGTAATTCGTCGAGCAATACTTGCTCAGTTACTCGAATGTTCCACTGAGCAATTCGTCATTCATGCTCAATTCAACAAAACCTAGACTCATTGTCTAATCAGTCAACGTGACTAATCAAATACACATCTGTCATGCAGACTCCACGATTCGTGAGACTTCAATCACGTCACATGGGGGATACCACTTAGGGTTTCGGTCTGGCGGCCTACGGCACGTGGACTCATCCACGATGAGAAATGTGAGTAAGTCGTGCAACGGTTGAAGGAGTTAGCAAAGTAGTGGGTGGACGGTTAACCAAGTCTCCGCACGACCTGAAACTGGTTTCACCACGATCTTCCACTTTTTCACTCTTCACTCATGAAACCGTCACACTTACTGGGATCATGGTGTTCGCTATTCTGACAATATAAATAAGTCTCTGGATCCACAATCGAAGAACAACAATTTTTTGAGCAATCACTCTCAGAAATTCGATCAATCACTCAGAACTTATTCATAGAACTCAACTTCAGCAGTTCTTCAATTTGCAAAAACCTTCAACACATCCACAATCCTTGATCATCATTGATCCCAAACAATTCTCAGCTTCCCTCCTACAGATCAACCCATCTCCCTCTTTATGACCGAATTGACTCTGGAACGGCCATTGACTTGGTTTAGGCCAGAGTCCTACAGATTGATATCTTGAATCTAAGCACTCCCTTTAAAGTGCATCTGTGTGAGGTTCAGAAGTTTGCTCGGTCGAGGAGTCTCGACAGCACACTCGATTCTCCATTTCCCTAAAAAACCAGCAAACCGTTTTTCCCCATCCACAGATTGGCGACCACAATGGGAGGTTAATCTCTCGGTTGCAATCTCTTATTCTCACAAAGATGGTTGGTCTTAGATCTAATATAGTCTCTCAAAATTCCAGTCAGAGTCTTTCAAATGGTGACGCTTCTCTGGCTCATCCAAATGATTCTGGTAATGTTTGTCATCCTTACTTTACTACTCCTTTTTCATCTATTGATGCATTTGACGGAGAAATTCCGTCACTGGTTGAACTGGCACAAAGGCAAGAGATTTTGGAAATGAACATAAATCGATTGAAAGGAGCAATTGATAATATGTTCAACTGCATGGTGGACCTGACAAGAATCTTAGGATCTCAAGTGGTGGAACGCTCGTCTCTTGACACCACTGACGCTGTCCCTCAAGCCAACAGCTTCACCACTTATGAAAAGCCGGTGGAAGAAGAAGTCACACATTTAATCGAGAATCTATGTGAACTCCTGCATTTCTCCAGAGATCAGCGTACAGACACGTTTCCTGTACTCAACAAAATATCATCTGACGTGCGAATAGTTTCATCATCTACAGTGGTTGAAAAAGTATCCATGGTATTTGAACTTTCGATCAACAACATCACCTTCACTGAGGAAGACCGAATGGCGGAGGAAGGGCATAACCGAGCCCTGTTCGTGACTGCTTCCATTAAGGACTCCGAATTCAAGAGAGTTCTCATTGATACAGGTGCTTCCACGAATCTTGTCACTATGAAGACTCTCAAGGAGTCCAAAGTTCCACAAAGAAAGATCATTCATCATACCATATTGATGACGGTTTTTGAAGGAAGCCAGAGCCACACGTACGGGTATGTCTATGTGGATCTGAAAGTGGGGCCGATTCAATCCACTATCAAATTTCATGTGATCGAGAAAGACCCTGATTATCACATGATACTTGGGAGACCATGGCTTCACGATAATAAAGTTGTTCCCTCGACGTACCATCAATGTATGAAAGCTTTGTTCAACAACAAAATTGTCCGTATCCCAGCCTCAGTGTCTCCTTATGCTCCAGTTTACGATGCTGAGTTCTTGGAACCTCCAAAGAGCATCCTCGAACCTCCAAGCAAAATCCGCGGTACTCCACTCCCAAGTTGGAAATCTATTGAGAATATCGACAAACCATCATCAAAGGATGCTAAATATGTCAGACCGTCTACCACACCGCTCAAGCGTCGTCAAGGTCAAGGTACGGCTCATAAGAAGTCCAACTTTATTACTGATTATGACGCAGAAGGGAGAATTATTTATCTCTATCGTAAAGATTAGCAATTAACAGGGGAGAAAAGTATCCCCGCCCTGAAGAATCATGCCAGAGTGAGCAATCGCCCGATGAAGAAGTTCGAGATGCACCACGACAGTTGCAAGATGGCACAGATTCCACAACTGACGACCTTGAGACTATCAACATCGGAACGGACGAGAACCCAAGGCCAATCTTGATCAGTTCTGCTCTCTTACCGGAGGAAGGAGAAGGATTGATAGGTCTGTTGAAAGAGTATCAAGATATCTTCGCCTGGATGTACGAAGAGATGCCCGGCTTGGGCGATAAATTAGTTTCTCATCATTTTCACATCACTCCCGGTTCCAAACCTGTCAAACAACCGCCCAGGCAATTCAGACACGCAGTTGAAGAACAAATCAAGGTGGAGATCCATAAACTACTAACAACAGGATTCATCAAACCCATTCAACATCCAACGTGGCTGGCGAACATAGTCCCAGTCAAGAAGAAAAATGGCCAGATCCGATGTTGTGTGGATTTCAGGAACCTGAACAAGTATTGCCCGAAGGATGACTTTCCATTGCCAAATATTGATATGCTCGTTGATGCAACCAACGGTCATGACATGTTCTCGTTCATGGACGGTTACAGTGGATACAACCAAATCAAGATGTACGAGCATGATGCTAACAAGACCGCATTCCGAACTCCCATTGGAAACTTCCACTACATAGTGATGCCTTTCAGACTGAAGAATGCAGGAGCCACTTATCAGCGAGCCATGACCGCAATATTCCATGACATGATGCACAAGCAAGTGGAAGACTACGTTGACGATGTGGTGGTAAAATCAAAGACTTGGGCGTCCCACCTAGACATTCTAAGACAAGTCTTCGAAAGATGCAGAGAGTGCAAATTGAAGATGAATCCTCTGAAATGTGCTTTTGGTGTTTCTTCTGGAAAGTTTCTCGGATTCTTAGTCACTGCAGAAGGAATCAAGGTCGATCCAGACAAAACAAAAGCCATTACTACCATGCCTCCTCCACGAAATGTGAAAGAGCTCCAGAGTTTCATAGGAAAAGTCAACTATATCCGGCGTTTCATTCCTGGACTTGCTCAACTCATTGCTTCATTCACTCCTCTGTTGAAGAAAGGAGCAAATTTTGCATGGACAGCCGTTCAACAAGAAGCATTTCAGAAAATACAGCAAATATTGCTATCACATGCTATCATGAAATCTCCAGTGCAAGGACGACCGATGATACTTTACACAGCCTCCAGTGATGTTGCTATTGGAGCACTCCTCGCCTAAGAGGATGAAGAAGGCATCGAACGTCCAATCTACTACTTCAGTCGCACAATGAGGGATGCTCAACTCCGATACCCAAAGGCTGAAAGAGCGTGTCTAGCATTGGTTCATGCAATTCAGAGGTTCAGACATTACCTACTATCAAATAGAGTCGTGCTGGTGGCCAAAGCTGATCCTATAAAGTTCTTACTATCGAAAACTGCTTTGATCGAGAGGACATCAAAATGGATACTTCAAATGTCAGAATTTGACATAGCGTGCGTCCCTCCAAAAGCAATCAAAGAACAAATAGTTACAGACTTACTCGCTGCTTTCCCTGGATAAGACATCACAATGTTGCATGAAGAAGTGCCCGGTGAGTTTCCAGAAATTTCAATCATTCAAGAATGAACATGGCTATTGTATTTTGATGGATCTGCCCCTCCGAGCAATGATACTGGTGGAGTGGGCATTGTGCTAGTATCTCCATCCGGTGAAGTCTTCTCACATTCGTTCAAGCTAGACTTCCACTCTACCAACAATTCAGCAGAATATGAAGCTTTTCTCCTAGGGCTATCTTTGGCCAAGAAAGTAGGAGAAAAGCACCTAGAGATCAAAGGAGACTCAAAGTTGCTGGTCAATCAAATGAATGGTGTATACTCTCTCAAAGAAATAACACTTGCTCCATTCAGAACCGAGGCACAACGACTATTACCTCATTTTTCTGATGCAAAAATTGTTCATACCGGCCGCACCAACAATAGACATGCTGATTTTCTAGCGACTCTAGCATCCAAACTGCAATTTGAAGGGTCTGAAAAATCCATCACTGTGCAAAGATGCTCTGTATCATCTACCTGGCTTACTCAAGTCGAAGATGCTCAATCGAGCGACTGGCGGGCGCCCATCATTCATAAATTGAGCAATTCTCTTACGAAGGGGAAAATTAGTCTCAAGGAGTTGAAAAACTTTTTCCGTTATATTATCACAATCCTGATGGATCCCTATCACGATGCCTTGGAGATGAAGAAGCCAGTGCACAACTCAAACGCATACATGAGGAAATATGTGGGCAAACCCTAGTGGTCACACTCTACAGAAGGCTTCAAAGGCTTGGTTATTATTGGCCCTCTATGGAAGCTTAGTCGAGAATGCTGCAAGGATCTTGTCCCAATTGTCAGACACCACCTCATCATTTGGAGATTCTAACAATCCATCACACTAGGGACTGTAGAGAACCTTACATAAAGTATTTTCGTGACAACGGTCTTCCATCAAAGAAGAAGAGAGCAATCAAACTTATTCAGAAGGCCAAACATTTTGTCTACCTGGAAGGGATTTTGTATCGCAAAAGCTTTGGTGGGAACCTCCTGAGATGCTTGGATGAACATGAAATTCCTACAATCTTGAAAGAGATGCACGAAGGTGAACACCAAGGAAAAAAGAAATTATTTCTCCAAATTCACGAGAAATATTATTGGCCAACCATGGAAGATGATGCAGCCGCCTATGTTCGGAGATGTCATCAATGCCAAGTTCACGGTAACCTCATCCACACTCCTTGTCTCCCATTAAATTATGTGAGCAGTTCATGGCCCTTCTACAGCTGGGGACTGGATATTATCGGGAAAATCAATCCAGTATCTTCGAAGCAACATGAATACATCATTACAGCAACTGAGTATTTCACCAAGTGGGTTGAAGCTATTCCTCTTCGAAGCACCACTGGAGTCACAATTGCAGCTTTCATCAAAGAATATATCATATGCAGATTCGGCGTTCCTAAACACATTATCACAGATAAAAGAACTCCCTTCGCCAACAAACATGTTGCAGGATTACTCGAGGAATATGGAATCAAACATATTTTCTCCACACCATATTATCCCCAAGGAAACGGACAAGCGGAGAGTACCAACAAAACCTTGATCCGGATTCTCAGTCGAACAGTTCATGACAATCCACGAACGTGGCATGAGGAATTACCCATGGCTTTATGGGCCTACCGTACCGCACCAAGGAGTTCAATTGGGACTTCACTGTATTCTCTTGTCTATGGCGCTGATGCTATCCTCCCAGCTGAGATCAAGATTCCCTCTGCAAGAATCGCGGCGGCCAGTGGAGTAAAATGGGATGAAGTCGAAGTATCTAATTCGAGGATTGCTGAGTTAGATATGCTTGAATCGAGAAGGACCAAGGTAGAAAAATATGTGGAAACCTACAAATAGAGAATTTCCAAGGCATACAACAAAATGATAAGACCTCGAACATTTCAAGTAGGAGATTTGGTTTTGAAAACAGCAAAACATATCCAGCAAGACATGTCGGCCCCCAAGTTCTCTCCTAAATGGGAAGGGCCTTATGTAGTTATCAAGGCAGTATCTAGCGGATATTACAAAATCTTAGCTGTTAATGGAGGAGTCGAAGGAAACATCATCAATGACAAATGGCTCAAGGCGTATTATGCTTGAACGATCATCAAAGTATTAAATTTCTCAATGTAATTTCTATTTTCTCCAAAAGAATGCAGTATGTTCATTCATTCAGAATTCATAAACATTTTATGAATTTCACAAGAAAATTTCAATCATCTACTTTATTCAGAATAAAATGTCAAACCTACATAAAAAAAAAAATCTTTCTCTGAAACGCTCACTCAGAGCAAACCATCCAGCAATGGATAATCCTTATTGAAGGCTGTTTCAAGCATCTTATGAAAGTTTTCATTCTTCACTCTCAAATCCTGGACAACTTTCTCAACTCTTGCCGACTCCAGAGCAAGTGCTTCTCCTCTTCTATGATGGCGGAAGTAGCAGAAATCATATTTGCAGCAGCAGTCACCCTATCAACCTTAATGATCTCGAGTCGACGATGAAGCCAGCTTATGTTGAATCACAAGACTTCACAATTCGAGATCATATCGTCCCATTTGTGCAACTCTTCATTCTTGACATCCTGCAGTCTTATCTTGTCCATTTCATCAATAACGGGAAATAATCCAGCGACTGTGGTTAATAGAGTCTGCGGAAAACCTCTCCATACTTTAGTGGTAGCAATATGCCCGTACCTTTTCCAGATTTTGGGGTAAAGAGATGAATAACACTTAGGGACGATGAAACCACCAACCAGTTGATTATCTGGGCAAACATTGATCATGAGAGTATCAAACGGGAGTCCGGCCATTGGGTATTCACGAGCGGAGGCCCTAGGATCGGCATCCACAGAGTCCTCTGAGTTCTCAGCATGGATAACGCCATCACTGTTAGTTGCAGCCACGGATTTTCCATTCTTCTTCTTCCTGGCTTCAACAACAACATGAACATCGACCTGCAATGACGAAACATTCAGAAAATCTAAATAATGCTCGATCAAGGGAAATCTTCAGTTGAAGACTTACTGATGTCCTAGTCCCAACTTCACGAACAGACCTATAACGCGTGGGAGCCTTGAAAGTCCGTTTAGGTCTCAAACGGGATTCATTCCCTTGATTGCCCTGCAATAAATCACTTTCTCTGATCAGGACTTCTGACTGCACAAAAATAATGAAAAAAAATGCTATACTCACTGGGATAGGCATCCCAGGTTCATACTTCGTCAAGGATCCATTTCGAGAAGAAGCGCTGCTGCCAGGCATGATGATGAGAGAGGTATGACTATGATCAAAATTTCTTCTGATGATGTATAGTAGAAGAAGATGTGTCGTATAAGTATGGAACCATAAATCTAGAAGTCAAAACTCAAGACAGAGGATATTTATCTTTTACGAACGGTCAAATCAGTTGCGATTTCTACTGAGAAGATCTCAAACGGGATTATGTGATAATTCCGAAGTGCAACAATACTGGGGACTGACAGCTCAACCAGTCGATACTTTGACTAAGGATTATACACGTTTTCTTGGTTTGCTCATGCAACTGTACTTCCGGGGATCGCGACTGAATTTACACATGTGTATATGGACTCATTCAACATGAAAAAAAAGTTGGGAAGAAGATATGATAAGGGATTGTTCGAAAATAACGAAAAAGAATAATATGTAAATATCTCTACAGCCGAACTGCTCAAATAATGGATAATATCTACTTCAACAGAAAATAAATAATCTCAGAAATATTCGTAAGCAAGACTAATCATCGGAATCGTCGAATTCCTCGTCATCAGCACCATCATCGTCCTCCATGGAATCCTCATCAGACTCTTTTTCAGAATCACTGTCCGAGCTAGGGAATTCTTCTTCCTCGACGAGATCGCCATTTATCGCGTCCCAATGCTCTTCTTCATCATATTCAGCCTGGAGATCAGCCGTAACTAGTCGTTCAATCTTTCTGTGCGGTGGATAAGGCCTACTTTTGCGTTTTGTCAGATCCCATACGAGTTCTTCCTCGACATCTGAAGCATCTGAGTCTGAAGCCACGCCATCAGGACGAGATCGTAGTTTCTCCTCAGCTCTTAGTATTTTTTGCTGATTTCTATGTCTTTTCTCGCGATAATCAGCAATTATCTCATCCCTCTCTTTTTTCTTCAAGATTTCATCACGAGCAGCTTTCAGCTCATCGAGGGGCATCCTATTTATTATCTCCTTAGCATGATCCGTACTGGCACGTGCTTTGGCCACAGAAATTTTGGAATTCTCTTCAGATGAGCTAGAGGAATAATCAGAATCATAATCGCTACTGCTGGAAGTCACCATTGTATGAAACCAGAAGCACAGAATTACAGACATGCTAATATCAAATTTGCAACAAAAATGATAATCCTCAACTCTTACATGTTTACGATTTCACGAACTTAGTGATAACACCGTAAAACTTTGAAAACTTGCTCACTTCTTCAAACCTGTGAAGACGAGAGCAAAATCTATTATTCAAGAGTCGACGCTGACTTTTCACGAAACCATGAATGCTTCATATAACCTTCCATATGAACATTCGTCGATTTTTTACGTGTACATACACTATAAAATCACCAAGTTCATGCATATACTACAAATTCGTCAACTCATGGAAATATTATTTACTTTCAACAATTGCTCATAAATCAATATTTGATTATAAGACAAAAACGTGAATAAGTCACGTAAATTATAAAAAAAAAATCGTGAGCTAATAACTCACGTAAACTTTCTTAAAAAAAAAAAAAAACTTTTTTGCTCATACGAGCATAGGGTCTTTACTATTTTTGTAAAAGTCTACATGTTTCAAACAAAGTTTTGAAAGTTCGCAAATAAATTTTATCATGAACTACAGGTCTTTTCAAAATCCCTTTAAACTCTATGGATCATTATTTATTACTTTTACTACGATCAAACCTTCTCAAAAATATTTGTGAAAGTTCATGCTTTGAAAACAAATTTGGGTTTTCATGAAACCTCATAAACAAATTTTTCTCTACTGCAACTAGACCATGTCTATTCAATAATATATGTATCTCTTTCATATTAGGTATTTTTTGCTCATTTCTTAAACTATTGAACGAACGCGCATACGTATTTTCAAAAGCAACAAAATTTCATAAAACCTACATCTACATACTCTCATGAAATTTTGTTTTATGAACAATTCATAAAAATACCAAAACATACATTTAAAAAAAAGTTCGGACGTACCTAGTCGGCGCCGGTCGGAACTTGACCGGACGACAAACGGCGATGATCGGCGGCGACTGAGATCCGGCAAAAAACTTTTTCCCTTGTTGCAACTCGCGTGAGAATGGTGGAGAGAGGGAGGTGCTTGGTCGATCAAAAATAAAAGAATTTTAGGGTCTCTTCCCTTTTATACTAATTTTATTTCCAAAACCTAATAAAACACGGGTTTCCTTTTTTGGACTCGGGCCCATAAATCCTAAATCGACTAAAATTGGACTTTTGACCGACCAAATCAGCGATGCTTCATCTCTCCGTGCTCACGGAATCACATTCTATCATACCATCAGGGTCCTCACCCAAATATTTGCTCGTACATGACACCATTGGAGCAAATCGAGGATTCTGATAATACCTTTGTAGACCAAGTTCAACCACTGATCTCGTCGACTGAAAATCACCATTTTATGCTTACTGCGGAACATGACTGTCCCTCACTAATCATGGGACTTAATGTAGATGGTGGATTTTCAACAAAGGGCAAAACCGTAAAATCATGATGCATGTTTCTGACACGGCTTTCAAGCAAGCGACGATTCATATTTTACGAAGCCACGATGAATATGTCTTTCGAAAAGCCTCCACTAGCTGAGCGTTCGATCCCTGGAATTTCGTCGTGCCCTCTATATAGAATAACATAATTGGGCGGTTCTCCGTAGATTGAGAATAATAACGCCTTCAGAACGTCGGTGATACTCACTGTTCCCTAACTACATGAGAGAGACCCCCCTCTACATAGAAGAACGATTGGCCGGTTCTCCGTAAGATTGAGAGCAATAACGCCTTCAGGACGTCGGTGACACTCAGTGTTCCCTGACTATGTAGAGAGATCGTGTATAGATCCAGGCGGTTCTCCGTAAGATTGAGAGCAATAACGTCTTTAGGACATCGGCAACACTTGCTGATTCACTGACTATATGCAAGAGATTAAATTCTACCGTGACATTCACCACCAAATTCATAGAAGATAATCTATCTTATCTCATTACTCCTATTTCATGATCGAAATGGTAATAGATAAATGTATTACTCCGATTTCATGATCGAATCCACGGCTGATCTCATGAAATGGTAATAGATATTACTCTAATTTCATGGTCGAACCCACGGCTGGTCTCATGAAATGGTAATATCACCACTTATTTTATTACTCCGATTTCATGGTCGAATCCACGAATCCATGGAATGGTAATACATATTTTATTATTCCGAATTCATGGTCGAATCCACGGTTGATCCTATGAATTTATAATAAAAAACTACTCACTTTTATTACTCAGTTTCATGAATCATTCTCCACTGAATTTCATAAATTAGTAATAAATACTCAACAATCGGGCATATGGTCTATCACTCAGTAAGCCCCATAAAATGGTGCAAGTGTACTCGAAAATGATGCACGAACGAGCACCCAAATGCGCGAACGCACATCCAAAATATGGACAGATGAGGAATCCCGCACAAAACAGGAGAGGGAAAATAATAACATTAAAATAATGGAGAAGCGCCCATGGGCCGGGCCCACCGGCCGGCCGTGCCTTAGCCGTGGCCGGTCCCATGCTTCCTCCATTATTTTTCCTTATTTTTGTTGCTTTAATGAACTCATGAAGACTCCTCCATTCTAACAACTTCCCTTGTTTGAGCAAAACTCATGGTTTCTCCATATTTTCATGGTTTCCCCATATTTTCGTGGTTTCATGAAAAATAATAATATAAAATAGGAAAAGGTGTTGCGGGACCGCGCAACTTAGCCGGCCGGCCATACCCTAGCCGTGGCCGGTCCCACACCTTGCAATCCCTAATCTTTCATAAATTGTTACTTTTCTCATCTTGTGAAACTTCCATGTTTCAGCAAAAAATCATGGTTTCTCCATATTTTCTCAAATATTGCGCAAACCATGAAAAAACCAAAAGTCAACAAGGTCACATGACCGACTGTTACTCTTGAAAATATATTAAAATATTATTATTTTAATATTCACAAAATATTGAAAAAACGAGCATACTTGCTCATTCGAGCAAAATCGAGGATTTCAGTCAAAGATCGAACTCTTCTGAAAATCCAAAATATTGCTCGAACGCACATCGGAAAATACTGAAACTCTCAGTACGGAAACACGGACACCATGGTAACACGTGCATGCCTTCTTGACCGACCAAGGTCATCCCTAAGGCTTGCACAAAGCCGGTCCCACACATTTTCACACTTTTGACCTAATTTGCGCAATCGCTTATATTGGGTCCAAACTCTTCACAACCAACTCAGAGTTTGTGAAAACGCCCATCAGCGGTCCCACGACCACCAAGGGCCGGTCTCATGCCACCTTGGTCGGTCCCTCACTTTTCTATAATTTGGTTTTATCACCTAATGCTTAATCCAACACTATTTCAATAAATGATGAAACCGGCATTTAATCGTCATTCCTTCACTATCTTGCCAAGACCCTGGTGTACGCTCACTCGAGAAATTGGGCATCATATGAACGTCCATAGTCCCATGTGGTCGGTCCCTCCTTCGCTCATGACCTGTTTTCAGCAATTCGTCGACTAATGAGCAATTGATCAAAAATTAGGGTTTTCGAACAAACGCTCAACAAATCATTATTCTGAGCAAGTTCAAACACTAAATAAATTTATGTTGATCCATCAAGAAACACGCGGATTAATTATATAATATTCGGTAATCTACCAATATTTTAATTAATATTTTATTGGGTCACGTCAACAATAAATAAATAATTCGTCGAATTGAGCAACACTTGCTCAGTTGCTCGAATATTGAGCCACTATCAATATTCAGTAACTTATCAGTAATTCCTCGAATTGAGCAATGCTTGCTCAGTTGCTCGAATATTGAGCCACTATCAATATTCAGTAACTTATCAGTAATTCATCGAATTGAGCAATACTTGCTCAGTTGCTCGAATATTGAGACACTATCAATATTCAGTAACTTATCAGTAATTCGTCGAATTGAGAAATACTTGCTCAGTTGCTCGAATATTGAGCCACTATCAATATTCAGTAACTTATCAGTAATTCATCGAATTGAGCAATACTTGCTCAGTTGCTCGAATATTGAGCCACTATCAATATTCAGTAACTTATCAGTAATTTGTCGAATTGAGCAATACTTGCTCAATTGCTCGAATATTGATCCAATGATCAATATTCAGTAATTTGTCGAATTGAGCAATACTTGCTCAATTGCCCTACTATCAATATTCAGTAATTCACAATACTTGCTCAATTGCTCGAATATTGATCAAACCATCGATATCCAGTAATTCGTCGAGCAATACTTGCTCAGTTACTCGAATGTTCCACTGAGCAATTCATCATTCATGCTCAATTCAACAAAACCTAGACTCATTGTCTAATCAGTCAACGTGACTAATCAAATACACGTCTGTCATGCAGACTCCACGATTCGTGAGACTTCAATCACGTCACATGGGGGATATCACTTAGGGTTTTGGTCTGGCGGCCTACGACACGTGGATTCATCCACGATGAGAAATGTGAGTAAGTCTTGCAACGGTTGAAGGAGTTAGCAAAGTAGTGGGTGGACGGTTAAACAAGTCTCTGCACGACCGGAACTGGTTTCACCACGATCTTCCACTTTCCCACTCTTCACTCATGAAACCGTCACACTTACTGGGATCAAGGTGTTCGCTATTCTGACAATATAAATAAGTCTCTGGATCCACGATTGAAGAACAACAATTTTTCGAGCAATCACTCTCAGAAATTCGATCAATCGCTCAGAACTTATTCACAGAACTCAACTTCAGCAGTTTTTCAATTTGCAGAAACCTTCAACACATTCACAATACTTGATCATCATTGATCCCACACAATTCTCAGCTTCCCTCCTACAGATCAACCCATCTCCCTCTTTGTGACCTAATTGACTTTGGAACGGCCATTGACTTGGTTTAGGCCGGAGTCCTACAGATTGATCTCTCGAATCTAAGCACTCCCTTTGCAGTGCATTTGTGTGAGGTTCAGCAGTTTGCTCGGTCATGGAGTCTCGACAGCACGCTCGATTCTCCATTTCCCTAAAAAACCAGCAAACCGTTTTCCCCATCCACACATGGCTACGCCAGGCGCTACTTGCACCATCGTACCACTGGCACGCGCTAACTATGCCAGCCATGTTGTTGTGCCACTGGCATGTGCTAATTATGCCAATAGCGCCATTATGCTACCATCAGGCGCCATAATCAATGGCCACCCTTTCTCATGAGTTACGATCTCAGACGTCCAAATTCGCCACAGAATTGACCGGTCAGTGGTAAGTTTTGAGCGACCAACCAAGACAAACCTAATAACATCACATGTTATTCTCCTCACTTTGACTTGCCACACGTAGCAACCTGCTACACGTTTTCCATGAAAACACTCGAGACATCAAACATGTCACAAACTGGGGGATACTCATCAGGGTATTTGATGAGTGCCAAATATTGCATATTTCTACATCTATTTATTGGCATTTTACTCATCTTTTGTGCTCATAAATCAGATATTATCCCAGATTCTGTATTTTCTTTGTTTTCAAGAATAAATATTTGTATTAATTAATTTTGTGTTTTTAGGTAATAAATAAAGCTCAGAGAATCTGAGGAGCCAAAAGAGCAGAAGAATTGGAGACAAGCGTCTATGGAGCAGATAGCCCAAGCCCGCGCGCACAACTGGTTGCAACCCAACAAGTAGCAACTCATCTACAACATGGGCTTGAGCTAGACCCGACCCGCGACCCGGATCCGAGCCCGTCCACTCCAAGCCGTTGAGATTTCTATCTTCCGCATCCAACGGTCGCTGCCTCCACGCGCATCGAAGTTCGCTGCTCCCGTGCAACACCAAAATAGCCCAATTCCTCCTCAGCCGTTCAGATCTCCCTTAGCCACATCCTACGCTCTCTCATCCCGTCCCATCGGCACTCGCTGTCTCCGCTTCACAACAAAACTCCCTAATCCTATACCCTATTCGACCAACTCCCCCATTTTCTCTTCCATCTTCTCTTTCTTCTTCCCCCATACCTCTGCAAAACCCATTCTCCACCTTCTCCTCCCTTACCCGTTCAGAGACCATCATCACCACCTCCATCACCTCCTGACACAAAGAATAGCTTCTTCATCACACTCCCTTCACCTCTCTAGGTCTAGTTTTCTCCCTCTTAGCTTCTCCCAACCCTAGAAGCTAACTTAGAGAAAACTAGAGCTAGGGTCTCACCAAAAATCGACGCATGGAGTCAGAGACGATTGAGTAGAGCCATCACGTGATTCAGAGAGTATGGGTGAGAGTATTTTTATTTTAATTTCTGTTTTGGAAGAGAATTAGGGTTTGTGTTCTTGCATGTATAAATAGAAGAGGTAGAAGATGTTTTTGGGCATGCCTGGGCTAGCCAGAGCAGCAATTTAGGTTTAATTTGTAGTTTAATCATTTAATTGATGTTCTAATTTAGTTTGCTAGGGTTTCAATGAAACCCTAATTCAATGTTGTGTTTAAACTCTGTTGAATGTTCTTGAGTGCTTAAATTTTATCAGATAACTTCAATTTTAACACCTCAATGCTTTTCTCTCACAATGCATGCCAAGTATACATTGTAGTTAGGTTATATCTGTGTTGAGTGTGTTTCAGCTCTTGCCTCAATCATTATTGCTAATTCTCTTGACTAGTTGTGCTTAATTAGACAACTAGTGCTCTAGGTTAGTACCTTAGCATTAATTGAAGAATCACTAGGAGAAACTCCTTAGATAGGTGGTAGAATTGACAAACTACCCTTGTGCACACACAGAACAAGAACTTCAACTTAGTTGAACTCACAATAGGAGTTAGTGGTGGATTTGCAGACCCTAGTATCCCCACTGTTTATCATTCCTTAGTTCATTGTTACTACAACTTAGCCGTATCGGCACAAAACTCCCTGTTGTCACATTACCACCTGAAATTCAGTTAAGTAAGCCCTTTAGATCAAGTCCCAGCACCACAAGTCCTTGTGGGATCGACCTGTACTTGCCACGTCTCCGATAGACACTGTGCACTTGCAGTTTAACATGTAGGCTAAAATACAAACCCATTTCCAGGCCTACCAAGTTTTTGGCGCCGCTGCCGGGGACTTGGCGTGTGCCCTGTTGATCCATTGCTGTCTTTACTGAGTTTCATTTCACCTTGTACATACTCACTTTACATTTTTGCTTTTAGTCCTGTTCTAGTATAACTTAGTTTAATACTTGCATATCTTAGTTAATATCATGTTTGCTATTTGCCATCTCACCCTGTGATTCCCTGTTAGCTATTTTTCTTTTTATTTTTTATCTTGTAGCTCTGCATCTGTAACTTAGCTGCAATATTCACTAGCCCTATAATCTTGTAGCTCAGCTGGAGTTTTGTCATTAGTTTACAAGGAGACTAAGCAGCCCTGTATCTTAGTGTCACTTGTAATTCTTGTCCCTTGTCACCAAATTACTCTCAAGCTTGTGCTGGTATCAACCTTGATCTTTTTGCTGTAACATACATACTCCTGGGAACTAAACTCTCTCTTGAGTAAGCAGGTACATGTGTGCTGCTGTGCAAGCCAACCCAAGGAAAAGCGCAGGACTAGAGGTTAGTATTTGAACATTGTACTGCCCTGTGAATGAGGTAAGCCTACCACGTGCATTACTAAAATATGCTGAGCATCTCTTCCCTGTGAATGAACTATGAATGAGATGTACATGAACTATGACATCTGCTGAACCTGTATTGCTTTGCATGACAGATTAGCCACCATACTAGGTCACCACCTCTGATTGCTTGCCTGATAAACCAGTTGAATTGCTAAATATGCCTGAAATCTGTGTTTTCGGGTGATCTGTGCTCGATAAGACCTGCGCTTAGCTCCAGCCCCTGTAGCTGTTGAGCCTAAGCTGCAACTTGGTCAACCAAATTGGCCTGTAGCCCTAGTAATAACAACTGAGATATCCAATTTGCTGCACGCCTTGTGAGATCTCAACTGGGCTGGTTGATATCAACTACCCCAGTTGACTCCAACACCTCTGAGCATAACACGCCCGAGCATAACCCTGACCCTGTGGCTGCTTGCCTTGGCTGAAGCCTGTACTCGTGTGTTCTGTTGATAATCTGTGATGAATGCTAGCCTTGTCACCTGCCAATCTTTAGTTTGTGCATATAGCTCTCAGCTCTTCTGTGCCTACCTGTGCTGTTTAGCCTGCAAACAAGTGTGCATACCCTGATCATAACCATTGAAAACCAAAATGGTCAACTGACCCTGTTGAACTTGTGTTGTGTGCAATCACCCCTGAAGTCGATTGTAGCTCACCTAAAGCACCACCTTGACTGCATGATAACTTGAGCACCTCATACAGTTTTTGTGATTTTCATGTGCACTTGCTTGTCTGCCCTATGCTGTGTGCAAACCCTGAGTTACATTTATTGCATAAGTATGCTGAGCTCTGACCTGCAACCTTTTGCATACCCTGCTTTGCCTTGGCTGATTGCAAGCCTTACTCTGTGCTAGACCTTATGCATGCTCAACCCTGTGCCAGACCTTGAATCTGTGAGACTCTGTTGAATTTGTCACCCAATTGCTAAACTGTGCATCTGTGTATTAGCTAACTTGTCACTTGCTGAGCATGCTGTAGAATGCAAGCACTGTGCACTGTGTATTTGCTGATTAACTTGTAATTGTTGTGAAGTTGGATACCTTGCAAATATTTTGAAAGTCTTCAATTGCTGCAATCTGTGTGTGATCTTGAAATATGTGATTGAGCATTGAGTAGCAGAAGAAGAGATAGCAGTTAGGCTGTTTTTCAAAGACACAAACCCTGCACATGCTTCACCCTGAGTGAGCACATCCATCAACCTGTGCACCATACACAGCTTTTAACTCTCTTTGTTTACCTGCCAGCAACTGAGCTGTGCAAACCAATCAACAAACATCCTAAGTTGTGCTGTGTAGTCACCAGCTGTGCTGAGCTGCTCATAAGTTTCTTGTGCTGTGTTTAAGTTTGACAAATTAGTTGTCATTTCTGTTGTGATTTTGTGCTGCTGTGTGTTGTGTTTCATTTGCCAATCTGCACAAGCTTGCTAAGCTGTGCTGAGAGTTGAACTTAGAGCTGTGCTGCGACCATCTAAGCTGTGCTGTGCAAATTTTTGAGACTTGTGCAAACTGTTGCTTTCTTGTTCTGTGCACAAACTGTGCACTCAAGGCTGAGCATAATCCAGCCTGCACAACCACTGGGCTGATTCAATTTGTGTGAATTTGTGTTTTTGCTGTTTTGCTCTGTATATAAGCTTGAGTTACACTCAAACCTGTGTTGTACTCAACTGCAATCTTGCATCATCTTGCCAATCCCTGCACCAAAGCAACCTGAACACAAGCTGTGTAGTGAACTAAACCCAACCAGACCTCTTGGCCACACATAAACCTCGGGTCGTTAAACCCACCAAAATCACTGGGCTCTGCTCCTTTGCAATCAAGCTGGGCTGAGCATAATTGAAACCCACAGTTCCACTGGGCTGTACTTTCCCAACAAAACCAAATAAGCCCACAAATACCAAATCAATGAGCCCACATAAGCTGAGCTGTTGGGCTGGAACCCAGTTCCACTAGGCTTTTCACAAAATCATTTCCACTAGACTTTGCTAACTGAACCTGGGCTGTTAACATCCCAAACTGCTGGGGTGTGCAACCTTTCTTTGCATAGCCTGAATCCCACACAACTGGGATTTGCACATAACCAAGCCTACAGCCCACAAAACCAAATCCCAACCAAACCAAAACCCAATAAACCAAACTGAGTCCACTACAACTGGGCTTTGAGTTCAATTTGAGTTACTAAATCATGTCAGGATTTTGGTCTGCAACTGGGGATGGAAACAAATCCATTAGAGAACTTGCTTACGGGCATGCTTCACAATATGAACCCCCCACATACCATAGTGATTTTAGGGATTATTATGAGCCTTCTCAGGGCCTTGACCTCACATACCCTAATCATTATGAGCACATGTATCATTCACCACAGGTTAAAAATGAACACTTTTCTCATACCCAGTCATCACTTTTAGATCAATTAGAAGCTCAAGTATCTGCTTTAGAAAGGCAATTACATGAGCAATCTGTCAAATCTAATCCCCCTAGGCACTATGCAATGTACACTTGTACCTTATGTGGTAGCTTAGACCACCCTGTTGAGAACTGCTACATTTTACATGAGTTTAGGCAGTCTAGGGAAAGCCATGATAATCAAATGTACGAATTGTCTAGAAGTGACTATGACCATGCACACATGCACCATCCATCATCATGGGAAGTTGAACAATGTTTTACTCACCCAACTCCGTGTTTGCAATCATTAATGGAAACGCTCATGGAGCAAAATACTAGGCTTGAACTGAATGCAATACACGACCATCCATATAGCAACATGTCTGAATTTCCCTTCTCTAGTGAACCATGTGCACACCCATGTAATGATCATTCATATGAAACATGCATACCCACTAGTGAAAATTCTCCTTCAATTGAACCTAATCTAGAGGTAGATGAGTATACTGGAACTCAAATTTTGAATGGGGAGATGAATTTTTGTTATGATGATGATGAATATGAAGAGCATGCGTATTTCGAAAATGTAGTAGAATCTTTAGGTTCAAATACATTAAGTGTCTCTTCTGTGAACCCTATGAATGATGCTTCTTCTGATATTCATACATGTGATGTTGATGTGGAACCTGTGCAATTGTCCTGTGGAATTGAGCATGCTTTACCACATGTTTGTGACCTAGGAATAGCTGAATTGTCTGTTGACACGGATGATTCAATGCATGTGCCTAACTCCATGCCTAGGCTACAACATGATATCTCTCCTGGTTATGTTATACATGAGAATGATGATGAGTATGACCTAGAGATTGATGAATTGTTCTATGCAGGTGAACATGATTTACCCTCTTCTGACTTTAGGAAAGTGTGTGATGGTGCAAATGATTTTATAAATGGACACAACTTAGATGTACCTAACCTCTCTCCTGAGTCACAAATTGAAACTCCTCCACCAAACCTAGGTGTAGTTTGTAACAAAATTGCAAAACCAACTTTTCTGAAAATGCCTAACTTAGGCCTAGAACTTTGTGCTTCCCAAGTCCTCTTGGACTACTTTGCATCTAAGTATAACACCTTTAGGGAACCACAGTTGGAATGTGTATGTCTGCATGTTCTTAGCAAAACTCATTTTGAGTTAGACCTTTTGCATGATGTACCTTTAAAATTGCAAGATTTTGTGCTCAAAACCGCATCCGTTCACAAGTTTAGGTTTGGGGGAAAATCATTCACATACACAGTCTTACTTGCACTCTCATATTATATTTGTGTAAGGCTGTTGATGTTTGTACATATTTTCTATTGGGTTGATCCTCAACTCTTTAGATTGTTAGTATATGGTGAATTTTCATTGTATATAATCCAGTAGGACTTGTTAATTTTTTCTTTTCTTGAGACGGTTGAGTCTTCTTGTGCATATTTTGTGCTAATCCGATATGATCTCCGCTGAGAATGTTGGATTCTAGCCTTGATTAATGAAGCTCTAACCTTGCTCCCGCCGACATACCGGTAATCTCTTCCCTTTTCTCTTATCAGCATAGTTCTCTTGGTATGTGACTGTTTAAATTTTTTCTATCTGTCTACACATTGAGGACAATGTTTGATTTAGGTTTGGGGGTGCATTTGTATTTGCATATAGAGTTTTTAGTCTTTTTAATCTTTTACTTTAAAAAAAAAAAAAATTAAATTAAATTAAATTAAATTAAAACTCTTTTTGTAAAAACCTCCGACTTTTAGAGATTTTAGAGTCACTAGCATGCTTCTAGCTATGTTTACATAGAGAATCTGACCCAAAATAATAGAAGTTAGAAGTACCGGAGAACACAATCGGGTTTCTTAGTTGATTAGAGCGTTAAAGTTGGATTTAACCATACCAGAGAGCGAATTAGGTGCTGTTTAGATATTCGGTAGTAGAATTGTGATCACCCATACTGGAGACTACCCAATTTACATCAAGTGAGGCACCAACCTTCAATTTTTTGCAACTTTCTAGAAAAGCTATTAGAGTGTGTGTCACCGTACGTCAATTCCAGGTAGGAATGGTGAGCTACCCAACTTCGCACCAATTTCAACACTACTTTTGATCTCTTGAGTGCTAGTTTTTGTCAATCATGAGGGTGACGTCTAAAGATGAAAACTCCTTCTAAATATCGATTTGCAGTTAGCATCACTCTCTCTCTCAATCAACAGACCCATAGAAACATATCATCGTCAGCAAGCGGAGCATCATCAGAATATTGAAAGAAAAATTGATATAGTCCAAGGTTTATGTGCAACAAAGAAAAGAAAATAGGATGAGAATTAATAAAATTTATAAAATCAAGACAATACAAGTTGTGGAAAAATTGAGTGTTAAAGTCCTTTGTCCATGGAGTTAGTTGTTTCATTATTTGTATTTTTATTTTCACTTATTGTAAACACATCGAAAAAAAAAAAAAAAACAAAAAAAACAAAAAAAATATTGTAGTTTATTTTCTTAGTTTTGATACCACCATGGTAAAGAAGAATTGAAAAAGAAAAATCCAAAAAACAAGGAATTTGAGTAGAAAAGTAAAAAAAAAATTGTCAAGTTTTGTGAAGTTTAGAAGTTCGTCATCAACAAGTGAAGACCGAAGACCGAAGATTGAAGATGTTTCTATGGTTCATATGAGAGAGTGATATTAATTGCCGATCGGGTGAGAAGGTAAGTGAGTACTCCCATCCTTGCTAATGGTTGATTTCCTTTCTTAGAGATCATCAGAAAAAGATTCTTTTTGTCCACAACTCGTGGAGTCTCCGAAATTATTTCGGAAGGTTATCCTTCTTACCTTCAACGTGTGCGGGATTTCTCTCTTTATTCCCGCCTGCACACATGAGAGACTAAAAAGCGATCTTTTTGAGTGCAATTATCATAAAACCCTAATGGTGAGGCGAAGTCGAGGCTTATGATCACAATCGAATCTGAATTCTTTCATATGGTATGGTTACTTCTCGCTCAAAGACTTAAGGATGAGAATGCGTTCTTTGGTAGTTCTAACTTCATGTTACTAGCATGCGAAACTCTATGTCCTCATAGCTTCTTGGATGCTTGAGACTCTTTTACACTCTGGAAGTTGGAGAAGGTTTTGTGGGTACACCTCTGGTAAACCCTCACGAGACAAAGAACTCGTCCACTAGGGACACCTAGGGGTTTAAAGGCTTAGTGCATACGCTAAATGCATTCGAGAGACCAGCGACAGGTGGTATAGTTAGGATTTCTTCATTTCTCGTTTCACTTGAGGACAAGTAAAATTCGAGTTTGGGGGTATTTGATGAGTGCCAAATATTGCATATTTCTACATCTATTTATTGGCATTTTACTCATCTTTTGTGCTCATAAATCGATATTATCCTGCATTCTCGTATTTTCTTTGTTTTCAAGAATAAATATTTGTATTAATTAATTTTGTGTTTTTAGGTAATAAATAAAGCTCGGAGAATCGAGGAGCCAAAAGAGCGAGAAGAATTGGAGACAAGCGTCTATGGAGCAGATAGCCCAAGCCAAGCACAACAGCTTGCAACCCAACAAGTAGCAACTCATCTACAACATGGGCTTGAGCTAGACCCGACCCGCGACCGGATCCGAGCCCGCCCACTCCAAGCCGTTGAGATTTCTATCTTCCGCATCCAACGGTCGCTGCCTCCACGCGCATCGAAGTTCGCTGCTCCCGTGCAACACCAAAATAGCCCAATTCCTCCTCAGCCGTTCAGACTCCCTTAGCCACATCCTACGCTCGCTTTGCCCGTCCCATCGGCACTCGCTGTCTCCGCTTCACAACAAAACTCCCTAATCCTATACCCTATTCGACCAACTCCCCCATTTTCTCTTCCATCTTCTCTTTCTTCTTCCCCCATACCTCTGCAAAACCCATTCTCCACCTTCTCCTCCCTTACCCATTCAGAGACCATCATCACCACCTCCATCACCTCCTGACACAGCAATAGCTTCTTCATCAGCACCTGCTTCACCTCTCTAGGTCTAGTTTTCTCCCTCTTAGCTTCTCCCAACCCTAGAAGCTAACTTAGAGAAAACTAGAGCTAGGGTTTCACCAAAAATCGACGCATGGAGTCAGAGACGATTGAGTAGAGCCATCACGTGATTCAGAGAGTATGGGTGAGAGTATTTTTATTTTAATTTCTGTTTTGGAAGAGAATTAGGGTTTGTGTTCTTGCATGTATAAATAGAAGAGGTAGAAGATGTTTTTAGGCATGCCTGGGCTAGCCAGAGCAGCAATTTAGGTTTAATTTGTAGTTTAATCATTTAATTGATGTTCTAATTTAGTTTGCTAGGGTTTCAATGAAACCCTAATTCAATGTTGTGTTTAAACTCTGTTGAATGTTCTTGAGTGCTTAAATTTTATCAGATAACTTCAATTTTAACACCTCAATGCTTTTCTCTCACAATGCATGCCAAGTATACATTGTAGTTAGGTTATATCTGTGTTGAGTGTGTTTCAGCTCTTGCCTCAATCATTATTGCTAATTCTCTTGACTAGTTGTGCTTAATTAGACAACTAGTGCTCTAGGTTAGTACCTTAGCTGTTAATTGAAGAATCACTAGGAGAAACTCCTTAGATAGGTGGTAGAATTGACAAACTACCCTTGTCTGCCACAGGAACAAGAACTTCAACTTAGTTGAACTCACAATAGGAGTTAGTGGTGGATTTGCAGACCCTAGTATCCCCACTGTTTATCATTCCTTAGTTCATTGTTACTACAACTTAGCCGTATCGGCACAAAACTCCCTGTTGTCACATTACCACCTGAAATTCAGTTAAGTAAGCCATTTAGATCAACTCCCAGCACCACAAGTCCTTGTGGGATTGACATGTACTTGCCACGTCTCCGATAGACGCTGTGCACTTGCAATTTAACATGTAGGCTAAAATACAAACCCATTTCCAGGCCTACCAGTATTGGTCTGGCGGTTTACAGCGTGCGGTGTGCAACACGCCCATTATAAGAAAGTGTCAGAAAGCAGGGAAGTTATTGGCGGTAAGAAGTAGTGGGTGCAAACTAACCAATTTCCTCCATGGTGGGAACGTGGTCTCTGGCATTTACACATAACCCTACTTCTCCATTACTCAATCACTCCCACTTTCTACGAGACCAGGGTGCGTTCAATATGACTTATATAAATAGGTTTTACCTATTTCAACAAAACAACAAGTTTTGGGGAGAACAACAACACAGTATCCAGAAAGATACCAAAGAACTGGTAGCTTTCATTCTGCAAGCCAGTTCCAAATTCTGATACAAGTCATAAAATAGCCACACCTTCAGAATTAACCATTCTGGTCTCAACACCTTCTTCGCTTCCCTCCCTAGACCAACCCTTCTCCTTCACTTTGTGACCGAAGCAAGACTGGAACGACCATTTCTTGGTTTAGGCCAGGATTGTACAGATTGATCTCTCGAATCTAAAGTACTCCCGTGCAGTGCATTTGTTTTAGGTTTAGATTTGTTTCTCATCCACACACCCGAATTTACCAAAACCAGCAGAAACAGTTTTTACCCATAAACAATTCTCTTCAAAATGGAGATGAGAATTCTTGAATTTAGATGTGTTAAGATTGGTATTTGTCCCATCTCTTGTTTTTGAGTGTTTTGCTCCGTTTTGTCGCACTTGTTTCACTTCTCTTGGACTTGGGCACTTAGATTCTTGGAGTACCACTCTTATAAGCTCATTTTAAGATTTTACAAGAATGTTGTTGGTGAATCACAAAGAAGGAAGTTCAAGAATGGGCAGCAGTACGCATTGCTATGTGATTCTTGAATGTTCACAATCATCTTATGTGAACTATGGTGCATGGTCATTAATGACTTTGTATGTTCTCTGTTAAGAAAATCTTTTTATACGCCCTTGGTAGCTATTCTTGGCATAAATCCGTACGAAAAAGATTGATTCTACCCTCTAAGGAAAAATCATCTTATATGTGCATTACGAGTTTGTCATGATGTCTAGGAAACTTCTTATGAGAAATTCTTCTTTTGTTTTAAGAAGGATAACTAGGGTTTGGAATAGACATTATTGTGAGTACACATAGCTATTGCAAACATTTCATCTTGCAATGTTTTTAGATTTATTTATTTAAATTCTAAGTTATTTGGAAGATGATTTTTGTAGTATTAATCTTTATGGTTTTATATATTGCAAATTGTTATGGGATATGTTGTTTACGTCCGTGAACCTTGACTGTCCCATATTTGTTCAAAAGTTAACTCTATTATATGTCGGTATGAAAATATTGATAAAAGATAAAATGAAATTTTGACTAGAAAAGTAATGCCTACTATGTCATTATTTGATGGAATATAGGATGAACTTTTGTTTACAAAGATTAAGTCTATTATATGTCATTGTGCAAATAGTGATGAAAAATAGAATGAATCTTTGATTATTCCGCAGTATTGATCTTTCCCTGATCCACATCTTTGTGTATGTACAGTGCAGCTCCGTAATTTCTCTTATGTTGAGCATGGCCAATTGAATTGATCATTTTCCTTGTGGTTAATCCAATTGAGATTTTTGGATACAAATTCATGTTTCCTGTGATTTATTAATGTCCAAAGAAATCTTTATTTTCTTGTAAAGGTAAGGTCACTCTTGTTGTTCTTTCGGGAATGACATCTTATAGGGGAGAGTTCTTTATTGAACTTTTGCTTAATTGTCAAATTTTTGTGGGGAGTGCAGTTGTGGAATATTCTAGGAGTTATCTTGTATCTTTATAAACTCCTTGATGAATACACTAAGTTTCGACTATGTGAATTCATCGAATCAAGTTGATATGTTGTTCTCTTTTGGTCATGAAATATCTCTATGAAAATTTCATGAGGATCCCACTAGTTTTCGTACCTTTGCCAATTTATATTGACAAAAAATGGAGAATTAATGTGTAGTTCACACTACAAATACATATGGTTTACGGATCATTATGTAAGGGGGGGGTAGTTTTCATTGTGAGATGAAGTATTGAATAAGGGGGAGTGATACATATCACCATAGTATTGTTGTCAAAGTTGTGATACAATTGAACTTTGATGATGTATAATGATACTATGACACTGTATAACAATGATTGAGAGAAACTGTTTTCTCATTGTTATTGCGACGGATCTTCAACAACTATGATGCTGAATTGAACATCTTTAGAATCATTGAATCACTTGGAAGTGACGAAGATTTCGAGTAATGTTGAAGAACCAAGGAGATCAAGTATTTGGATGAGAAGCTACAAAGTTTATTTATTTTGTAATCCATATGTATTTATAGTTTTGTCACTAAAATTGACAAAGGGGGAGATTGTTAGAGCACTGCTCGGTCGAACTCGCAAGCGTTGCTATCTCAAGCTTGTTTGTCAATGTTAGTGATCAAAACTATAAGTCTTGATTTCTAGTCTACTTATAGTGATGTCTCGCACTAGGATAGATTGTGTAGTTGAGCATGAGACTTCACGGCGTTCATCAATTGAAGATGAAGAACTACTAAGGAGAGCTTGTGGAACTTCATCAACAAAAGGTATATGGAGACTAAAACTCATATATCACTTGGAAAGTCTATTTCTACTCTATCTCCTATATTGATACAAAAGTCGTATTACTATATAGTTGTAAATTATGCACATTTGAGATTTCGAGTTGAGTTTAACTCGCTTACATATTTCCCAAAATATGTCTTGGTAAGCTTTCGCTTCAACCAAGTTCATCTTATATTCTTGACGAAAGTCAAAAGATGATCATGTGAAAATCGCCGACTAACATATTACATGGTTTGTGTGATACAATCATTTGGTGTAGACTTGGATGCTTCGTTATGATTATTTCAATAATTTGAAAATTGCTTTGATGCTAATAGTGTGTGAAAACAACAATTGTCATCCTCTAAGAAAGTTTCAGTGATTGAAATAGAGTTTAGAATACTTAACCATCATTGGATTATAAACATAGTGTGCATTCTTGCATGTATGTGATCCATGACCGGAACTAAAGTATGCATACCCGTATGCGTACTTGTAGTTGTGAAATTCCGTGTACCAAGTACACATACCGGTACGCGTACTTGCGTAAGGTATAGGTCCGGGAATTTCTGCTGGGTTTTGGAAGTGTACTTAAGTATGCGTACTCGTTCGCATACTGGCGAACCCAAACCCAGACCGGCTACTTAGATACCCGTATGGATACTTGAGTGGTTAAAGTTCTAAAATCGCTTGGCTCATGAACTAATACATTTATATATTAAGGAATGCAATCTTTGCAAACCGTAGCTATAATGTTCATGAATTGATTCGAGTGAATCAAACCGATTTTGCTTCAATTGTGTTCTTGTATACTTCTATGAGAATATAGCAATTGAAAAACTCTTTAACTAGTTTCATTTAAGTCATTTGAACTAGCTATGGTTAAGATGAATAAGTTTGATATGAGAGTGTTCATATAGCTAACCTTGGTTAACTACTGTTGAGCCAACATGGTGTACACGTTTAGGTACGGTTACTCAAACCTAAATGAAGGTACATTTCATTTGTGTATAACAAGATAAGTTCAATCTAACGGTTGAAATATATTAGCTTGAATCTAATCAGGTTTTAATCTAACGGTGAATATTGAATTCTTTGTTACCAAGGTAACTTAGATTGCAAACCCTGATTTGAAAACTATATAAAGGAGAACTCTAACAACTGGGAAACCTAATCCCCAAACCTCTTGTGTGTTACTAGTTGTATAATCTAGAGTCGATTCTCCTTTAACCTTAGGTTTTTCAAGAAACCCTCTAGGTTAACGACTTAAAGACTTCATTGGGATTGTGAAGCCAGACCCAACTACTTTCTCTGTAGTTGCGTGTTTTGATCTTGCCCTGTTCTATCGTATTGAGTACTATCTTCTCTAAGATTTGCTCGAGATTGATTCTCCGATAGGCAAGATAAAAAGTAGTCACAAACATCTTCACCTCATCGTTTGTGATTCCACAATATCTTGTTTCGCTACCACACGATTATGATTATTGTGAGGTGATTGATAATACTAGGCTGTTCTTCAGGAATATAATTCTGGTTTATCAATTGGTTCCTGTGCACCTTGATTTATCAAATGACGGAACGAAACTCGTAGGTATGTCTGTGGGAGACATATTTATCTATTCCAATAGACTTTTCTGTGTGAGACGGATTTGTTTATCAGGTCTTCGACTGTGGGTCGTAGCAACTCTTGGTTGTGGGTGAGATCAGCTAAGGGAATCAAGTGCGAAGTATCATGTAGGGCTCAGAGACGTAAGAAGCACAACTGTACCTTGAATTAGGGTTCCACTACATTTCAGTCAGAAGTTCATTGGTAGTAGGCTAGTGTCTGTAGCGGCTTAATACAGTGTGGTGTTCAAATCTGGACAGGGTCCCGAGGTTTTTCTGCATTTGCGTTCCTCGTTAACAAAATTCTGGTGTTTGTGTTATTTCTTTTCCGCAATATATTTTGTTATATAATTGAAATATCACAGTTTATGCGTTAAGATCAATCAATTAGATAATCCAACCTTTGTTTGTTGATTTAAATTGATTGACACTTGAACATTGGTCTTTGGTACCATTCAAGTTGTTTCACATAATAATCAGGCTCACGGATTTCTAGCTGTTGGATTTGCTGATTACAATGTGAAACAGAGATATAAAACTCTTTGATATACTTTTCTCTAGATTGAGTCTTTCTGTCTAGTTGATTCTATTGAAAGTATATTGGAGAAGATGGTAGTACTCTTAAGGAAGCTATCATGATATCATCGTCGTTTATCAAGAGCTTTTCTGACTTACTATTGTGATGCATAACTACTTAAGACTTTATATCAAGCTGTATTTAGACCAACAAAAGATGCTACAAACTCCAAAGCTAACATGTTCTTTATAGAGGTATTACCTTATGACCTTAAAGAAAATTTATTTTTAAAAACATGAAATGATTTTTATCAACTAAACATCCCCAGGATTCTCGTTCAAATAGTAATGAAGTTTTCATTTTTTATATAATAATAAAATTAGTTTATGTTATTATGTTAACTAGTTGTAGTTGATGCACCAAATATTTAAATAACAATTACATCTAATCTTATGTATTATAGGCGATAACGGAAACAACAACACGGAAATTTCTTCATATTAGGTAGCATTTATAATATTAACACCTACTTATTGGAAATATCTTCATAATTTTATTTTTATGATATGAAGATCTTTTATCCTATGATTATTGGATATGATTGTGTATTAACATTGACTTAATAATGAAAATTTATTTCAAGTGTTTCATCATCCAACAATAAAAGAAACCATTTATATCATACCAAAAATATGTATTGCCACTAATCCAAGCTAAACTTACAATACGTGTCTCCTAATTTCATTATCCAAAATTTTGTGTTCATATATATATGTGAAATTTATGATATGAAATTAAATATAATTTTTTTAATATATATCTAGAGAGGAAAATAATTAATTACATAAATTAAACAAAGAAGAAGATTGTTGAGTCCCGAAAACACACCATAGTGTCCCAATATATTTGCAAATGCCGCTTATTATGAGGTTCAGTGTTTCTTGCCTAACATGTATACATCAACAGTTTGGTAAAAACTTTAAAGTATATATAAACCTTTGGGTCAAAATATCCTAATATAATTTCCAAACAAAATACCGATATACGCACAGAATGTCTGGGTGTTTAGTAGATACAGTAGTTTCATAAACTAAACTTGACAGTCAACTTACCAGATCTAGTTAAGGGTCGTACCAATTTATATGGTTGGTTAAGAGTTTGGCTAGGATCTATCATGCTAATATTTTTTAATACAACTTCAGGCAAAACTTGGTATAGAAAATTTAAGTTCCATTTTCTAATATTATCTGGTTAGATAAGAGTTCAAGATCTTTACCTACCATCATTAAGAATCTTATTGCTGACAAATATGAGGAATACGTACAACGCCCCTCTTACAACCACGTGCCTCACAAGTTATCTCTCAATAGTTTCATTAGGTGTGGTTGCTATCAGCTTCGAACATAATATGAGAATATGGTAATCAATGGGCGCATTGGAGTATGGACTAGCTCTTTACAGTGTAAGTTTTAATTTTTCTAGTCAACTGGTTAACTCGAGTTTCTGTTTTTCAAAAACAACTAAGCATCCAGCTTTCCATGGATACCACATTGCATAACTAAGTATAACAAGCTTCTCATATCACTGCATTAGAATATTGTTAAAATTCTGGAACAAGCCAGTCAATCATTCTATGAAGTTAACATTAGCAATAATCCTACTATGATTCAGATTAACTTCCTTCCACAAAAACGGGCTGCATACTCTCCAAACTATTATTACAAAAGTAACAAACATTGCTTATAGAGTGAGAGAAGCTACTCAATCTGTCATTAGTAGGCAGACATCCCTGCAAGCATCTCCAAAGAAAATGGTTTATACACATAACAGAAGAAATATAAATATTTTGAATACTTTGAATATTTCTAAATAGAAGTTAGTTTATCATAATTGCATTATAATGAGTTTTTTTTTTTTTGGTTACATTTCTAAATGAATTTCTATGTATGATATAACCTCAATATACGAATATTTTTATGTGATCTCATCGATATTCTTAGGTAGATGTTCTATTGTATATGTTCAAGACTAGTTGCTTGATCGGTATCTGCGAATTCTTATGAATGCGTCGTTTTATCCAAATTCTCAAAAAAAAATTATTTATTATACTTAGTGTCTCTATTAATAATCACGTAGATGGGGAAACAGGTCAGCTTAGAAACCTACGATAAAACACCTGCAAGTGCGAAGTGTCTACAGCGTAGCTGTTTGTACCCCTAATATTCTACACAAATAAATGGGCTAACCTAGGCCTACAAATCTCCTACTACTAGCAAAGGAGGGTTCAATGGGCCTAAGGTGCTTCCCTTGTTTACCCAAGTATGGCTAACTAGGCCTAACAAACACCCCATGTACAAGCCCATGTGCAACAAACTAAGCTAGGCCTCACTAACAAACACCCCATGTACAAGCACATGGGCTAAAAAGTTTCACAACACAAGCGCTCCACGTCACCATTGGCACGTCATCAGAGGTGCCACGTCATCAGGTGCCACATCAGCGGAGTACAGTTTCCTATAGTGCCACGTCAGCAAGTGACGACGTGGTAGCCACCACGTCAGCAGACCGAATTGCCACGTCAGCAGGCAAGATGACGTGGCAGGTACCACGTCAGCGAACGAATGACACGTCAGCAGGTGAGATGACGTGGCAGGTGACACGTCAGTAACGTGTGTGCCACGTCACTAACATCAGATGATGTGGCGTGCCGCGGCCAAGAATAAGGAATCGGCGATTAATATGCGATTAATCGCCGATTAATTGGGGCGATTAATCAGGCGTTTAAGTTGTAATGTTTCAGTGAAGCACGCTGCAGCATAATTCCGTAGCCCTCGGATGATTCCGCCCCATTCAGCTTGCCTAACGGAATTCTGCGCCCCACTGTAAACTTTGCTTCTATAGCATTCCAGCAACCATGCAACGGTCAGTTACACTAGAGCCATGCAGCCATCAAGGCTGGCTAGTTATCACATGCGGCATGCAGGACCGGTCAATGTCACTTATTACTGGGAGGCATGCAGGGGCCAGTTATGGCAATTAATATCTGCCATAAAATCAAAGAAAATAAACTGAAATTCACTCATATAAATAGAGAGGTTCATAAACCCAAAAAGGAAAGCAATCTTCCATACCAAAAACTCCTGTGAAAAATCCAATACTGACTTTAGCATCGGAGGGTTTTTTGCAGGTACCCCCCCTTCTCCATAATTCAATTGAAGATCGAGGTCACGGATCGATTATCAGCAAAATCATCATACAAATTTTTGTGTTTGAGGTAGAAGTAATTTTGCCTTACAAACAGTGGCGCCGACTAAGGGTTTCGAGAAAAGATAATCGCGTTTTACCAAATCGAGTTATGGCAATAGTTAGACAGACTGCACGAAGGTCTGATTCTACCAAAATTCCCAACCGCGCAGAGACGCGAAATTGAGAGGAATGAAATTGAGGTTCAATCTGCACCTGCTATACCCACTGGAAACATACAGGGTCAAGATCATACTCATAACAGATCACTGGATCGTGGACGCGATCGAGATCGTTTTCGTGACAGAGCTCCAGATCTGGATCGAAGAAAGGAAAAACAACTGGCGATCGATAACGAAGTTATTGACGTTGATGGGAAAACCCAGGTGTTCATGGAAACAAAGGGTATGCCGGCAACCCATCTAGGAGGAATCGCAATCGACAGGATCTGCGTGATGGCCGCACCGCGACTCCCAGTACAGAGGAAGAACAACTACTGAATCGGCTAGACGAGCTAGAGAAGAAGAATGCTCTACTGAGATTAGAACGTGAAAACCAACCTCGGCCTAGGTCTGGTGTTTTGAATAATCAGAGGGTCCGATCTGTATGGCAACGCCTTGGAAGTCGGATTGAACCACAAGTCGCAGATTCTAACAGAGATGTGATCAATCTTGATCGACCAGACAGGAATCTATTGATCACTGGAGATTTACCGAAACGACCCAGGTGAGCAGGGGATCGGACAGCTGCAACTCAACAGAGCGTAGCCAGAACTACGTCTCATTCAAAATGGCTCAAGAATGACGAGAATGAAGCTCGAGACCAACACGATGAGAGTGAATTTTCGCACGATTACTATGCTCGTTCGGAGCAAGGCAGGGATGGCAGAGAGACTACTGTGCACCGAAGAAAGAAAATGAGATCGGATAATCATATTCCAGAGGACTGGGATTATGAGCAGGAAGGCAGTTCCTCAGATGGCGACCTAGACGTGATAAAAGAAGCTCGTCTTGCCAAGATGATCGAGAAAGTGATGATGAAAAAACAATCCCGAGAAGAAAAGATGGAAAGACTACATCGAGCAGCAGGAGCTCCTTTCAAGAAGAATATCAGAGAATTCAGGCCGCCAATGAATTTTTTAGTTCCAAAATTACCGGAATTCGATGAGAAAACTGATGATCCAGATCAACACGTTTTACGCTATGAGACTGCCATGTCCTTGTGGCAGTACATCGACGAGTTGATGTGTAAAATGTTTCCGCAATCCCTGACGGGAGGAGCTATAACGTGGTTCAATCAGCTTCCAGCACAGTCGGTCGGGACTTACCATAAGCTGATCGATGATTTTTGCTCTAACTATAAGTACAACAAATGTGACCGGAAAGGATGTCATTTACTGTTCCTTCTAGGAATTCGGAAGGAGGAAAGCATCAGACAATTCACTAGGCGTTTCAAGCAAGAGTTAGAGGACGTGGATGGAGCCAACGACCAAGTTGTCATTGCGGCATACAAGCAGGCTTACCAGCATGATTAAAGAGGTGTGTACGGTTCTTTGGTCAAGAGACCACCAAAAACTTTGGAAGAACTATATGATCGAGTAGAAGAGTACGCCCGAGTGGAGGACGATTCTAAAGCTCGAGAAGAAGTTCACAAATCATCCAATCATCCAAACGATGGGAAGAAAGAAAAATCCAAGAACCGTTCGAACGGACAGCATAATGATCGCGGGGATGTTCGAGAGAAAAATCAAAGTGAACGCACGGAAACTGGGTATCATAAATTTCACGATATGAAGCTGAACCCGCTGAGCATAAGTCTTACAGAGCTGTACGAAAAAATACACAAGGATTTGAGCCCCCCACGTCCTTTGGCAGCAGAAACCAAGATAAACGTGATATGAGCAAATACTGCAAGTTCCATAAAGACCATGGTCACAAAACTGAGAACTGCCGCTCTTTACAGATCGAGATTCAGCGAATGATCGACGCTGGGAAGCTGCAACAATATGTGAAAAAGGACTTTGGAAAAGGTCCCGGACAGTTTGGCACGACCAACGTGATTAACGCACATGTGATTAACGTCGGCCATGCCGGATCCATTCAATGACCAAAGGGCATCGGAAGACGAAACCGGGAGGAAGCTCGGGCGGTTGAAAAATGGTACTTGACAAATCACATCGATTTTGTCAGCGGTAATGGAGCAGAAACTCGGGAACTTGGATGCACAAAGATCGAGTTCTCTGATGCAGACATGATAGGTGTATATGCTCCCCACAATGATGTTATCGTTATAACTGCTTGGATTGGCATGTTTCGTGTACACCGGATTCTAGTTGATACAGGAAGCTCAGTGAGCGTGCTGTTTTCAGGAGCTTACTCCTTTATGAATCTCCCACACGACTTGATCGAGGAGGATGAAAATATAATTATCGGTTTCAGCGGCGAAGTTACAAAGGCGATTGGAAAAGTGAAGATACCTATAATAGTGGCTGACAAGTCCGTCTTGGGCACTTTCTTGCTGGATTGCCGAGCACCCTACAATGCAATTGTAGGACGAGATTGGCTGCATGAGATCGGTGCAGTCACATCATCTAATCATCAATGCTTGAAGCTTATTACCCAAGAAGGAGTCGTGAAAGTGAGAGGCGACTAGATGGTCGCCCACAAGTGTCACGAGAGTGCAATGGATGAGTACAAGAAGTCAGAACTTAGCGGAAACCAGATCATGCGAGTCGAGCAAAATAGCAATTACGTAATCCTCTCCCTCCGAATCATATAGGGAGAGGACGCAGGTGAACCCCCAACGGTCGAGAAACGATCGAGGTCCGTGTTGGAGATGAGGAGCACAAAACAACGTTCGTAGGGGCAGACCTGCCTGCACATGAACGTGATGGTTTGATTACATTGCTAAGGGCAAACGCCGATATTTTCGCATGGAGTTTCGCTGAGATGCCTGGGATAGATCCGAATGTAGCCTTCCACAGGCTAAATATCGATGAGAAGTTCCATCTTGTTCGACAGAAAATCAGGAATATGGAGCAAAGCAAAAAGATGGAGTTCTTTGTAGAAGTCGAAAAGTCATGGAAGCATGCTTTATTCGACCAAAGTGCAATATCCACGCTGGCCAAAATGTCGTACCCGTTCCGAAGAAGAATGGTAAAATTCGTGTCTGTATCGATTTTACCGATTTGAATAAAGCATGTCCGAGTGATCCGTACCCTCTTCCAAGGATAAGAGATTTGGTGGATGCAACCGCAAGATATGGGAGACTGTCATTCATGGACGGGTTTTCTGGGTATAACCAAATACCTTTGTTCGAGGACGATCAAGAGCATACTGCGTTCGTGACTGACATAGGAGTCTACTGTTATAATGTAATGCCGTTCGGGCTAAAGAACGCAGGGGCAACCTACCAGCACTTGGTAGACCATATGTTCAAGGATCTAATTGGGAAGTCGATGGAAGTATATATCGATGATATGGTAGTGAAATCCGAGCAAAAGGAATCGCATTTTCTTGATCTGCAGAAGACGTTTGATATCTTAAGGCAATATCGTATGAAGCTAAATCCGGCAAAATGTTCATTCGGGCTGTCATCGGGAAAGTTCCTTGGATACTTGGTGACGCGCAGAGGAATTGAGGCGAATCCGGAGCAAATCAGAGCCATCAGAGAAATGCCATCCCCAAGAACGAAGAAGGAGGTCCAGAAGCTAGCGGGGCGATTAGCAGCTTTAAACCGTTTCATTTGACGATCGTCGGATCGATTCAAGCCATTCTTTGATATTTTGAAGAAAGCAGTGAATTTTGGTTGGACGGATGAGTGCGAAAAGGCTTTTGATGAGATCAAGCAGTATTTGTCAACGCCCCCAGTTTTGGTGAGTCCAAAAACTGGACAACCTGTCGGAGTATATCTGGCTGCAACGGAGAAACGCCTTTGTGAGTGCAAAGTCTTTGTTTGTTACAGACCCATATGAGAAACCTGTTTACTTCGTCAGTAAATATTTGACGGGGGCGGAAACACGGTATAAGAAAATTGAAAAGATAGCGCTTGCACTTTTTCACGCATCTCGTCGCCTCAAGCCTTATTTCCAAGGAAGGCATATCGTAGTATGCTCGGAATACCCATTTGAAGAGAATCCTGAACGTGCCGATGATTCCAAATCGTCTAACCATATGGTCAAATTTTCGAGGGCGTATGAGATCAAGTACGAAACTGAACTGCAAAAAACGACACGCCACGGCTGCGGCTAGCGATTTTCCCGTGGACGATATAGAAACAGTTCTTTGGAGAAGAAGAGGAGTTGTTCAAACCCACCGAGCCGATCCACCGATCGGGGATCGGGGCGAGTCTGCAATGGAGATCGATACACCGTAACCATTATGGATCATGTATTCTTGATGGGTCATCAAACGTTGGTGGTCTTTGAGTTGGATGCGTCATCCTTACTCCCGAAGGTTCGAGGATCGAGAAAGCGACAGTCGGGTTTCCAAGCATCAAACAATGATGTGAATATGAAGTCTGCAATAATCGGTTTAAAAGTCATCAAACAGTTAGATGCGAAGAACGTGAAGCTGGTCACCGATTCCATGCTAGTGGTCAACCAGGTTTACGGGGACTTACGAGCCAAGGAAGAGAGAATAGCCCCGTATTTGGATCATATGAGAGAGCTGGCAAATGAGTTCGACCAATTCTCCATTGGGCGAGAGACCGCGGTTGGAAAACGGCATGCAGATGCTTTGGCATATCTTTCTTCCGCAGTCGAAACTGATTCCACCCGTTTCGTTGTAGTAGATTTCCAAGAGTTACCTAGCATCTCCGACAACCACTTCGTTCTGGCCCTCGCACACGCTAGTGGGGGCGAGAGGGCAGCTACATCAGCACAGGGGTATACTGAGAACATCGACAGCAATATGGATGTTGACAGTCCAGTGGATGATAATTCAAAATCATGTTGAAAACATTATAGACTGGCGTCAACCATACATCCAGTACCTAACAACCGGCGAACTCCCTGAAAATGAGAAACTGGCTGCAAAGGTGAAAAAGAATTCATGGAGATACTCAATGATCGAAGGGCTGTTATATCGCAAACCTGTAGCTTTGGAGCCATTTTTGCGATGCGTATCAGCCGAGGAAGGACAAATAATACTGGCAGAGGCTCATGAGGGAATTTGTGGCAGCCATTACGGAGAGGGCGCAGTCTCGCGCACAGGATACTTACCCGGGGTATTTCTGGCCGTACACGCAAAAGACGCTAAAGAATATGCGCAGAAATGTGTGCCATGCCAAGAACATGCTCCAATTCCGAAAAGGCCCGCCAACGAATTACATCCAGTTTTTAGTCCCTGGCCGTTCTCTATATGGGGATTGGACATCGTCGGGCCGCTCCCCAAAGCTCCTGGAGGCGTCAGATTCGTACTAGCCGCTACCGATTATTTCACCAAGTGGGTCGAAGTAGTGGCACTGGTACACGTCACCAGACATGATGTGAAAAGGTTCATATGGGAGAATATCGTCTGCAGGTTCGGTATCCCAGATGCAATAATATCAGACAATGGGAAGCAGTTCGATTCAGGAGTAATCAAAGACTTTTGCAAGGGCCTGAATATTCGCCACAATTTCTCGTTTCTTTACTATGCTCAAAGCAACGGGCAGGCAGAAGCAACCAACCGCGTTATTATGAACAACCTCAAGAAACGGCTGGAGAAGGCGAAGGGAAAATGGACTGAAGAATTCCCTGGAGTCTTATGGTCCTACCGAACAACCCCGAAAAGATCCACCGGATTTTCTCCATTTACATTGGCGTATGGGACAGAGGCAGTCATACCCACCGAGGTACAACTCAAGACTACCAAAACTCGTGGCTTTGTCAAACTGGGAAAAAATGACAAAGATACCGGCTTTGGATAAAGAGTTCTTTGGAAGAACAAAGAGAAACAAACCTTGCGGCGGTTGGTGCCGATACCGGACAAGCAATCAAGATGAGATATGATCGCAAAGTCGAGAGAAACGGTCGTTCAAACCAGGGGAATATGTCTTGAAGAAAACCCGAGCAGCCACAATGGAACCAAACGCGGGAAGCTCGGAGCGAACCGGGAAGGCCCATACATAGTGGATAGACCAGCATCTCGTGGATCCTACTACTTAAGGAATCTCGACGGAACTGAGGATTCGAAGCCATGGAAGCCGTGGAATTCGTTCCACTTGAAAAAGTTTTAACATTAAAAGTAGATTCAAATCCTGCTGTGCTGCACTCTTTTTCCTTTTTGATGGTTTTGTCCCACCGGGTTTTCCACTCAAAGGTTTTAACGAGGCAGTTGTGGTCGAAGCAGTAGGTATTTATCTTGTTATTTCAATTCAGAAATTTTAATTCAACATTATTTTGGTATTCCATACTTTATCAAAATTGTTCGTGTTAATTATATGCTGCTGCGGATGATCAAATTTGCAGTCAGTATGGCAGACCAGTATAGCTTCAGTCTATTGTCAGCAACGTCTCTGACACCTCGCAGGAAGGGTGAGTGCACAGTTCGAGCATTTTTACCCTATCTCAATTTTATCCCCATCGTATGGGCAACGACAAATGTGGCGAACATTTTTCATCTGTCCAGGCACATGAAAATGTACACATCACAAACTCTGCGCGCATATTGAATAGCAGGATTGGCCCCCTGCGCGAATTCAAGATAGCAGAAAACTCAACTTTTCATTCCATGCGCGAGCAAAGTGCAGCAGGGAGGTGCACCCCTGCGCGAGCATTGAGACGCATGACACAAAATATACTGGGGACGAGTTATATGTCACCTCAACCATTTGGGGGCGGGATATATAACACTCCCACGCAATCAACTCATCCCTGGGGGCGAGTTGCATAACACTCCTGTTTATGGGTAAAAATCGTTTCCGCCGATTTCGGTAAATTCGGTAGGTGAGTGAGAAACTGGTTTAAACCCTAAACAAATGTGCTGCACGTGAGCACTTTCTAGATTCGAGAGATCAATCTGTACAAGTCTGGCCTAAACCAAGAAATGGCCGTTCCGGACTTGCTTCGGTCACAAAGTGGAGGAGAAGGGTTGATTTGGGGAGGGAAGCAAAGAAAGGTATTGAGACCAGAATAATTATGGGAGAGTAGTGTCTCGACTTGTATCAGAAAGTGAAAGCTTCGGAAGCTTGCAAGAGATGAAAGCTTTTTGGAGAGCTTGAAAAGTTGCCTTTTCTGAGAGTGTTGTATTTTTCTCCTGACCGAGACTTGTTGTCCGATGAAAATAGGTAAGACCTATTTATACAAGTCGAGGCTGATACATACCCTGGCCTCATGAAGGAAGAGAGTAAAGGGTGAAATAATGGGAGGAGGTGGTAACCGCAAGGTGTTTATGGGTGAAAACGTTTTCACCATTATTTCCTCATTTATTTGACCGCTTTATTCCTATTCATGCTTTCTTAATGTGAGCGTAGTGTACGCTGCATGTTGTGACCGCCAAACCAAAACCCTAGAAAGCATCCCCCAGTTTGTGTTGATGTCTCGAGTGTTGGTTGCATCTTGAGTGCAAGTGGCGCTGCTAGAGGTGCGTGTGGCATGTGCCACTGGCATGTGCGGAATTCCTTTGTTGCGGGTTGCACCTTGAGTGCAAGTGGCAATGCCAGAGCTGCTAGTGGCGTGTGTGGCATGTGCCAATGGCATGTGCGGAATGCTTGTACGTTGAGTGTAAGTGGCAATGCCAGAGCTGCTAGTGGCGTGTATGGAAAGTGCCAATGACGTGTGCGGAATGCCTTGATGGTAGGTTGCACGGTTTGCAAGTTAGGCTACCAGCGTGCGTGTTTGGCATGTGTCAATGGCACGTATGGCCATTAGGGCTATGCCCTGGTAAGAAAATCTACCAGCGATGCATGTTGGCATGTGCCAATGGCATGCGTGGCCAACTTGGGTCACGACCTGGTAGGAAAAATTACCAACGAGCGTGTTGGCATGTGCCAATGGCATGCGTGGCCAATTTGGGTAGCGCCCTGGCAGGAAAAGCTACCAGCGAGCGTGTTGGCATGTGCCAATGGCATGCGTGGCCAATTTGGGTCGCGCCCTGGTAGGAAAAGCTACCAGCGAGCGTGTTGGCATGTGCCAAAAGCTACCAGCGAGCGTGTTGGCATGTGCCAATGCCATGCGTGGCCAATTTGGGTCGCGCCTGGTAGGAAAAGCTACCAGCGAGCGTGTTGGCATGTGCCAATGGCATGCATGGCCAATTTGGGTCGCGCCCGGTAGGAAAAGCTACCGGCGAGCGTGTTGGCATGTGCCAATGGCATGCGTGGCCAATTTGGGTCGCGCCCGGTAGGAAGAGCTACCAGAGCGAGTTGGCATGTGTTGGCATGTGCCAATGGCATGGCATGTGGCCAATTTGGGTCGCGCCCCGGTAGGAAGAGCTACCGAATGAGCGTGTTGGCATGTGCCAATGGCATGCGTGGCCAATTTGGGTCGCGCCCGGTAGGAAAAGCTACCAAATGAGCGTGTTGGCATGTGCCAATGGCATGCTCGGCAATTAGGGCCACGCCCGGTGAGAAAAGCTACCAGCGAGTGTGTTGGCATGTGCCAATGGCATGCTCGGCCATTAGGGCCGCGCCCAGTGAGAAAAGCTACCGGCGGCGTGTTGGCATGTGCCAATGGCATGTTCGGCCATTAGGGCCGCGCCCTGGTGAGAAAAGCTACCAGCGAGCGTGTTGGCATGTGCCAATGGCATGTTCGGCCATTAGGGCCACGCCCTGGTGAGAAAAGCTACCAGCGAGCGTGTTGGCATGTGCCAATGGCATGCGTGGCCAATTTGGCCTAGGTTGCATGGTTTGCAAGCCTAGGTGCGGGCGCTACTTTGGCATGGCGCGGCTAGGGCCAAGGTAAGGGTGTTTGGCTTGGCGTGGCGTGACCAGCGTAGCTAGGGCCAAGGCAGAGTGTGTTTGGCATAGCGCGGTTAGCTTGGGCAAGGTGTGGCTGGCATGATTTGCCATTGGCATAGAGGTGCGGCTAGCATGGTTGGCATGCTTCGGCGCGTTTGGTATGGCTGCCATGATTTGCCATTGGCATAGAGGTGCGGCTAGCATGGTTGGCATGCTTCGGCGCGTTTGGTATGGCTGGCATGATTTGCCATTGGCATAAAGGTGCGTCTAGCATGGTTGGCATGCTTCGGCGCGTTTGGTATGGCTGGCATGATTTGCCATTGGCATAGAGGTGCGGCTAGCATGGTTGGCATGCTTCGGCGCGTTTGGTATGGCTGGCATGATTTGCCATTGGCAGAGAGGTGCGGCTAGCATGGTTGGCATGCTTCGGCGCGTTTGGTATGGCTGGCATGATTTGCCATTGGCATAGAGGTGCGGCTATCATGGTTGGCATGCTTCGCGCGCGCTTGGTATGGTCGGCATGATTTGCCATTGGCACGCAGAGGTGCGGCTAGCATGGTTGGCATGCTTCTCGGCGCGTTTGGTATGGTCGACATGATTTGCCATTGGCATAGAGGTGCGGCTAGCATGGTTGGCATGCTTAGGCGCGTTTGGTATGCCATTGGCATAGAGGTGCGGCTAGCTTAGGCTAGGTGTGGCTGGCATGATTTGCCATTGGCACGGAGGTGCGGCTAGCATGGTTGGCATGCTTTGGCGCGTTTGGTGTGACTAGCATAGCTAGGTCCAAGGCAGAGTGCGTTTGGCATGGCGCAGCTAGCTTGGGCTAGGTGTGGCTGGCATGATTTGCCATTGGCACAAAGGGGAATTAGGGTTTTGTTCGTTGTAACCCTAATTTGAAAAAATACCCCATATTAATTACTGACTACATGCATTAAATGTCCTAATAAATGTGTCACCGGTGACATTAGGTTATTTGGGGTTTTACGATTTTACCCTTTGTTTAAAAACCACCATCAACAAATCCGAACGACATGTTCGAAGATACATACAACTCCGTGTCGTCGAGCTAGCGGCTAGCATGGTTGGCATGCCAAAGACTTAGTGTTGTTAATCTCTAACTCATCCTTTTGAATAGCGCGTTTGGTATGGTGGCATGCTTTGCCATTGGCACAGAAGTGCGGCTAGCTTAGGCTAGGTGTGGCTGGCATGATTTGCCATTGGCACGGAGGTGCGGCTAGCATGGTTGGCATGCTTTGGCGCGTTTGGTGTGACTAGCATAGCTAGGTCCAAGGCGAGTGCGTTTGGCATGGCGCAATTAGCTTGGGCTAGGTGTGGTGGCATGATTTGCCATTGGCACAAAGGGAATTAGGGTTTTGTTCGTTGTAACCTAATTTGAAAAATACCCCATATTAATTACTGACTACATGCATTAAATGTCCTAATAAATGTGTCACCGGTGACATTAGGTTATTTGGGGTTTTACGATTTTACCCTTTGTTTAAAAACCACCATCAACAAATCCGAACGACATGTTCGGGGGCTTTACGGTTATGTAAAACTTCTTAACCCATAACAAAGTTATGGGTTAAGAGTGGGCGATGTTTGTACCCCTAATATTCTACACAAATAAATGGGCTAACCTAGGCCTACAAAGCTCCTACTACTAGCAAAGGAGGGTTCAATGGGCCTAAGGTGCTTCCCTTGTTTACCCAAGTATGGCTAACTAGGCCTAACAAACACCCCATGTACAAGCCCATGTGCAACAAACTAAGCTAGGCCTCACTAACAAACACCCCATGTACAAGCACATGGGCTAAAAAGTGTCACAACACAAGCGCTCCACGTCACCATTGGCACGTCATCAGGTGCCACGTCAGCGTAGTACAGTTTCCTATAGTGCCACGTCATCAAGTGATGACGTGGAAGCCACCATTTCAGCAGGCAAGATGACGTGGCAAGTACCACGTCAGCGAACGAATGCCACGTCAGCAGGTGAGATGACGTGGTAGGTGACACGTCAGTAACGTGTGTGCCACGTCACTAACATCAGATGATGTGGCAGCCGGCGGCCAGCAGCGAACGGCAATCGGCGATTAATATGCGATTAATCGCCGATTAATTGGGGCGATTAATTGGGCGTTTAAGTTGTAATGTTTCAGTGAAGCACGCTGCAGCATAATTCTGTAGCCCTCGGATGATTCCGCCCCATTCTGCTTGCCTAACGGATTTCTGCGCCCCACTGTAAACTTTGCTTCTATAGCATTCCAAAGAACCATGCAAGGGTCGGTTACACTAGAGCCATGCGGCCATCAAGGCTGGCGATTATCACATGCGGCATGCGGGACCGGGCCAATGCCGATTATTACCGGGAGGCATGCGAGGGCCGATTATGGCAATTAATATCTCTGCCATAAAATCAAAGAAAATAAATCAAATTCGCTCATATAAATAGAGAGGTTCATAAACCCAAAAAGGAAAAAATCTTCCATACCAAAAACTCCTGTGAAAAATCCAATACTGACTTTAGCATCGGAGGGTTTTTTGCAGGTACCCCCCCTCTCCATAATTCAATTGAAGATCGAGGTCACGGATCGATTATCAGCAAAATCATCATACAAATTTCTGTGTTTGAGGTAGAAGTAATTTTGCCTTACAAACAATAGCTAATGGAAAATATGAGTCAGTGCCACAAAGAATTGATTCGATGTTACTACTAATTTAAAAATATTTAGGTAGTCTAGTGACAAAAAGATGGATGATTATACTAAAAGAACAAAGATTAAAATAAACATGGATATATCTTATGGATTCAAACCTACCGCCTAAATGCAAAGAAATTTTTGGGTTTAATTCTATCTTTAATCGAGGAGATGTTAATATGTTAAACTCAGACTACCTCGAAGATGTGATATGACAAATATAAACGACGTAGCCTAAACAAAATATGTGAATCTTTAGAACATATTTTTTTAAGGGACGAATAATCAAAGGTTGAAATAAATCAGTTCGCATAGGCTTTAATACGTAACAAAGAATTATTCAAAATATTATGGATGTTTGTCGTACAAGGTAAAAATAATTTGTGATTACCAGAGACTAAATCAAGCTTCTCAATAAAAGTTCCATGAAAAACAAGCAAAATCAAACCATGCAATTCTAATTTATTAGTTGTCGTTTTCCATAATTGTTTTTTAATGGAATTAGTTTTGTTAATTAATAAAAAGTTATTTTTATGATCAAATATTATTACTATTAATTTTGGGTTTCTTGTATACATAATCTAAATGAAGTTTTTGATAGAAAAATTTACCCATATGGATGCCAATTACATGTAAATCGTGAAGCGAAGCGCAAAATACTGTAAAGGTATCCAATTTTTGTATGAGAAGTAAAGAGAAAAGATCTAAAACGTGGGGGTATAACAACCACACCAAAAATTTTCGTTCGGCAACCTGTATGGACTAAACCTTAATATAATCCCGAGAGTTACAACTAAATGAACTCAATTAATGAAAGATATTAAAGAGGTTTATCTCTTTATCTACACAACCAGTAGTTAAACATAAATTAGTCTTTAAACCTGATTATATCGTGAGAGAGCTTGGACGGTTCCAAAGACCAATATCCAAGATCAACCAAGTCATATCCAATAAACAAGGTTGGATTTAACAACTGTGATTAATTAATGCACAAGCACAACCTGTATTATGTCAATTATATAAATAAAATATAATGTGGAAAAGAAATAACAAAGACACCGGAAATTTTGTTAACGAGAAAATCGCAAATGCATAAAAACCCTGGGACCTAGTCCGGACTTGAACACCACACTGTATTAAGCCACTACAGACACTAGCCTACTGACAAGTTAACTTCGGACTGGAAAGTAGTTGATCCCTAACCAAGTCTCACGCTGATTAAGGTACGATCGCGTTCCTTACACCTCTTGGTTCTCGCAAGACCGTGCACACTTGATTCCCCTAGCTGACGCCCTTTACAGCCTAGAATTTGCTTCGACCTAAAGTGAAGACTTATAAACAAACATGTCTCCCACTGATAAGTCTATTATTATTTCTCTCTGATCAAAAATTAAGGTGATATAGGAAATCGTTTGCAATAACCATAAAGATCAGCAAACCTCATAATCTGGTCTAATGACTCCCGAAGAGCAGCCTAGATTATTATTCACCTTAAAATAAACTTAACTAATATATAGAAGAAGTTATTGTGGAATCATAAAGTCTGAGACGAAGAACTTTGTGATTACTTGAAATCTTACCTATCGGAGATAAACTCGAGATAACTCGAAAACGATAGAAGTTGTAAGATCAGGATACACCAACTATCAAAGATAAAATAGTCGGGCCTGGCTTCACGAATACCTAAACAAAGTCTTTAAGTTGTTAAACCTAATTATGTTTCTCAGTAAAACTGGAAACATAGGTTACGAGAGAATCGACTCTAGTTTGGAACTAGGACACACGAAAGTATCGGGATTAGTTTTACCAGATGGAAGAGCTTCTCTTTATATATACTTTCAAGATCGAAGATTGCTTAAGAATTAAGCTAAGATAGCTTTGTAATCAAGAAACCAATAGTCACCGTTTGATAAAATTCGACTTGAGATTCAAGCTAAGATTACTTGGTAATAAAGTGATCATTATCCACCGTTAGATAGTTTAGCTTGGAATATACACATTCATAGATAAGGTAAATCGTACCTAAACCATGTATAATAATATAGTTCAATAACGGTTAGTCATACGAACCATATAAGCTTTAGCTATTTTTATCAACCACTTTAAGACTCAATTTGATAATCAATCATAACTTAAATCAATGATCAAATGTATCTAATATGTGTTTTAGAAAGTTGTTCAAATGCAAGATATCTCATAGAAATATATTCGAATGCATCTGAAAATATTCGACTGGGTAAGTATGTGTACTAGGTACGTATAGTGTTATCCAGTTCGTGAACAATCTGTCATAGTATGTATACCGGGTATGTGTACCCTTAAGGAAATATAAATTCAGGGAAAATAGTTTGCATACTGTGTACGCATACTTCCCTATAGTTCACTAGCACCTGAGCTTTTGTTTGCATACTAGGTATGTGTACCATGCTGTCGTAGCAGAACTTTGAATTTACGTTGGTATGTGGATTGTGTACGCATACAACAACTCCTGAACCAAACCATTGTGTTTGTACGCATACTGGTTATGCACACAAAAGTTCCGGAGCTACACAGTTGCGTCAGTACATGTACTGAGTATGCATACTGTCATGTCAGTATAGTTCAATAACTCTCGATAATCGATTTGAAACATCCTTAGAAGACGACAATGATAATCTTACACATATCACTAGATTCAAGCAATTTTCAAATGATTATTTGATCAATACGAAATATCCCGAGTTAACATTAACTGACTGTCTCACACATATCATATAAAATGTTCGAGGTGATTTTCACCTGATCATCTTGACTTAATATATAGTTTACAACAAAAGAATTGTTCTTAACTAAACTCATCAAGGAGATGAATAGCTTATATGTTCGCTTACATTTCGAGAAATATATTTAGCGAGATAAACTCGGCTCGAAATTTCTAATACTGTAATATACGACTTAGTCTCAATTAAGTAGATAGAATAGACGAAATATCTGAGTGAATAGAAATGGTTTAGTCTCCACATACCTTTTGTTGATGAAGCCCCTCCAAAGTCTTCAATTGATCTTCTTCTTCAAATGGTGAACACCGTGAAGTCTGAAACTCAACTACTCACTTCTATCCTAATCCGGGAATGAGTTGTAGTAGACTAGAAATCAAGATATAGTTTTGATCAACTAAATTTGACAACAAGCTTGAGATAGCAACACTTGTGAGTTTGACCGAGCAATTCTCTAAAAAAATCCTAATTCGGAATCTCTTCTGACCATTTTGAAACGTCTTTTTAATAAGAAATGCTACAAAAGGGAAGAAATACTTAGCCTTTAGCTTGTACATAAGAACGAAAAACTCGGCTGCCAAAAATTACTTTTGTCGAAGATGACCTCAAAGAGATAATGTGTTGAATCGTCGATGTTCTTGAATCAAAAATAACAAGTCATACACCATCAAGTAAGCAAGACATGAGAAAGTAAAAGTCATTTTGATTTGTATTGGTTGTATGGTGTTTGTCTGAGCCGGAAAGTCATGCCCCGATGGAATACTTTATACTTTTTTCTTCCTGAATCCCCAACAACTTATTTAGAAGCTCATTAGATTTATACTCGCCAAAGAAATTTTTACCTTTTTGGTATGCATAGGGCTTTGTTTGTTATATTCCCATTTTTAAAAGCCCAAAATACATAAAAAATCAAAGGTCAAATACAAATAAAGATACCAATTACGATACAGAAGAGAAAAATACCGCAAAGGTACTCGATTTTCGTATGAGAAATAAAGAGAAAATATGGTATAGTTCGAAATCAGTTCCGACCATTTTGAACATTTATCTTCTTTGATAAGAAATTCCCCAAAAGAAATGAACACTTCGCCCTTGATCTTGTATATATGAAAAAAGAACCCGAATGTTGTTGATAAATTTTGAACTAGATTTTACAAAACTTAAACATAGCCAAACCAAATTCAATCAATTTTTTAAGCTGGATTTTAAACAGGTCAATGCAAGTCGTTTCGGAATATAAAATTATGGTTAGGATACTTACGTGTTTTAGGATTATCAAGAGCCAATCCATAATGTAGAGTTCCCGTTTTGTGAATCGATGGATTTAAAACCTAATTTAGCTTCTTAAACTTATCAGATGAAATTGGGAGTGTTGATGGTGTTATTGTGATGTCGTTGATGGTTGGGTAAGCAAGCGAAATCTTAATGTTAATGATATCAATAACGAAGGAAGATGAAGCTTATGTTTCCAGTAAATAGAGAAATATCATGGTGGAGATGGTGAAAAAATTTGTCTCATGTTGGTGGGAGAAAAGAATGGTAGAGATAACGTAGACAAGATACTTTCGATGGTTTCAAAATGATGTTGTAGAAGTACATATGGGTTAAGGGTGCAATAGCCACTTTTACGTTTATTTTATTTCACCCAACAGAATAATTTACTCGTCCGTTACAACCAGATTTTATGGATTCTTGGGCATTTCACCCAACAGAATAATTTACTCGTATGTTGCAAACAAATTTTATGGATTCTCGGGCATTTGATCCATTTTCTGAATTGTAATACCCTGCCTAGGTTTCTAGTATATGTGGCTCATACCTTCACTAAATATAACTTTGTTCACCTTTATTGACCAAAATATTATCAGTTAAATTTGGTCTTTTATCGATTCACTTTTAAATCCCAAAAAAGGAAACAAACTGTTTCCCAAGTTATTGAGTTGGTGAGGCACTGATAGGCAAATCAGCTAATCAATAACCGAACAACATCTACAGAATCATCTTTGTTTCTTACATCAGATTGATCCACCAAATGGAAATTGGAAATTTTTGAATTTATAGAAACTGAAACATATGAAAGATTGTTGAATAAAGCAAACACAAAATTGGTTAGAAAGACCAAAATTAAAATTTCCTGGGTGAAAAGGACAGTTAGATTTTAATACTGTTTAAATGGATAAAAATTTAAAAATAGGCACGATGTAACCAGTTTCATCCTGCCCATTTTCAAATATTTTTTCTTATTTTTAATTTACACAGGATGCATCCAGTTTCATCTTTGCTATTTTTTAAATTTAAGCCAGGATGAATCCAGTTTCATCCTTGCTATTTTTTTTGTGTCCATTTCACCCATAAAATTTTTTACTCGTCCATTTGAACCGTGTTTTAAATTGTTTTGGACAAATGACCCATTTTCCGTAAAGCAAAATACCACCTCACCTTGGTTGTTTTCGAAATGTTGAAAAAACGGGCCTAGAGTCTCCTTTCAGCTTTCTTAAGCCCATAGGCTAACTGTCATTCAACTCAGTACTCATTTAGAACCTCATTTACCTCCCCTAGGCCTTGGGGGAAAATCCTCCCGAGAATTTGAGTCCTTCTAGAATAAACACTTCACAAACAATTGATATGGTTGTTCCCAACAAATATATTGATTTATACGCCAATATGTAATGTAATTTTGCATGGGGTATGATTATTGACTGAATCACTTGAACGTTCATCCGAATTAAGTTCCTTTGTTGCTCTAGCAAACAAATATTTCGAATAGTACACGTTTTTTCCGAAAGCGGTGTTCATGCAATAACTCGTTCCCTATCTTGGACACGAAACGGGTGCGTAAAGAAGACTTGGCCGCTTCTAACTTACGTATACAATTGGCATTATACGGAAGAAAGAAACGTCACGGTCGGCTTCAACTCCAGCCAAAAAACCAAAAAGGAAAGTCTCCGGGGGGGGGGGGTTGTCTTTGTTTGCATGGGACTGTAAATGAAGACATCATCAACCAAATCTGTTTCCTTGAGGCACTGCATTGTATAGATAAACAGTTCTAGATGCATATGAGGTTTGTATTTTGTTGAAAGTTGGTCTGTATAGAGATCACTTTTGACATTGTGCATGCAGCCTTTGTATTCTAACTAAGAAAGGGAAACTTCAAATTTCAATCCTGTGATTAATGCTAAAACAATTAAAGAAAATAAAAATTCTGGATTTGCTTGGGTGCTCTTATTCTTATTCAGATCAGCCTACTCTGCTTGACAACAGTCAAAAATGCTAATTCAGTGTACATGCACGACTTCTAGTAAAAGTCATGAAGGTAAATAGTGAAATAGTTTTTTTTCCCAGTTATTATTCACAAGTCTCAACAATAAAGGTTGAAAACTTGCACGCTTAAAAAAGGGACTTGAGAGGTGACCCCTTAAAGTGGCTAAGAGGTGACCCCTTAAAGGCTAAAAACCTAGAACCCCTAAGACAACGACTACTTTATGAGACCCCCCACCAATTTGGCCCTTAATCAGTAACTAGAGCCTACGTTAGAATGCGAAGGATTGGTGCACATCCGCCCGGGGCCGGAGATAAGATTCTTAGAGGTTTTAGCAAATTTATACCAGTGGTGCTGGACACACCGAGCTTTCCCGTGAAAGCTCCCGAAAAAATAAATAAATCTAAAAGTCCCTGCAGCGCTCTCACCATTGGGATTGATACGTGCAAATGTGGAATCCGTGTTTCTGTGTCTGTAGAGTTATTCAAGGTTAGAGCTTTGACACTTACAGAAAGCAATAACTCATTTTTGGACTTGGAATTAGAGTACTTTGACACCTACAGAGAAAGGGCCACACTCATTTATTCCGAGCGACTCTTTTAGAGAAAAAGATTGGTATAGGACATGCCATGGCTTATCAGTGGCCATCATATTTTAAATCAACGGTGAAATTTCTTTGGAAATAGATTTTGGGGAGAGATTTCTACACGTAAATCATTTTCATTAGAATTGACCAAAGCAAGCTGATGGGATATGAAAATTTGGATACTTCTCCGCTAGGCATTCAACTGGCATATTTGGAAAGAAAGGAATAATAGCGCTCGGTTAATTTCTAGCGAAAAATCCATAAAGGAACTCTTGCACAACGTAAAAGCCAAAAGTTAATGTTTTTTGTGGGACGTTATATATGATCAAAGACATGTCCAAGCAAATCTGTCTTCATATATTTTGTGGATAAGATTTTTGTAGCTCTATCGTGATTCAATTCACTTCATTATCAACAATGGAATGACATATTGCTCGTTAGAGCATCTCCAAGAGAGGGTGAAAATTTTATTTTTTTATGACACATAGGATTTTAGACCTTCATTTACATAAAAAACATCTCTAACAATGGGTCCTATTAAGTAGGAAAGATGTCAAAATAAATACGAAGGTCTTAGATAAAGTCTTATTTAGACCTTGGGAATGACCTCCATGTCATCTTTTTAATTATATTTTAAGTTTTTATCTTTAAATAAATTTTTCTAAACCAATAAGAAAAAGGGAATCAATTTAATCATTATCCAAAAATAACAAATCTTAGAATTATGACCCCCACCATTGAAGATAGTTCATGAGCAAAGGATTATTATTTTTGCCACAAACAAATCACCCCATAAATAAGGATCTAAATAAAAATTTCACGTAGAATTTTTAGCGCCCACTGTTGGAGATGCTCTTAGGAGCCCAACTAATTTGAAAATCAATCCAAAAATGTAGTTATTAAGTGGATGGGAAGGGACTAAGGAAGCTCCAAAGTATCTTACATTATTTATTTCAGTTGTCTGTCTCCCACTGATATGCTTAGAAGAAAAATCTGTGGACTTTAATTAGTTTCCATGGTCATATATGAAATTTATTAGTCCGGTTTAGTTAACATGCACAAAACAAAAGCCGAACCATGAATTTCCTGCACCGCCGTGGCGAGGAAGCGTAAAGAAATCGAAAACCAGAAACAAAAGAGAGGTCCAGAAAGGCCGTTGTTTCCTGACCTTTCTTCCCTCAAGGTGGTCCATCTGCTACTGCTTTTAGATGGCATATAGGGAAGGTTTATTATATATTGTCCATAGAATATGTTATTAAGTAGTATTAAAAAACAGATATCATTTGTAATTGGAAGTATCATATGTTATTAAGTAGTATCATAGGGAGGTTAAACTCAAAAAAAAATTCTTGGTCTAGTTCTGTTGCTAGTTTATCTAACGTCTCTATTGACGATATCATTTGTAATTGGAAGTCGAAGTTCTTCGACCCTCCGTAAGCTTCTTTAGGTAGTGTACTCTAATCCTTTGGGCCATGTGGGCATCTTTTTCCTTCTTCTCTTCGTTGTTGGTCCCTCCCTTGAGTTGGGTATTTCCATTCTAATAAATAAATTTCTTCTTTGCCGACCAAAAAAAAAATTTAAAAAACAGAATTAAGTACAAAAATTTTCATTGATTAATTAGAAGAAAAAACAATGGCACAAGTTCAGTGAATTACTACCTTATTATTGGTGTTCAACGAGTGCATTGATTCTACTTGTTTAGGTGGGTAAAATTAAACTATGGGAAAAAGTTGAAGCATAATTTATTGATTTTTATACGAACTTTACATGTGCTTTAGAGCAACTGCAGTGGGCGACTAAACCCATTTATTTGGTCTCTGAACCAGGCGTAGCGGGACGGACCATCGACCAAATCCCAGACTAAATCAACAGTGGGCGAGTATATTTGGTCGGCGACCAAGACCAAACCCAAATTTTTAGTCGAGCGAACGTATAGTTAACGCCCCACACCAGGCGAACCTATAGTTAACGCCCACAACAAAGGGCATAAAGTTAACGCCCCACACCAGCGTTAACTATACGTTCACTTTGTATTTTTTTTATTTTTTTTTATGTTGGGGCGGTTGTTATACCTCCGCCCCATCATTTGACAACAACATTCTTGAATGGGGCGGGCATTATACCCCGCCCCATAAACTTTTTTTTTTTTTTTTTTTTGAACAGGATCTCGCTCCATCGGGCGAACTTATAACGTCGTTCCATCATCGGGCGAACTTATAATGTACGCTCCACCATCGGGCGAACTTATAATTTACACCCCACCAAATTTAGTCTTCTGCCCGTAGTGTCACAGCACGGACTAAACCCAAATTTTGGTCTTTTTTTCCCTCTTTGGTCTTTGGTTATGCACGCACCACTGCAGTTGCTCTTAGGGCTTTTTTGACCAACAAACGACTATATGATGGTTCGTTGGAGAACAAACAGTGATGATAATGACCAGCATAATGAGTCTAATAGTTAAGGAATCTATATACACTGTGTACTCCTGTGTCTCGGCTCACCGTTAAAGGAAGGGTGAGGTCATTCTTTTTATGGGTACGTTCAAAGTATGATGAAAAATTTGGTATCCACAACATCCACGTAAAGTTGCGTGACCTTATCTAATCATGACATATTTGTGGCAACCCTTTTTGGGGCACTGTTACTAATGTACATTTATCTCCAACGGATTATCAGTCCGACAGATTCCAAAGTTTCCACCTGAGGTAAGTGTTGCACAAAAATAAGAACGAATGCCAACGCTAAAAGTTGAAAGGAAATTTATCGGTAAAGAAGATTATATTAGATCAAAAAGGAGAGGATACATAAGGTTTGTATCACCCTCAAAGAGTACAAGAGAAGAAGAAAAGGGAAAAGGATAAGAAAAGATCAAAGAGAGCTACAAGAGCTTCTTCAATCAAAATACATCATAGGCCAGCTAGACATTACATCTTTGAAGCTTTTGTCTTCAAAATTCTTAAACACCAAGCACCAAGTGAAAAGAGTATACTTAATCTTGTTTTGAACAACAACCTCATTACTCTTCTTGTTCTGAAAAGCTCCTGCATTCCTCTCCTTCTAAATGCACCAAATAACAACAATAGAGATCATATGCCAAATTTGAAGTTGTTGAGCACTATACAGTAAAAATTCTATGATATATAGAATATTTATTTTTTATTTTTTAAATTTATTTATGAAATAACCGGTTATATAGATTTTGAAAATAGTAATTCTAGACTCATCCAAGAAATCTCGATACATTTATCCTGAGAGAGACAGTCCGGGGAGCCAACCCTAGAAAAAAAAACATAATGGATGGGTTTGAGTCCCACCCAACTGTCTCTCCCATGACAAATTTCGGTACAATTTTTTTCGGGATATCAATTTTTATCCTTTTAGAAAATGACGTACTCCAAATACCTATCATACTGTAAATATTTGTGTTCCAATATAATAATAAATCTCCGAGTATTTTAGGAGGTGGTTTGAGTATGCTACGAGTTATTGGATATACAATATAACTTCATTTGAAATTAATGAAAAACAAACTATTGTTCATTCGTATATTGAGATAACTTGATATGTACAACAATTATTTCCTATTTGTCATGTAATAATTGTCAATTTAAAATAATTTTAGACCTATAAACATCGTAGATTTGTTTGTTTTTTTTTTTGAAATGTGTTAAAATATTATGTCTACGAAATATTATTTACCACTAATGGCTTGAGGCAATTCTTTTATTATTTTCTAAGCGAGATTATTGTTTTAAACCGCTAACCATCAAAATTGATAGGAATAATAACCATATAGGCAAAAAAAGAACCACCATAAAGGTGAAAATTGAGTCGTAATAAAACGAGGATATAACTTGGTTTTCTTTCTTTCTTATCGGTATTCCAAAGCTTATTGTAGAATTTGACTATGGTCTGACGTTTCCTATAAATTTATGCATATGAATGATTGTCTATTTTGTATATTTCAAAAAGAGGGGGTACCAAGTACACCACCAAATTTTAATTCGGAAACATGTATGGAAAAACTTGTCACAATCAGTAGCACAAATCAATAGTAAAGATCTGATTCTTGATATGAAGATAAGTTTAACTTGGACGGTTTCAGAAATCAATATCCAAGTAATAACCTAGTATGTACCTGAACTGTTACCAAACTGAATTCCAACAAGAACAAGTCTTGTAATCTTTTTATTTTTTTAAGATACGAATTATTAAAAATAAATCTTGTAGGTTCTATACAGTCTTTTAGGTTTAAATATTGTCTAAATTTTTTAACGTTCTACTTGTGATATTTCTGTTATAGCATTTCTCGGTAGATTTCAATGGTGTTTCTATATCAAGCTTGTTGTCAAAATTAGTTGATTAAAACTATGTCTTGATTTCTAGTCTACAATTAGTCAAGTCTCGGATTAGGATAGAAAAGTGTAGTTGAGAATCAGACATCACTGATTTCTACCGTTTGAAGGCAAAGATCAACCGAAGCTTTTGGAGAACTTCTTCAATACAAGGTAAGTGAAGACTGAACCAACTATTTCTCAAGTTATATTCATCCTTCTATCTATGAGACGATGTCGCATGACTAATTAGACTATCGCAAGCATATCACGAATTTCAAGTCAAGTTTATCTTGGTAATATCATTCTCGAAATATATATGACTAAGCTTAATTAACATTTGTTCATACTTGATGAATTTCGGGTTAAGAACAAATTATTATATCTTGATTCAGAATTATCATTCGAAAATAGCCTGGAACAGTGATATGTGTCATTGATGTTATTTGGGATTGTTTCGAATTGATTTAGAGAGAAATATAGAACTACTGTAAATCTGGATACAGGACAGTATGCATACCAGTTTCATATACTCGGAAAAATGTTATAGGTCCGGTGTCGCAGTACATGTACCCAGTACACGTACCTGCGTAGCTATAGTTCGACAACAATATTTTTGTACACATACCCGGTATCCATACCATAAAAAGTTTGTTGCTCGTGAACCAGAATTGTACGCATACCTAGTATGTATACCGTAAAGGAACTGTTTACTTTGAAACCGGAGTGGTATCCATACCCGGTACGCAAACTGGAAAAGTTCTGTGAGTTCCTGAAGTCGTTTTTATCTTAAGGGTACACGTACCAGGTACACGTATAATGACAAAAATAGTCACGAACAAGGTAGAGTACACGTATCTGGTACACATACTTGCCCTGTTGAATATTTTCAGATGCACAAAAATTATTTCTGTGAGATAATTGGCATTTGCATAAATCTCTAAAAACACTATATAGATAGGATTGATCACATTATAACCTATGGTTGTGACTCAAGCTTAAAGTCTTAAGTGTTATATGAAAATGATTAATCTTATGGTTCAATCGGCTAGTTTCGGTTAACCGACCATGAAAAATGTCTTTATACACGGTTTGGTTACAGTTCATCCTAACCAAAGTGTATATCTTGGTATGTTAATCTCATTTCAAAGATTCATCTAACGGTGGATATTGTTTGCTTGGTTCCAAAGCTATCTTAGCTCAAACCTAAAGCAACCTGTAATTTGAAAGTCTATATAAGGGAGAACCTCAAGCAACTGGGATTTTTGAATCCTGACATTATTCTTTATATGTCCTAGTTGTAAACTAGAGTCGTCCTCTCCCTCAAACCCTTCTAGGGTTTAGCGACTAAAAATACTTCACCTAGGGATTCGTGAAGCCAGATCCAACTATCTTTATCTTAATAGTTCGGGTATCTTGATCTTGTTTTGATTGTTGAGATGCTCAATCAAACAAGAAAGATAGAAATCGCAAAGTTCTTTTCGTCTCAGATTTTGTGATTCCACAGATTTAATACTTGTGAGGTGAATAAGAATCTAGGCTTCTCTTCCGGAGTCATAAGACCGAATTTTCAGGTTAGCTAAACTTTGTCTATTGCTATCGATTTCTAGTCTTACCTTGATCTATGATCAAAAAGGAAATCACATATAAGCTTATCTGTGGGAGGCAGATTGGTTTAGAGTATTCAATTGAGTTGAAGCAACTCTTAGGCTGTAAAAGACGTCAAATAAGGGAATCAATTGCGCGGAATATTGTTGGGATTCAAGAGGTGTAAGGAGTGCGACTATAACTGAATTGCTATGAGGGTTTAATTCGGTATCAACTACATTCCAGTCCGAAGTTTTTTGTAGTAGGCTAGAGTCTGTAGCGGCTGAATACAGTCTGGTGTTCAATCTGGACTAGGTCCCAGGGTTTTTCTGCACTTGCGGTTTCCTCGTTAACAAACTTTCTAATGTTTTTGTTATTTATTTTACGCATTATATTGTTTATCTGTATAATTGAAATATCACAGGTTGTACGTAAATCAATCAAAGTAGATACACTCATCCTTGTTTGTTGGATACGACTTGATTGATTCTTGGATATTGATCTTTGGAATCGTCCAAGTACTCTCACACGTAAATCAGGTTCACGAACTTGTCTCTGTAAATTTTCTGATTGTGGGAGAAAGAGATATGACTTTGAATATTATTCCTTGATTAAGATTCATTAAGCTAAACTCTCAGAATTGTATTTAGGTTTGTCCATACAGGTTGCGTAAGAAAAAGTTGGTGGTGTATTTTGGTACCCCCGCATTTTCAATTTTTATTATGAAGATAAGCAATACAATGCAGAAAATAGGTAATACAAGAAATTTTGTTAATGAGGAAAATAAAAAATTAGAAAAACTCCGGAACCTAGTCTAAAACATGAACACCATATTGTATTAATCCGCTACAGATACTAGCCTTTTATCAGACTTTTGACTGGAATGTATTTGAGACCGAATCGACCGTACAAGTAATTTAACTTCTGTTGTCCTCTCTTAATGTATGTCTCTTCTATCTCGCAAGACCGTAGGTGACACGATTCCTCTCGTTGACGTCCTTTACAGGCCTAGGAGTTGCTTCAATCTAAGTGAAACTTTTATGATTATTCCACCTCTAACAGAAAACCTATTTTTACAGATAGATGTTCAATCAAGGTATAGAAATTTATATGTATAAGGGATCTTTAAAAAAAGAAAATATCAGCAAACTCAAGATTACCTTGAACTCATTATCTTCAAAAGTTATAGATATGCCCAATCAACCTCACAAAAATAGTCTAAGCAAATCAAACCAGAAGTGATTTAGATATCTATCTTGTGGAATACCAGAATCTGAGACGAAGAGTACTTTGTGATTCTACCAATCAAGTTTTTGATCTAAAGTTTCGAAAACTTAGAAGATCAATAAGAACAAGATCCAGATAACAAAAACTATCAAGTAAAAGATAGTCGGACCAGACTTCACAAATCCCTAAGTGAAGTTTTTCAAAGTCGCAACTTAATACAGTTTCATCTCAGGAAATCTAGGTTTTAAGAGGATGACTCTAGCACAATTAGGACACAGAAGTGCCATGATTGATATTCTAGTGTGCAGGGAGTCCTCTACGTATATTGACGAACAATATTGAACAAATCAGGCTCGTGAACTAGTTTCCATGTTTATGAATTGCTCTGCATTCAAGCAAGCTAAACTTCTATATATATATATATATCGTGCAGGAAAGTATGTGAGAAGTCTTCTTTAAATCACAAAGAAGATATGTACAACCGTAAGTATACGTAATGCACCAAGTGATTTGCCAGAGAGATATGGTTAAGTGGTTATGGAACCGTCAAGAATAAGTAGAGTAATATATTATAAGACTAATTCAAATCGTGAGATGAACTCAAAGTCGTCTTGTAACTCGGGAGCTTTTTAATTTTGTCAACTTCGCAAACTGTCAAAACAGTTTGTGTACTCGGAAATAAGAGGTATACATGAACATTCAAAATCATCTAGATTGTGAACCGTATAAATCAGCGGTGTACCATTGAATAAAGTAATATCCAGTACTATCTCAAAATCGACTAGTTCACGAAATGAGCAATTGATTGAGTAAAAAAAATCAAGTTTTTGTATTTAGAAGTTCAAGATCGTGAACTGGTAAAACAGTGTGTGAACTTTAAGGACTAACTTGACTTACTCCTTAGCTTACATTCTTCTTTGCAAATGTTCATCATTATACAACTTATCTCAGAACATAAAATGGTAGATAATATAGGCGGTCTTCACATATTTTTTTGTTGATGAAGTTTCCGTTGATGCCGTCGTTCTTCCGTCTTCAATCTTCAAGAAAAGAAAAAAGACATTTATTTTTTCTTTTATAAAAAAAGCGTTTCTTGTAAATGCATAGTTGTGTTTTCGTTTGAAAGTTTTAAGTTTATTTTATATTTTGACATTACAAGTGAACAACTATGAAGAACTAGCCAACAATAAACTATTTTTGAAACTTCGAACTTCTTATCTTTTCTTAATTTTCTCCACACTATTTGGAAAGTTTCCCCTTCTGAACCCATATCGTGGATTCAAGTCGCGCATTTGTACTTTGTAGTTTGTACTATGCTGTTGAAATATCCAATGATATAAAGTCTTTCTAGTGCACGTTTGTTCTAACTCTTAAGAAAATTTCTTACTTACCAATTGGCCAATGTAAGTTATGTAACTACTAGTAGTAATCACATTGTTTAAATCTCTCTTTTCCTTAGTATTGGGAGAATTTTCTCAACTCTTTCACTTGGTTTTTGTATTGACTACCGTCATGGTCTCACGTTCGTGCTACTTATACCAGTTAATCCATGCTATATTTACTTTTCCAATTAATATATTTTGCTTTTAATTCCAATTTGCAATAAAAGAAAAAGTATATGCCGTTTGAAGTGGTTTGCTTTTATTCTTTCTATCATATGACTATATCTCCATCTTATTTGGAGATCTTCCGTCTAATCATAAAGGCACTCGGGCAGGCAGAGTATCAATTTCAGCATTTAATAGTCGACAAACTCAAGAAGACTCTTAACATTTCTTTCAGCATTTAATAGTCAACGGTGAGTTGTTTAGGTAAGTCAACTCATGCCGTTGCCCCCGTTTTACCACAAATTTTTTTGAGACTCCAGGCGTCATAAAGGTAGAGGCATAAAGCTGGTTTACAGGATTTGCGAAAATTATAAATATTCATTTACTGAATGCACTTGGTTTCTAGTCGGTACTTAGAGCAGTTCCTATGCACTCAAGGTTGTTGATTTTATTCCCACTATGGACTCAACAAACATGAAAAATGGATGTACAAACCAACAAATTTGTTGGTTTATTGAGTGAGATGGGACATGTAGCGCGCGCGTGATGGAAGGTCGGCGTTGGAATGAAAAACGCGGAGTTGAAAGGAACAACGTTGGAGTTGGAAGGAAAAACTCCAGTGTTTGAAGCAAAAACGCCACTTGTTTTTCTCTCTCCAAAACCCGGTTATTATATTTTGGGTTTATTTTTATTATTTATTTTATTAGTTAAATAACCTGTGAGACCCAACCTTATAAGTTTGAGGAGGGATCCCCTCACACTTTTATCATGACACTATCTCACACGTTGGGCATCATTTTGCGAATAAAAACCAAACTGCAACGGATTTGAAGCTAATATTTTGGGGATATGTTCCTCTTACCAAGTTCTACATGCCTACCAAAAATGAGCACATTCTCAAATATAAAACCTCACAATCTGCCAGTCTTAATTTCGACGGCCAGAAATCTGTTAATTTTCAACGGCTCATTTTCAAAGTAGTAGATGGTGGTGTTATATGTCTCGGAATACACTCATTTTTTGTAGGTATGTAGAACTTGGTAAGAGGAACATATCCCCAAAATATTAGCTTCAAGTCCGTTGCGGTATGGTTTTTATTCGCAAAAATGATACCCAACGTGTGAGATAGTGTCATGATAAAAGTGTGAGGGGATCCTTCCTCTATAAGTTTATATTAATAAAATCACTAGTGGGACCCAACTCTTATTAATTTATATTAATAAAATCACTAGTGGGACCAGGGACGGGCCTAGCAAGGGGCTAAAGGAGGCCATAGCCCGTCCCTAATTTTTGGGTAAATTTTTTTTAGTATTGAAACTTAGGTTAAATTTTATGTTTAGCCCACATATTAGTTGTATTTAGCTAATTGTATGTGATTTTTAGCCCATACTATGAGGTGATCAAAATTTAAGTCATGTTTAAAGTAAATAATCTTCTTCCACTCACTACTTTCTACTCCTACTTTCTTCTCTTTTGGTAATCACTTTGTTTTTTTTTTATTATTTGTGTTCGTTTTAACTTTTATTTCCCTAGCTATTTAGTATTGTACGGGTGGATCACTATTTTGCCACTAATAATGTGATGTATTCCAAAAAAAATTGCCGCGGCCTTTGGCCGCATTATCGACTACTACAATCCAACCCTACCCAAGGGAGAATCCTGGGTCCGTCCCTGAGTGAGACCCTAAAATATCAGATTTGTTCATTTTGCTTGGTTTCCCATAGTGGAGAAACCTGTTTGTTCATCCACGTGGCTCAACAAAAAATTTAGTTTGTACATTGCCATAGGAATTGCCCTTAAAGCGTCTCCAATAGAAGGTGTAAATTATTTATTTATTTTTATGATACTATGTTGGACTCCCATTTAAATTAAATTCACTTCCAATAATAAATCCTATATAGAAGAGATGTCAAAATAAATACAAAGGTTTTATCAAAATTTTAACTTGATGTCCTGAATGACTTTCATGTCATTTTTTGTGATTTTTTTAAACAGAACTAGTCATAAAAACCCAAGGTGACCAAACTTGTGGTACAAAAACCCCATTCAAATGTTGGGATCCATTAAAACTCCATCTTAAACAAAATTGATACAAAAACCCCAAATTTTTAAAAATTGATACAAAAACCCCAAATTTTCAAAATTGGTTTCATCAAATTCTATGATGTTTCATCAAATTTTATGATGAAACCAGAATTGGTTTCATCAAATTCTTTGGGGTGTTTGTGTTACTTTTGTTTTTTTTGGATTTTTGTGTTACTTTTATTTTGATGGGTTTTTTGTGGATGGATAGTGACACCTTTGGGTTATAACTCGCGGACCGTTTTTTTAATAATTATTAAACTTCTCTTATTTATTAAACTTTCATGTCATAATTATTAAAAATAAAATTAACAGTTAAGATCACATAAGCTATTCTACGGATTAAATCCTATACTATTGGACATAGTTTATTAGCTATGGGGTCATATATTTGCTACATATGTATTTTTTTTTTTTTGATACACGAAAGTCGGGCCCAGGTCCCTTCCCAAACCCATCCGGTCGGACTGGCCCCACAGCTATATCCAGCCCGACATAATCCATAAGTATTTACAATATAAGAGGAGTATTTCATGAGATCTCCAAACTCTTGAGCGGAGACTCGATCCGCTGACTTCCTACTTGAGAGTTAGGCTCCTGGCCAACTGGGCTAGCCCAAGATGGTTTTGCTACATATGTATACTATATTAAATAAATGTCTTAATTAGACTTCCGCGTCAGATTTTTTACACCCGCCGTTAGAGATGCTCTCACATGCCTACCGAAATAAACAAAAAACCTAAAACATGGAAACCTGGATTTACCTGGTGAGTTTTCGGCCTACTTAATTATTTCAAGCCTGCCAAATTTTATTCCCATTTAGTCGAGGATATAAAGGGTATTTAAAAACATCAAAACTATTAAATTATGAACGATTAATTGGGGTATACCAGAGATAATTGGGGAATATTTTACTGTTTTTGTCGGCATGGTTTTTCAATACCGACAATCAAAATCGACATAGTTTTTCGATGCCGGCATAAACAGTAAAACATCCCCCAATTATTTCCGGTATACCCCAATTAATTCTTCTAAATTATCCTCACTAGTTAATTTTACGTTTCTACCCTTATCTCGTATACTTTATCTACTCAAACCGATTAGAAATCGGATTTTTTTTTCTTTTTCAGATCATATGTTTTTCTTCAAAACTCGGGTTCAAAAGAGTCATGTTATTAGGAGGGGAAAAAATGGATTTAAGGAGCGAAGGAATAGGAGGAGGGAATGAAAATTTGAAGGGAGGGATTGATTTCTTAAAAAAAAATATAGGGAAATGTCTATAGAATCCTTAAACTTCAAGGAGTTAAAACTTACCGGAGACAATAGAAGTATGCTAAGGCCTCTTCATATGCACATGCCAAAACATGGTATTTGGCATATATGCACCCACTATGGGTATGCCAAACTGCCAAACTCATATGCCAATATGTTTTTCCTGGCATTTAGGCATACACAACAGAGTTTCCAGCGAGCGATAGAGTCTCGGTCACTCGATGGTCAAAGAATCGTTCGATGGTCATTCACTCGACAGCGACAGTCAAGCTATCGCTCGATACTATGATAATCGCTGACCATATCTTCATCTAACGGCTACAATTTCCCCCTCTATAAATACCCGATTTCAAACTCATATCAACTCACACCAAAAATTCTAAATCTCTCTAGAATTTCTTAATTTCTCAATCTTTTTCAAATCTAAAACTATCACAACTCCTCTACAATTATATTTTCTTGTAAAATGGATTCACAAGCACAAACTCACGGCAAAGGTAAGAAGAATCGAGTCCGTGGTGCAAAATACACCATGATAGAAGATGAATGTATTTGTCGTAATTATGTTTTTTTTACCCAAGATTGTATCGGTGGTGCACACCAACATGGTAACACCATGTGGGATAATATATTTCAAAAATATGAAGAACAAACCATGAACATCAATGGTCGTGATGCAAAAGTATTGTCAGAACACTTCATTGTAATCAACCGGGAAGTAGCCGCTTATGTTGCATTGATAATGCAAGCCAAGAGAAAAGGAAAGGACAGTGGTCAGAATGATGTTGATTTTGAAAGAGAGGTTCGTACAGATTGGCAACGAAAACATGGTAAACAGTTTGCTTTCGAAAGTTGTTATCATATTTTGAAGGGTTTGAACAAATATAATCCCGATTACTTAGCAAATAATCAAATAGTACCTGAAAAGTCACCATATAATTCTTCTCCCTCAACACCAAATTCTTCACCATTTTCATAAGTTCCATCAAATTCTTCACCAGATACCCCTACAAGCTCAAATTCCAATGTAGTTTTCAATAATTATGTTGATGGTAATAATAAGGGAAAACTTCCAGGAGGAATCGAGCAAAATCAAGCTAGAAAATTAGCTCAAGAAGGAGGGAGTTCCGTAGGATTTAACATGGCGGAGTTTATGGATTATCAAAAGACCATCGCGAAGGAAAGATCCATTCAAAGGAAAATTCAAAACCGGGAGAGTAAGAAAAGTCGTCTTTCTCAAGAAAAATTCCAGTTTGACTATGACAAGCATAACATTCTTCAAGCTAACACCTCAATTATGAACGCCCAACAACTGCATGTATGGCAAATCGAATTTGACAGATTCAAGCACATGATTGAAAAGCAAGCTGGATTTACTAACAACCGTGATGAAGAAGATGATGATGATGGAACTGATGATGAGTTTGATGAAATAATTCCTCTAAATGATTAATGTACTAGTTTAGTACTAGTTTAATGTAGCAGTTTAAGTTTTAATGTTCTAGTTTAAGTTTTAATTTGATATGTTGTTATGCATTCCAATTAATATTAGTTTGAAATGAAATGTTGAAGCTTATTAATTAGAAAAATAACAATACATAACATAACTTAAAATGAAGCTAAAACATTAAGAAAAATACATAAAATCATCTTCCATGCTCTGCCCAAAGATTCAATCTCGATCATCTCTTAACCGGTCATACAAATTACGGTTCGAATGTAGTTAGTCATTTGACCATAATTCCTTGCAGGAGGCCTCTTTCGTGTCGAATCTCCGACCTCAAATCTTCATCATCATAGTTAATCCAATCCGAATCACGTCTGGTTTCTGAATTACCATGTTATGAAGAATTATGCAAGTGAGCATAGTCTTGTGCATTTCACAAGGACTCAACCCACAATATGGGCCACAAATGATAGCGAACTTCCTCTTCAAAATTCCAAAAGCGCGTTCCACATCCTTCCTCAGTGCCATTTGGGCATCGTTAAAATATCGGTATGAACGGCCCAATGGAGCAGCAGGAGGCTGACGGTATCATTGAACCAAGGTGGACAATTTTGGGTAGATACCATCCGCAAGATAATAGCCATGAGTGTACTGATGGCCGTTGATCATGAAACGGACAGATGGAGAAATTCCATACTTCAAATCTTCAAACAGAGGCGACTTGTGCAAAACATTAATATCATTTTGTGAACCCTAAGACCAAAAAAAGCGTGCCATATCCAACAATCGTAAGAAGCCGGCGACTTCTAGGATAACTGTTGGTTTTGGATAATGACCTTTATATTGACCAGCCCAATAAACAGGGCATCCATGCCATACCCAATGCATACAATCGAGACTACCTAGCATTCCCCGGGAATCCCCTTTCCTCATTCTCCCTTAATATTTGTCTAACATCTTCGTCGGTTGGTTTTCGTAAATATGTTGGACCAAAATGATTAATCATTACTTCACGAGAACAATGAAAGGTAAGTGTAAGAAGTTGTTTTACCCATACGAAGGTACTCATCATTCGCATCCATTGGAGTGCCATAACCTAGAATCCTTAAAGCCGAAGTAACTTTTTGTTCGGGACTATGACCTCTAATATTCAAAGTGCATCAAACTGATAATTGAATTGAGGTTCCACTCGACAAAGCTCTTCAATAATCTTTTTCACCAGATGACGAGGCATGCGGAATCGACCTTGAAAATCTCGATGAGAGTACACACAATTGGGAAGAAAATAATCGTGCATGAGCTTCGATGGTAAAATTCCCTCCTAGATACGTATATCTTCTTGATAATACTTCTTTGGGCTCTGGAACTCTTGGTATTTGACCCGTATGTACAAGCATCATAGTTTCGATTAGATTCTCATCTTGACTTCCTCTTCGTCAATTTCTTGCAACCTCATACGATAACTTTCTTGTCAGTAACTCAACCTATTCATAATAATATCCCTTTCTTCATTGGATCTCGACATTGTGAAGCTTAAAATTGAGAATAAAGGAGTAATATCTTTAGAAGCGGTGTGAGTTTTACTCTCGAGGTAAAATGACATATATATAGGAACCATAGGGGAACTAGCCGTTGCGAGAATAACTACTTGGCGATAACCATTGTATCGCCAAATAAGATTATTATTATTATCGAGCGATATTGACAATATCGCTCGCTAGGGATTCGATCGCTCAGCGGTTTCCCCATAGTGGCGCAAATGGTTTGGCATGCCACCTGGCATGCCAAACACCATTTTTTTGGCATGTGCATAGGAAGAGGCCTAATAGTAGTTTAGACTTCAAACGTGTAAACGTAAAGTTCAATCCCCATTCCCAACTTCACAAACAGTTTGTCTTTCAATTTATGCTTCTAGACAGAAATTCTTAAATGAGTAGACCAAGAACACACGGAAAACCAATAAATTTTCAAATCAAGGTTAATTGTATTTTGAGTATTCAAAGTTCACATTTATTAGTCACTCTAATTCTCATCGATCTACATTTCACAGCTGCCTGTTAGCAATGGTGTTGGATACTTGGATTATAAAACCGTGCATAATAAAACAAACTTGGATTAAATCCAAAACCGTACCCTATTATGGATAAATGCAATCAAATATCCATCTATCCAAAATTTCTCTAAGGAAAAAACTCATGGTAATGTGATAGACTTACTAGTGATTCTTGTACAGTTGTACTTGTCCATGATCAGAAAAGTTGGGAGACTAAGAACTTTTTCCATGATTTTTCAAGATAAGGAAATAACATTGTGAAGTTGTTCAATTCAGTTTCACAAAATAATTAGGGTTTTGGGGAGAAAAAGATGAACAGTGGGCATGTCTAGTGATGCAACTCAATTTAGTGAGGGTATGGTAGTACTTTAGAAATATTTATGTATTTTCGGTCTATACCCATTTGATCCAGTATTGACTTAAATTTGATACATTTTCTTCCCTCCTCAAATCCATTCTTTCCCTCCTATTAACAGGACTCATTCAAAAACATCGGAGGTCGTGTGAGTGTCTTATTAGCCGATTATTCTTGATTTATCAAAAACAACAACCAAGAATTAACATATGTTGTTGGAACAATTGCTGAATTATGCCTGCACAAAAAAAATAAAAACCAAACACGAAACAAATGTTATGGCTGAGTCGCGGACTAGGTCGCTTTCTTTAAGACATTTCGCGGCTCTGCCCAAGATTGTGCAAGCAGTTCTTCAATGGCGCGTCGTCCCCAGGATAAAACAGCCGAGATCAATCTCTTACACTATCGCTCTTGCACGGTGAGAGGATGTGAAACTTCTATACTTCATTCTTGCTCAGAAACTCTTTAGAAAAATCAAGGATGATCACACACTTGTTTCTTTCTTTCTCACATTTTTTTTTTCTTTAAAACTCAAAAGACACAAAATGGAAAAGCTCTCACACACTATAGAAAAGGTTTCAACCACTCTCTATATAATAAAATTCTGATTTTATTTTTTAATATCCAAGAATAAATATGGGATTAAATGAAAGACATTATTATGATATTAATGAGCATCATTAACCCATTCAACAAAAAAAAACGGTTTTGGGCATTAACACAAAATAAATTTATTACCTAAGAGAGAGAATAATTGTCACATTAAAAATATTTAAATGAGACACTAAATTTTGGAAATCAATAGTGTTTTTAAAACATATAATCCCAACAATCCCCCACTTATATTTTTCAAAACATTGAGCAAGAACGTACAGAGTTGTGCATAAGCAAAGGTGTCTCGCGACTTGAACCTTTACGTAGTGTTAATAGGCTCTCTTAAAATCTGACCATAGAGTGAACATAAGTCTTGAACTCTAGGAGATAATAAGATTGCTTAACACACACAACTATACTAGTGTAAAGTCTAAAGCCAGCACATTACGGCCCTGTGCTTGTATCCCAGTTTTAATGAATGATCTAGAGAACTGACCATATTCTCATAGAAAGCGGCCACACTTTCACATTCATATAGGTGAGTTTATCAAGAGTACTCCTGAAGGTACCCCACTCCAAATAGAGATATAAACATCATTAAGAGTTTAAAAAATTAAAAAGTAAACTCAACCTTACTCGCTTCAGGATATCATGCCGTGGGATGAATTCTTCAAAAGCATGATTCTCGCATCTCCATATCACCTATGACTTCGTCTAGTCCCTTTGAACCTATTTCTAGGTTGGGTATCCATCATAGATGACTCAATCTCAATGGGCATCAACCTCATCCCTAAGATGTATTCACATCTTCTTATCAATCCTTTCGTCAAAGGACTAATGGAAACTCGTTTCAGACACTATATAATCCATATTCTCATAAAATCAACTCTTATAGTTGTCGTTACATTCTCAATTCATGCAATAGCCGCGGTACTATCACATTGGATTAATATGTCTGTTCCTCTATCTATTAGAGGATCGAATCGCTTCATCCCTTAAAGGATTCAACCGAAGGATGTCCAATCAGCTTCGCAATATCCTTAAAGGATTGCGGTAACCATTTAGATAGTGTATTTCTAGGCATATGATGTGTTTGAAACACCTCATAACGTTCTCAATATTTTACCAGTTTCCATATAAGGATTGGTAAATCTGAATATAAAACCCCCACTACGGAAGAAATATATTACACCCCCACTATGAAAAATGTATATATATATATATATATATATATAGTCAATCACGTAGCAAAGAAACATACCAAGCTACCATACTCATGTTTAGTGCAATCACACACAATCTCAAAAATATTGGCACTAAATCAAATGAGTGAAAACTAGTTTACAGTTAGGCTATATATATTTCTATTTCTTTTAAATTTCTGTTTCTATTTTCATTGAAATGAAATAGATCCAAACAAAGAAGAAATTCATTTCGAAAACATACACCATCTTCACTCAAGTCTTTCATATCAAATAATAAACTAAGCAAGTTCTCAATTTCATTTTCATCCTATAAGTTAGAATAAAAATTCAACAAATCACTTATGCATACAAAACAAAGAGTATTGTGCATTTCACTTTCATCAATTCTGAAATCATTCGAATGAACCAAGTAAACAATTTATTTATTTATTTTTAAATTGTTTTAAGGTTGTTTTCAGAATATAAATGATAACTTATCTAACTTATATGCTTTCTTTTATTGTAGAAACTACACAGTTTTCCATTCTTGGTTTACATAGATTCTCATCTTTAGATTTCACAATCAAATATATATTTCTACTTATGACTATAAAAAAAAATCATACAAGTAGAAACAACATCAACAAAACAAGCATGTAAGTTATTTAGCGACATGAATATAAGAGTCAACAATTTTCTGTTTGCTTGTCTAAAAGCAATATAGGCTCATAAAAACTTTTTGCCAAACAGTTAATAGTTTGAAGAACAAAGTTACTCTCTATAAGAAGTTATTTTCCACCAACAAAATATTCATGACTAAAATTTAGTCTCACTATATATGCTTTTCTAGGTTCATTCTTAGTGAATTACTTGTCACCTTCATTTTTCTAGTTCCTCTAATTTAAATCAAAGCTGTTAAAATATAGGTATGGAACCCCCACTATTTTTTGACTCAAACAAGAATTTCAAAACAATATCCTAAGATCCCAAAAATTGTGAAAAACCAATAAACCAATGATCTAAACCAAAACGTTTTGCACAATATAGAGAATAAAAATTCAAACAATTTTCGTAAAGACAATATCGCCTAATTCACGACTCAAATGATCATATTTAATACAAGCTACTAGAAGCATCAAGCAAGTATTTATAAACTTCTCAAATATTTTATTTCATTAAAAAAAATATTGCAAGTTGCGTAAGATTTCAAAGTGTACATGCTTTTATGAGTTAAGTAAGATTACATACATGTTACTCAAAAAATTCACAAAGTTTATAAGAAAATATAACATGCTCTCATTCGTTACTAACTCATTCATTTCTTAAAAGCATGACAAAATCTCATATTTCAAATATTCAAAATTCAATTCATGTTATGATAAAATTGTAATATTATATTCAAACATTTTATCCATAACCTATCATTTGTAGTAGTGCAATTATCAAATTCAACAAATTTGTAATCTCAATCTTATTAATAACAAGATAGGCGGAAACTAGAATTCTTTCTCATTTCGGAGGTATGAACATCTTTAACAAGATTGTTCTACCCAAAGTAAACTTTTAGGCTATACCAATACCGAAATTCCTAGTGAAGTGAGTATATCTCAACGCCACTTTCTTTCAAAACGATTTGGTTCAACTTTTGAACAATAATCTATCAAAACAAATATGGTGTAAAACACCAATATGTATCAACCCTTCACCGTATCCATAGTTCACATTAACTAAGCTTGAAAAGCGTTGTTAATAATATTTGATATCCTTGCAGTGCCGTGCAAGAATAGCAAATAATTTCATAATCAATATTATGTTCATTTCTTGGTGAGAGTTGATATTCACATTTGTTTTGACTAGGTTTCTAATTATTTCGGTTTTGAGTTCGTATAAAATTCCATCTCATAAGTTCAAAACTTATATGAGTCACATGTTTATTGTCATACACAATAATTCTCAATATCTTGGTTCCCTAAAATTTATTCTAAGATTGAACAATCAACTTATTCAATTTAGAATGCCATTATTTGATCATTACAATAACTACAAATAGTTCATCAAACATACCTCAATGGCTTTTAAAGCTCAATTGTTTATAAACCATTGTCCATTCTTTGCGAACCAACAAAGAAATCAGCAACCCCATTGCTCCTCATATCGATTAATCTCCCGCAATTTTTATTTCATTGAAAAATAAAAACTTGCTCAAGTAAGTGAATTTTCACCTGTCACAATCATGTACATGTGAGCATTTGAAACCAAAAAATAAGTAAGTTATGCACTTACATAATTACTTGAAAATCAACTAATATAGTACTCCAAGTTTCGCGTAATTGTCAAACAAATATTCAAAGTTATATAGTTATAACATCATACATATACTTATAACTTTCTATTAAGCATATCATCAAACATATGGGGTGCATTAGTTTGATTGCTATCAATGATATTCTTTTTCATTACCAAAACAAGAGTGTGAAGTATAAAATCAAAACATGATTTTTTTAATATTGTTTCTTAAATCTTTAATCTCAAGTATACGTCCCCTATTTTAGATAGACATACACACCGATTTGAAATCACCACATCTCTCAAAATAAAAACCCAAATTGAAAATTTGAAAATGGGTTTTAAGATAAGTTCCTGATCTACAAGTTTAGTCTAATACACAGATTCAAATTTTCTACACAAAGATTAGGAAAAGCGGATTTAATAAGGACTAATTTTCTGCCCGTCAGAATTTTTCAGATACGTGGTGTAGTTTTCTAAAATACTTTAAAAATACTTTCCAGACTCCAAAAATTCTGAAATTTGACATGGATGATTCTCATGATGTCTAATACACCCGGTTAAAATTTCAAGACCCAATTAAATTTCGTGTAGGAGATAAAAATAAGACTCTACAGCATGTTAAAAACATTCGTTTAACATCAACAATATTTGTCTATGTCAACTGTTCACAAAGAAAAAATATTTAACCATGTTATTCCTAGTCCATCAATATTAGACATAAAATTAAATCTAGGTATCAGGTTTCCTAAAATCTCAAGCATCATGTTTAATCGTTAAAGAAAAAATATTCCGGTTATAATTCTATCAAACAAAATAAAACAATGATACTTATCGCGTTTGAGCAATTGTTTTCTTTTGGTATCCATGGCAGAATAAAACGTCTTAAAATTGTTGGAACAATTGCTGAATTATGCCTGCACAAAAAAAATAAAAACCAAACACGAAACAAATGTTATGGCTGAGTCGCGGACTAGGTCGCTTTGTTTAAGACGTTTCGCGGCTCTGCCCAAGATTGTGCAAGCAGTTCTTCAATGGCGCGTCGTCCCCAGGATAAAATAGCCGAGATCAATCTCTTACACTATCGCTCTTGCACGGTGAGAGGATGTGAAACTTCTACACTTCATTCTTGCTCAGAACTCTTTAGAAAAATCAAGGATGATCACACACTTGTTTTTTTCTTTCTCACAAAAAATCCATTTTTTCTTTAAAACTCAAAAGACACAAAATGGAAAAGCTCTCACACACTATAGAAAAGGTTTCAACCACTCTCTATATAATAAAATTCTGATTTTATTTTTTAATATCCAAGAATAAATATGGGATTAAATGAAAGACATTATTATGATATTAATGAGCATCATTAACCCATTCAACAAAAAAAACGGTTTTTGGCATTAACACAAAATAAATTTATTACCTAAGAGAGAGAATAATTGTCACATTAAAAATATTTAAATGAGACACTAAATTTTGGAAATCAATAATGTTTTTAAAACATATAATCCCAACATATGTTCTCCATTCCTATAGCCCAGTTCTTGATGTTCTTGATCAATAAAGAACATCAATTTGGAATCCCAATATGCTCTTGTTTTTCATGGACGATTGATCACAATTGGTTGATATAGTCCTCCATAAGTACCGATAAAACTCAGAAAACGAAACGATAGTTATTTTGCATAAAAAGACGTTGATAATCGCTTGGACCAGGTTTTCCACATATGCCGATCGTTAGAAACTCAATTTCAAGAGTTGTTCTGCAAAAAAATATAATTGCACTTATCAGCCGATGTAAGCCTGACATTTTCATCGATCATTTTGGTCATAACTCTTCGTTCGTCATCGAATTTTTTTTTTTTTTTTTTTTTTTTTTTTAAGTTGAACTCATATTTTCATTTTCATTCTCTATAAGATAAATATAAGAATTCTTGTATTTGGACAAGTTCCAATCGGTCTTGGATCCTAGGAATTAAAGTATTACATGTAAAGATGGATCCGTTATATCAACCGATTCTGGGAAGAAAAAAAAAGATTTGCAGAAAAACTCTTGAATTTAAGTTTTTACTATCGGCACATGTGGAGAACCTTATCCACCGATTATGAGTGTCTTTTTATTCAAAAAAATCTATAGTTTTGTAGTTTTTTGTAATTAATCGGCATTTGTGGAGGATTGCATCCGCCGATTGTGATAAATCGGCCACAAAAATTGAAGAATAAATGCTGATTCCGGATTGATGTTATTCATATATCAAGAACATCAAGAATAATCGTTCATAAAAATGAAGAACACATGTCGATTTTTGGTTTTTGGTTGATGTTCTTCATGGATCGAGATCATCAATTCCATTGGCCATTCATGCAAGTGACTTATCGACCGATTGTCCTTGAACCCCAAAAATTTCAAATTAAAAAATCTAAAATTTTTCTTGTTTTGATGATTAATCAACACTAGTTAATTCTACACCTAACATGATTATTATAACTAACTGATTAATTAGAGACAAATTAGTCATTAACCAAAATTGGTGGATATGGGATTTTCGATATCAGTTCAAAAAATGATCCTTTTTCTTATTTTAACTGATTGGGCAGGCCTTCAATAATTGAAATAGGTCTTATACTTACCGAGCTAATTTAAGTATGGTGAACTCTTTTTGGATGCCTGTATGTTCCAAATGAATTGATGAAGAACCCAATGGAAACCTACTCCACCTCTAACAGAGTCGGTCTGGGTAATTTTCTCCCTCTTAGTATGTGTGGATATTCTGATGTAGTTATTCTCAACATAAAATTGGTTTTAAAGTTTCATGCATCTGGAGACATGAAATTTGACAATGGATACAACATAAGAGATCTCGCGGCATGGTTTTGCATCATATACAAGTCCAAATCCTGTGTTGCAGTTGATTTCTATAAACAAACTAGGTTACGTTGGGGAATTTGAAGCTATTTTTTATTGGCTTTCAAGGTCAAATGATTTTCTTTCCAGGATCTATTCATAATAATTTTATTACTTCGTGGCATAACAAAACAACGACGGAACCAGGAATTTATGTTTGGGTGGGCTAATTTTTTTTTTCTCGAACTCTGAACTTAATTCATCTCAACTGCGAGAATGACAACTGTAGTAATATACTTAAAGCGAGTATGGGTATGCCACACGATCTCTTTTCCTTGGAGCACAAAGCTTGGAATCAAATTTTTTCAGTTTGTAACTAATATAAGGGACGAATAATTTGCGTATCGAAAATAATAATCCTGATTTATTTAGCGGCCGAAGGCCGCCCAATTTTTTTCTAGTTTCAAAGGTTATTATAGGGATGCAAAAATATTTGGAGTTTGTACATATACACATAATAAGTCATGACATATTGTATTTTTGTCTCGTGAATACACTGTATTTTTGGATTATACATAGATATACATAAAATTGTAGTCACTTCATAGAAGAAAAATTAATTTTTGGACAAACACCTGCTTTTTTTCTTTTTTTTTTAAAGGTGGACAAACGCTTGCTTAGTTAAGGACAAGACACCCCCATTTGATACAATTTTATTTTATCAAACTGACACGTAATAGTTTAGCCAATTCAATACCTGATTTTAAGAAACATAGTGAATACTCGTTTTTCCCTATAGCCTTTGAACGGTTGAGATGCTATTCAAAAATTAATCCATGTGGGACCGGGTTCCAAAATCTTCTGATTTCTTCCACGCATAATCATATCTTAACAATTAATGGGCTAATTAAAATTTACACCTGGGCTAAATTTTACAAATGTTAAAAATTACACTAACAAAACATCTTTTTAGAAATTTTGGGGTGGGCTGCAGCCTGGGTAAGCCACCCCCTAATACCGTCCCTGTAACAAAATGAATGATTAAATGCAAAATTTGAGAATTTTGCTTTATATTATGTCCCCCTGTTTGTGGAAAAAAGATATTATCATTTTTCAATTTATACTATTTTTAGGCTCAAATGTTCAATTTATGCTATTTTCAGGCTAAAATGAAAATACGGTAATATCTCTTTTCCAGAATCGGAGGAAGGATGCTTAAGCACTTAGAAAGAATAGAATAAAATTATTTTTGGAAAAAGATCCAATACTAAGTAAAAAGTCATTCATTACATAGAGACCACTGTAATTTGTTGGTGTAAAAAAAAAGAAAAAAAGAAAAGAAAAAGAGTATCTAGATAGCCTATTTTAAAGGAACGCGCAATTGGGGATACTAAAACTAATTGGGTGATATAAATTACTTCCCCCAACCAATAGTGTTTGTTAAGGAGTGTTTTTTGGGGCGAAAATACGAAACTACCCTTTAAAACAATAAAAACTAAATCAAACATAAATATACCCTACTCCCTTTTAAATTCGAAACATTTCTCACTCCCTTTCAAATTCCCTTCTCCTTCTCTGCCGGCTCCTCACTTTGAATATTTTTTATTTTTTTACATTTTGTAGGGATGAAGACCATGCCGGTAGTGAGTGCCGGCATGGTTATTTAGGGTGAAGACCATGCCGGTACTGAGTGCCGGCATGGTTATTTAGGATGAAGACCATGCCGATACTGAGTTCCGGCATGGTTATTCGGGATGAATACCATGCCGATACTTTCTATTTCGCACAAATTTTTTTCGTATGTTTTTGTCCTCAAACCTAGCATGGTTCATTTGGGAATCGACCATGCCGGCACCACTCCCCGGCATGCTCGATAATACTTTTACCATGCCGGCACTGAGTTTTTCAGGCGTAACAATGGCAGATTCAATGAAAAAAAAAAAACAAAAATCAAATTTCAATACATTAATACATTAATACCTATATATGACTAATTGGAGCACTTGTATATTCAGCTTGTTTACTTTCATGGTAGGTTCTTCCCATAAACTTTCATGATCATAAATATCTTGATTTAATGTTGTTGCATCAACAAATTCAATGATAATGATTTATTCTAATGATTATCAAACTAAACTATTAAATTACCTAATTATATTTAACCACTAAACATGACTAAGGAGGGGTAGATCAGGTATTACGTAAAACACTTAGATAAGGGGTGACCCTGAATTGATATTTGGATCCAAATTTTGTCCTTTTCCTGTATCCCCAATTAGTTTTGATATCCCCATTGTGGGTTCTTTTAAAGGTGTTTTAACTTGTTTTAGTCGGAAGTATTTAACATCAATTTTTTTTTGTTTGAGGAAAGGCATTGTACCCCTGGCCGGATTTGATACCGACTTCCAATATTCAATCAAATTACAACTTTGTTCCTTGAAAATTTAAGTTCTAGGCTTCTAGCTCGGTCCCTACCTTTGTGGATGTTCAATGTTGTCGAGGCCTCTCGGCATGTTACCATTTGAATATCGCCATGGACCTGACACTTCTATTCTCTCTCGCATTATATGTGGATCGACAATGGAGTCCTAGTTTGCAAGAAAAGTGCTTTACCTTTTCCAACAAACAAAACAATAACCATTATAGTATTTGCCAAGAGGTAGTTTAATAGTAAGATCCGATCACAAAAAAGGAGACCAAATATTTTTTATCTACTACTCCCTCCGTCCCATTATTAAGTGACCTAGTTAAAGTTTGCACAACAAGGGGAAAAGTATTTTTAAGCACTTTTTATAATTATATCCTTATGGATATAATAAATAGTGAAATTTTGAAATGATTTATCTCTCAAACTACACCACGGATGGTCGCAAACTTCGTACCATTGTAAAGCATTTTAAAACACCTACGAATTGAATATAAACATGAATATCAAATTATGCATATTTCTTATATTTCTTATAATCAATTAAAAGGATAATTTTAGGAATATCTCCTTGTTTAGTGATATAGGTCACTTAATGGTGGGACAAAATCTAAAAGTAACGAGGTCACTTATTAGTGGGACGGAGGGAGTATTAAAAAGTTAACATGCTACCAATCATAAACCATAAAAAACTACGTATATATACACGTAAGTGAAAAACAGAAATAGCTAAGTTGTTATTGTTAGTAGTCCTGCAAGGACTGTTGTCCAATGCTCTTATAGCCGTAGGGAGTGACCCCTAGACCAATTCAATGAAATCAGCCATGAAGATTATTTTGTTTTCTGTCGAATCGGTGACTTGTGAAATTTGGTGAACTCTGTAACAACCTTTAAAAAGGAGCGGAACTCATGCCATGCTACTTTTACTTTTAAACAAGTAAATAAACCAACCCTGGGTTAATAAACTCCACTTTTACTTTTAAATAAGTAAATAAACCAATCTTGGGTTAATGAACTCCACTCAAAATTAAATAGTGCTTTTGTTTTTCTACACCCATTTGGCCAACAAGTGGGTTTCAGCATGTCATTTCTTTTTAGTGATATAATACTTGAATGATTGATACTCATTTAAAATGAGTCAAGATAAGGCTGTCAACGGAAAGACATGTTTACTATCCGTCCCTGCATTCTAGCTGTAAAGATTTTTGGTTTTGTATGTTTGCTTGTCATCACCTAACTGCATGAAAACTATGAAGTTATGAAATGAAAGGGTAGCGTACTCATTTGAAAGTCATTCATCATTGAACTCAAGAACCCAATTCCGTCGACATCCTGTTGAATGCACGAAATCCATAGATGACTGGAAAATCATCATCGTTCCATGCAGAGTCGGAGACTTTTTATTTGGGTAGATTTGTGAAATTATCGAGGATTCGGTGAAAAGTGAATGCATGCATGTCTACTCCAAGTACGGATGCGACATTTCATGCAATGCATAGGCTGAAGCAATTCTTGTCATTGTTCGATATCTAGGATCTAGATCCAATCGGTTCTATACTCAGTGGCTGTAAATTAGTAAAGGAAAAATTGCAAAACAGTCATACTATTAAGACCCGATTTACAAAACAGTCATACTGTTACAAACTATTAACAAAATGGTCATACTTCCGTTAAATAGAGAGTTAAGTGGTGACTCACAGTTAAATATGTTAGTGAAATTACCTACATATCCTTCCTATTTATCCCTCCATATATAATTCAAAATTCTTCCTTCATTATAGTGTTGTTGACGGTGGTGCTACGTGTAAGTGGTGGTGCCACCGCTCACATCTCGGTACATCGCATTCAGGATCGTTAGAACGCATTCAGGTTCATTACACCACATTCACCCAAAGGGTTCACCGCTTCCCCTCTAGGGTTTAGCGAAGATTATTAAGCTTCCACCACCACCACCACCACCACCACTGCTTCATCACCACCACATCAACCAATTAGTTAAATGAAGAGGGTATTTTAGGGGAGGGCATTATGGGAAAAGTTAACACCGTTTTATTCAAAAGTGTTAAATCGGATGGAAGTGTGACCATTTTGTAAACGAAATACAAAAGTGTGATCATTTTGTGAACGAATTACAAAAAGTATGACCATTCTGTAATTAGCCCATTAGTAAATAATATTATCAAAATGCTTGATTTATGAAATTAGAATTTACAATTCTTGTCATTGTAAATTATCAAAATGCTTCCATTTTGTTTCTTGATCACGGGACGGGAGTATTCCAAGCATTTGCACACGTATAGTTTAGTTTTGAGTTAGATGCCCACGTAATATAATTAATATAGAAATAATTGTTGGTAGGTCGGTCAAGGTCTAGATTAGGAAATCTAGTTGGTTAAGGAAACCAAGTACTTGTGTCCTAAGTATAGCAGCTTAAGAGGTTTGTCTCTTAGAGCTAAGTTAGGAAACCCTATACTTGTAGGAAAGTAATCCTTGTTAAGGAATGTATCCATTCCTATTGATGTGTATAAATAGCCATAAAGAGAACTAGAGAAAACACACCAGAACTAGTAAGAGTTCTCTCCTTATGTGCTTAGGCTTTGTATATTCCAACCTATACGGTGATATATAAAATTGCTTATTCCTTCTCGAGGATTCAACCTCGTTAAATACTTGTTCTTCTTGTGTGTGATTGTGTTCCTGGCGATATCGAGATACCTCGTAGTAGTGCAAACCTAACGCTTCCACAGGCTTTGGCGCAACAATTGGTATCAGAGCAAGGAGACGCTCTTGGATATGGGTACTCGAATTGCAGTTGAAGTAAAGGTTCTGTTTTTATCTATATTTGGTTATTTGTGAACAATGGTTGACGGGGACGAAGATCCGAAAAATCGTTTAGGAGAACATTCGGATCCCACAAATAAAGATAAAGAAACAAAAGAAGAAATACTTCATTCACATAGATCACAACTCAAGGTAGAAAAGTTTACAGGAACCAATAACTTTGGTTTATGGAGAATGGACGTAATGGATGCTCTTGTCCATCTTGACCTAAAAGAAGCTCTAGAAGGTCAGCCAGTGGAGATGTCTGAAAAGCAGTGGAGCAAGATGAATAAATTATGTCTTGCTTCGACACGAGGGTGTTTAGCAACTGCAGCAAGAGTTAATTATCAGCACGAAACTTCAGCTAAGGATCTCTGGGAAAATCTTGAGAAGGAATACCTTGTGAAGAACGTGGCCAATACGATACATCTTAAAAGGAATTTGTATCGCTATAACATGAAGAGAGGTGCAACCTTAACCGAGCACCTAGATTCATATAATAAACTTCTTGCTGAGTTGGTTAACTACGATGAGAAGATCAACAACGAGGAACAAGCTTTGTGTCTGATAAACTCTCTTCCTGAAAAGTATGAACCCGTGATTAAAGCATTAATGCACGGCAAGGACAAGATGACATACGCAGAGGTCACTACAGCATTGCGTAGTGAGGAGTTCAGAAGATGGATCGTGAAGACCTTGCAAGTGAAGCTAACAATGACTTGCTTCTTGCAAGAGGTCGTTCAATAGACATGAGAAGGAAGACTGGTGGTTATGGGAAAGGTAGAGGACGTTCTAAGAGTAAAACGCGACTGCAGAAAGATGAGTGTGCTTGGTGTCATGACTTCGGTCATTGGGCTAAGGATTGTCCTAAGCATAAGGAAAGAGAAGGAGATAACAACAAGACCGAGGTGAACATTGCAAAAGGTAATGAAGAATCAGATGATGCTTCTGATTTCTCGCTAACTGTGACACTATCAGCTTATGCAATTACAGATGGTACATGGGTATTAGATACTGGAGAAACATATCATATATGTCCATATCGTGACTGGTTCTCAAGTTTTGAAGAGCTTGATGGAGAAGTACGCATGGGAAACAATCATACCTGCAGGGTGATTGGGATTGGTAGTGTTCGTATCAAGATGCATGATGGTATGGTTAGAGAGCTGAAGGAGGTAAGATTTGTACCTGCCATAAAGAAGAATCGATTTCACTCGGAACTTTAGTAGCTAAGGGCTATAAGATAGTCGCTTGAAAATGGTGTTCTAAAGGTAATCTCGGATCTATGGTAATCATGAAGGGCACACGTCATCATAACTTGTACTACTTGATTGGGAGTACAACAACATGAGATGTGTCTATTTCTGAACACATCGAGAGTGCAGCTACCGAGAAGACAAAGCTATGGCACATGAGACTTGCACATCCAGGTGAGAAGTCGTTGCATAGGTTGATTCAACAAGACTTGTTGAAAGGTGTTATTGCCTGCAAGTTAACATTTTGTGAACATTGTGTTAAGGGCAAGAAAACAAGAACAAGCTTTGCACACGACTATCCACAATACTAGTGGAGTTCTTGACTATGTTCACTCAGATGTTTGGGGTCCTTCCAAGAATGCATCATTGGGAGGGAAACATTGGTTTGTGTCGTTCATTGATGATTATTCTAGGCGCGTATGGGTGTACACCATGAGGCATAAGGATGAAGTCCTAGAAATCTTTGTGAGGTGGAAAAAGGAAACTGAGACTCAAACTGGCAGAAAGATCAAAGTACTACGTTCAGACAATGGTGGAGAGTACAAGAGTGATCCGTTCTTGCAAGTATGTCAGGATGAGGGGATAAAGAGGCACTTGACAGTTAAGAAGACACCGTAATGTAATGGGGTAGTCTGAACACATGAATCGTACTTTCTTGGAGAAGGTACGATGTATGTTATCTAATGGGATTAGGTAAAGCGTTTTGGCCGAGGCGCTTACATATGCGTGCTTCCTCATTAATAGGTTGCCATCACCGCATTAGAAGGTAAAAATCCTATGGAGAAGTGGTTTGGTAAACCATCTTATGATTATGACTCAATTCATATCTTTGGTTGTCCTCGCGTGGTATCATGTTAGTGAAAACAAGCTTGATAGCTGTGTCGTGAAAGGAATCTTTGTGGGTATGAAAAGTGGAGTGAAAGGGTTTAAAATTTGGAATCCAGTTGAGAAGAAGATAGTCATGAGTAGAGATGTCACATTTGATGAGATGTCTATGGTAAAGTCTTGTGGTTCTCGACAATGGAGAAAATGAAGCACCAATACTAATGAGCCTTTGCAAAGCAGGTGGATATTGATGCAACTTCACCAAATCCAAATAATTACGTATGATCTGCTCGAATACCTATGAAGACATTGGGTCTCAAGGAAGAGAGGTAACTACCAAGTTCCAAATGATAGTGACACTATTGAGGAAGAGGAACAAGAGTCGGTAGAGATACGAAGCTACGTTCACGGAGACCATAGCAACCAAAGAAATCGAGAAGATCAACCAGAAGCCTGGTTGGATGAATGATTACATTTCTTATGCATTACCAGTTGTTGAAGATGGTATTCCTACTTCCTATTTAGAAGTTGTACGCAGTGCAAAGTGTAAAGAATGGGAAGGAGCAATGAAGGACGAGATGGAGTCTCTTTACAAGAATGGCACATGGATTCTTATGAAGCTTCCGAACGGTAAGAAGGCCATAGGGTGCAAGTGGGTATATGCTAAGAAAGAAGGATCTTCGGTGAATCAAGTACGCTACAAGGCAAGGTTAGTTGCAAAAGGTTATGCCCAAAGAGAAGGGATTGACTACAATGAGGTGTTCTCTCCGGTGGTAAAACACTCATCAATCCGTATTTTGTTGGCCTTGGTAGCACAATATGATTTAGACCTAGTTCATCTAGATGTTAAGACGGCGTTCTTACATGGTGATCTAGAAGAGGAGATCTATATGACTCAGCCGAGTGGGTTCAAGGTTGCTGGAAAAGAAGATTGTGTATTAAACTAAAGAGATCGTTGTACGGGCTGAAGCAGTCTCCGAGACAATGGTACAAGCGATTTGACCAGTTTATGATAGGCAAAACATACACAAGAAGTCACTATGACCATTGTGTATACTTCAAGAAGCTACGTAATGGGTCTTTCATATATTTGCTCTTGTATGTCGATGATATGCTAATTGCATCGAATAACAAGAAAGAGATCGATAATTTGAAGTGCAAGTTGTCATCTGAGTTTGAGATGAAAGATCTGGGAGAGGCTAAGAAGATTCTTGGTATGGAGATTCAACGTGACAGAGAGAAGGGTAAGGTTTGTTTGTCTCAGAAGGCATATTTGAAGAAAGTGTTACAGAAGTTTGGTGTCTACGAAGGAACTAAATCCGTAAGTACTCCCCTTGCTTCTCATTTTAAGTTGAATGCTCGTATGTCTCCAACTACTAAAGAAGAACGAAAGTATATGGCGCAAGTCCCATATGCTGAGGCTATTGGTAGCTTGATGTATACGATGGTATGTACAAGGCCGGACATTTCACATGCAGTTAGTATGGTCAGTTGTTATATGCATTGTCCCGGTAAGGGACATTGGCATGCTGTGAAATGGATTTTGAGGTATCTTTATGGTACAGTTGATGTTGGCTTGGAGTTTGTGAAGGATAGAAGAAACAATCAGTTGTGTGTTGCGTATGGATTCTAACTATGCTGGTGATTTGGACAAGAGACGTTCAACTACAGGGTATGTATTTACTATAGCATGAGCACCAGTTAGTTGGAGATCAATATTGCAGTCTACTGTGGCGCTTTCAACTACGGAGGCGGAGTATATGGCAGTGACAGAGGCATTTAAGGAGGCTATATGGTTACAAGGTTTGCTAGATGACTTAGGAGTTGGGCAAGACCAACTGCCTGTGCATTGTGATAGTCTAAGTGCAATTTATTTGGCTAAGAATCAAGTGCATCATGCTAGAACCAAACATATAGACGTACGGTTTCACTTTGTGAGAGAAATTCTTGAAGAAGAAGACATTCTACTTGTGAAGATCGATACCAAAGACAATCCAGCTGATATGTTGACTAAAGTAGTATCTGGGATCAAGTTTCGACATTGTTCGAAATTGATCCACATCCTTCATGTTTGGTGAAAGGCCCTTTTGGGGTAGAGGTTCTTAGGAACCCGGTGGAGGTCTTCTAGCAAGGCCATTTGAGAGAACTACAGTCGGGTTTGATTCCTATTGAGGATACGTAGGCAGCCAGTGATGGTTCAATCGACGTTGGAAGATGGAGGTGATTTTATCTATTGATCGTCTCATGCATGAATGCATGATCCGAGGTTGAGAATTGTTGGTAGGTCGGTCAAGGTCTAGATTAGGAAATCTAGTTGGTTAAGGAAACCAAGTACTTGTGTCCTAAGTATAGCAGCTTAAGAGGTTTGTCTCTTAGAGCTAAGTTAGGAAACCCTATACTTGTAGGAAAGTAATCCTTGTTAAGGAATGTGTCCAAATCCTATTGATGTGTATAAATAGCCATAGAAAGAACTAGAGAAACACACCTTAAACTAGTAAGAGTTCTCCACTTGCGCTTCTCATCTCTCACTTTAGGCTTTGTATATTCCAACCTATACGGTGATATAAAATTGCTTATTCCTTCCCGAGGATTCAACCTCGTTAAATACTTGTTCTTCTTGTGTGTGATTGTGTTCTTGGCGATATTGAGATACCTCGTAGTAGTGCAAACCTAACGCTTCCGCAGGCTTTGGCGCAACAATAATTACAAAAAACGTAACGTCGTATGGAACCATTTTGAATGTCGAACTTATCTTTATATTATGCATTGCAAATGCATTTCGGTTTTTACACGCAAAGAGTTCATTGTTCTGTTTTACAAAATTCTTTCAATTTTCTATTCATGAACATAAGACACTGTACAAAATCTACTCTTTTCTGTTTTTACAAAACCTTTTTTTAGTAATTTTAATTTCATCACGCAACGTGCATTCCGATCCTTTCACACATTAACACAACTGACGTCCCCCAACAACTAATATCTCCTCTTCATTTTTGTTTTCACCTCTAATTTACAATGTAGTCAAATTCCTATCTCCCAAATGGATATTTCTTTCACACTCGTTGCATACATTCTAAAGAGTAGTACTAGTACATGCACGGTCGTATACGTGCATTGGCATGCACCACCCACTAGAGATAACAACCAATTTCTTCTAGTTATAGAATTCTATAGTACAAGTAAGAATTTTGAAATCTAGTGGTTTTATGTAAGAGTGGTAAGGCAAGGGCCACATGCGAAAGCAAGTAGGCAGCAGGCACATATTGGGAAACTGTTATCTTTGAGGGGTTGGGGCGGCTAATAGAAGCGAGGAGGAGGTTAAATAATAAAGGCTGGGGTACAATATTAAATATGGCCTTTTGATGATACATTGAGTCACCTTGATTTTTGGGATGAAAAATAAAGAAATTGCTCATTAACGTCTCCTCTTCACCACACCGTTCCCTTGTTTTTTCATTGGCCATTCGTGTTTCCCATTCGCCACTTCTCAACCTTTCCAGCTTACATCTACCACTTCTCTACCCTTTTCCCCCCTTATTTTACTAATTTTCATTAGTTAGTTGTTTATTGATTTAATTAACTATTAATCACATACTGTATTAATTTTTCAATTTTTATTAATTTCTTAGTAGTTTTAAACTCGAATATAGATAGAATCTTCGTTTTTCTTTATGCATGTAATTTCAAATTGCCACCCTAAACAGCACATGCAATATTATATGGTCTTGATTCTAAGATTCCAGTACTTTTCATCCATTAATATTTAGTGGTTTTTTAATTAAAATCCCAAGATTCTTAATTTGGATTTTTTCGAATTATATGTTGCTAATTTACGACTTGGTCTAGTTAAATAATAGAATTCCTACTATTATGGATTTTTTTTTTCTTGTATTAAATCATTGCATTTTGCAACTTCAGACCCTACTTTTGACTAAACTTTTTTTCCCACAATTAATAAGAGGCACACCATAAATAAATAATTTGTAAAACAAATATCTAATCATTTACAGTAGTATTTTACTACAAAATGATGCGAATTGATAACAACTGTATGCTCTCTAAACAAATGAATGAACATATACAACAAAGTTATCGAGATTCGAACTACGTGTTTAAAATTCAAGGCCTAATATAATTGCTGCGTAGAACAGTGTCAGATCCGTGTTTGATTGATGTACGTACCTGATTGGAATAATAATAATTTTGCAGAATCCAATGGATAAGAATGTTCATTTTCCGCATAGAACATCGTCTAAGATTTTGCCACATTTTGATTCACCGAGTTCCAATCTTATGGATAAGAATGTTAGTTTTCCGCATACAACATAGATTTTGTTACAACTCAATTCAATTCATGGAGTTAAGAATTCTGATTCACAGCTTGTGCGATGAGTGTTCCATCAGACACTCTACAAGGCAACATTGCAACTTCGCATGTCTGGGAGGTTCCCCGGCTTTTCGTCAATAATATAATCTCCCGCCCTCCATTCAAAAAAGAAAATTGTGACTAACTACTTAGCTAGCATCATCAATAGAACTCTCATTCTAGATTTACAAGTGTCAGCCGATCATTGCTGAAATGGCAATGTGTCTATGATTGCCTTACCTACTGGCTATTGAAGTGGTTTTACTCCAGAAAATATTGTTTAAGATGCTAATAATATTTTAGTTTTACATGAAAAACGAGGAATTTTTTTTTTTAACTGCTGTGACTTTGCGAATCACAATTTCCCCGAACAAGACTAAGATTGACTTGCCTGTCAAAGAAAAAGGGGCAATGAAGAAGATACTTACAGCAAAAGTTGCTATTTAGACAACCATATCCTGATGGGCCCAAATGGACTTTCTGAAAAATCTACTACTCCCAAACCACAGTTGGCAATGGCACAAGGTATATGGTTATGATGAAACTAGCTATATTTTGATGTTCAAACAGGACAAAATTCAGGAAACTGCCAATGAAAACTTTGGGTGGTGCATCTTTTTCTGTTATATAAGTCTAGAGGATTGTATATTCATTTATGTGGCTATAATACGCAATTACAAATCACAGACCATAGTTTGCATGCACTGTAACCACGGGTTCCTCATTTTTTCCTAGTCGGCTGGCTAGTCTATTAAAATTTGTGACATCACCCAGTTAGATTAATTTGTCCGACCTTTAGAGCCATCTCTATCACTAGAGCATGGCACAAGCACATCCCTTTTCCAATGCATCTTATATAAAACCATAACCATGCTCCTCATTTTTCTTGCAACTATCAAATGCTTGCAAAAGCAAATCCGAAAAAAGAGAAAACATAGATAGAAGTAGAAAGCAGAGAGAAAGTGAAACAAGAGGAAGAGCATTCAAAGAGAGATTTTTTCCTTTCTTCTTTCTTTTGATTAGTCTCTAATGGCGGCTTCTGTTGAAAATCGACAGTACAACAGTCGACTTGAATCAGGTCTAGCAGTTCGTGGATTTAAAACCAATCCCACTCACCGATCTGATTCGCCTATCCGTGGCTGTAATTTTCCCATGTCGACTACCGAGCGTCTTTCTATACAAGCAAAACCGGTCATTGAGGATTTATCTAGCGACGACGATGAAGATCAAAACGAGCAGTGGAAAGATTTCGGCAAGATAAACAATGAAATAGAGCCGTCTGTTTTTGACTCGAAAGATGAAGGAACCGCTGATAATTGGATTGAACGCAACCCTTCCATGATTCGGTTAACAGGGAAGCACCCATTCAATTCAGAAGCACCATTAACTCGTCTCATGCATCACGGGTTTATCACACCTGTTCCTCTTCATTACGTTCGTAATCACGGAGCTGTTCCAAAACTTAAATGGGAGGATTGGACAGTTGAGATTTGTGGATTAGTAAAGCGTCCGTTACGTATCACTATGGATCAGCTCATTAATGATTTCGCAAGCCGTGAGTTTCCAGCTACACTTGTCTGTGCAGGTAACAGACGCAAAGAACAGAATATGATAAAGCAAACAATTGGGTTTAACTGGGGAGGTGCAGGAGTATCTACTTCAGTATGGCGTGGTGCACGTTTATGTGATGTACTAAAGCGTTGTGGTATCATGAGTCGTAAGAAAGGTGCTCTTAATGTTTGTTTCGAAGGAGCTGAAGATTTACCCGGTGGCGGTGGATCTAAATACGGAACTAGTATAAAGAAGGAATTCGCAATGGATCCTGCTCGTGATATAATTCTAGCTTACATGCAAAATGGTGAACGTTTGTCTCCTGACCACGGATTTCCAGTCCGTATGATAATTCCGGGTTTCATCGGAGGAAGAATGGTGAAGTGGTTAAAGAGAATTATTGTCACAACTCCAGAATCCCAGAACCACTATCATTTCATGGATAATCGGGTTCTTCCTTCTCATGTCGACGCTGAACTGGCCAACTCTGAAGGTATCCCAATTATTTTTTACAGTCTGTTTCGTGTCAGATTATACTTTTCTTTAAATAGTACGACAAAAATATAACAAAACCAGAGAAGATTATATACTGTATGTCTGTTTTCCTTAAGACGAAAAAAATCTTATCGCCAGAATCTAACTCTTGCCTATATTTTTCTTACTATACAGCATGGTGGTATAAGCCAGAGTACATCATCAATGAGTTGAACATAAACTCAGTGATTACAACTCCTTGTCATGAAGAGATTCTTCCTATAAATGCTGCAACAACACAAAGAGCTTACACATTAAGGGGATACGCATATTCCGGTAAGTGTTTTATCTTCGTACGGAATCTTCCTCTGTTGGAATCTTTAGTATGTCTCACAGAAAGAAAGAATATACGATACTATACTATTAAGGTTCATGCACTTATTACTTTTTGACCCTACTTACGCTTTCCTCTTTTATTCCAAACCATCAAATTTGCCGGTTTTTTCCCTTTCTTCCAGTAGTTTATTGTTAGTTGAAAGTAAGTAGTAAATAATTAGCTGTGTAAAGTGAGGTCGACTGCAAACATTCAACCATGACAACAACCAACAGCATACTTAGTCGTTGATGACAGCTGAAATCCAAATTTTATTTTACTACCATTCAAGATTCTTTTGATCGGTAAAGGAAATTTCCATTCAACATTAAAGATATTGGTTTCATTGTTCCACTCAACTAGTTATTTGACATTTAGATATTTCATACTCAAGCTCAACACTCAAGCATGATAGATGCTCTTTTTTCCGAATCCCTTTTGTGAACCATGTGAAAGGAAAAGATGCCTTAGTTTTTGTTGCGAGATTAGATCCAATAACATGGGATTTTTGGGACCTACTGATTTTATTAATAATTAGCTTCTTAATCGTGCTTTAGTGTAGGGTTTGTCTTCTGTTTATGACTTCTTATTTTCAGTGGTTTATTTAAAATAGCCCGACTTTTTTAATCATATTTTTGTTTTACTAAACTAAAAATGTTTAATGTTTGCCACTAACGTATTGCTTGCGTATTAGTGTTTGATCAAAGTACGACTTAAACAGACAAAATGCACGTGTCTACCATCACTAGAATACATTTATTTTAGCTGTCGTTAGATTTCTTAGCAATTACAAGTAGGGGGATCCCTTACAAAGAAAGGTCACTCTAGAGTCAAAGATCAAAATCTAGGAGTAGTAATTACCGAAGCAACTTGGTAACTTACATAGTGCAACATAGCATCACACAAAAATTTATTTTGACATTTTGTCGTGGTTGGAACGTACGAGACAGACTGGAGTCTGGACCATCTGACCTGACCTTTTATAAATTCTAGAAAATTTTTTTTTCTCATAGAATTTATTTTCTTATGATAAAGATGAGTTTTGCACTGAAATCAAGCCTTTTTCTTCAACATTTTCTTTGTCTCTATTACCGGAAACTTGGAAGCCGTGCTACCTCCACCAACCCCAAGAGCCAAGGATAGTTAGTGTCCCCTGTATTAACTGTCTGGCTTTGTCCATTTGTGGACCAGTGATGTGATGGTCACTACGGTATATTCGTATCGAAATTAGAAACTTTCGTTGCTGTTGATTTTGCAATTGGCTTTGGTAGAGTCTAGAACAGGTAACCTGATCGCAATCAGTTACCGAAGCAGTCTAGGATGACAAAAACACTAAATGCGCAAAGCTAAGGATGAAACATGCTAAGAACAAAATTATACAGCGAATTTGATGATTGTTTAGAGATTAGGATTATACTAAAATTTTGAACATTTTGGAAGTAATTTTGACGGTTTTTTGCTTCTGGTGATTTAGGTGGCGGTAAAAAGGTAACTCGTGTCGAAGTGACAATGGACGGCGGAGAGTCATGGTTAGTGTGTACTTTGGATCATCCAGAGAAACCAAACAAGTATGGGAAATATTGGTGCTGGTGTTTTTGGTCACTAGAAGTTGAAGTTCTCGACTTGCTTGGTGCCAAAGAGATTGCAGTCAGGGCTTGGGATGAAACTCTAAACACTCAACCTGAAAAGCTCATCTGGAACGTCATGGTAAGCACCCGCAACATAAATCATCAAGGGTTTTCTATTTTTGCACGACATTTACTCGAGCATGATTTTAACTCTTGTTTATAATGTTTCATGGTTTGCAGGGTATGATGAACAACTGTTGGTTCAAAGTGAAAACAAATGTGTGCAAACCACACAAAGGAGAAATCGGTCTAGTTTTCGAGCATCCGACTCAGGCTGGAAACCAACCAGGTGGATGGATGGTTAGACAAAAACATCTTGAAAACTCTGAAGGTCCACATACCCTCAAAAAGAGTTTGTCCACTCCTTTCATGAACACCACATCAAAAATGTATTCAATTTCCGAGGTGAAGAAACACAACTCGCCTGACTCGGCTTGGATCATTGTTCACGGACATGTTTATGACTGTACCCGGTTCTTGAAAGACCATCCAGGTGGTTCCGATAGTATTCTCATCAATGCAGGTACCGATTGTACCGAAGAATTTGATGCAATTCACTCTGACAAGGCCAAGAACATGCTTGAAGATTTCAGAATCGGTGAACTCATTGCAACTGGTTACACTTCTGACTCGTCATCTTCACCAAACAACTCAGTTCATGGTTCGGGCAGCTTGAGTCACCTTGCTCCTATCAAAGAAATAGGCATTGCAAAACCCGTAGCTCTAGTTGGCCGGGATAAAATACAATGCAAACTTATTGCCAAGACCTCAATTTCTCATGACGTTCGTGTCTTCAGGTTTGCATTACCTTCAGCTGATCAAGTCCTTGGGTTGCCAGTTGGGAAGCACATATTTGTATGTGCTCACGTTAACGATAAGCTATGCATGCGTGCTTACACTCCATCAAGCACAGTTGATGAAGTTGGTTACTTTGAGCTGGTCATTAAAGTCTACTTCGGCGGAGTTCACCCCAAGTTCCCCAATGGAGGTATTATGTCTCAGCACTTGGATTCTCTTCCTCTTGGTGGAACTATTGATGTGAAGGGTCCGTTGGGACACATTGAATACACTGGTCGTGGTAATTTCACCGTTCATGGCAAACACAAGTTTGCTAAACGACTCGCAATGCTTGCTGGTGGCACAGGAATTACACCAATATATCAAATTGTACAAGCAATATTGAAAGATCCAGAGGATGAAACGGAGATGCACATCGTATTCGCAAACAGGACTGAAGATGACATCTTGTTGATGGAGGAACTTGATTCTTGGGCAGAGAAGCACGAAAGGTTGAAAGTATGGTACGTTGTTGGTGAAACATTGAGGGAAGGATGGAAGTACAGTGTAGGGTTCATAACTGAAGAAGTCCTGCGGGAACATATTCCTCCGGCATCGGAAGATACATTGGCGTTGGCTTGTGGACCACCACCTATGATCCAATTTGCAGTGACTCCAAATTTGGAGAAGATGAACTATGATGTGAAGAATTCATTGTTGGTGTTCTGATGAATCAGCTGAAACTACAAAGAGGAACAGATATGATCAAATTTAAGAAATTGATAAGGGGAGGACAAATTATAAGGAAGTTCTCATTAGTTATTGTATATAATTAGTGTTGAAGGATGTAATGGGTTTAGTATGTTCTTAAAAGTAAGGGGATTGTTAAAATGTTAGTCTGTTTAAATTTTATGTAGAATTGAAAGCAAAATGTGGGAATTGAAACTTTCTTTCCTCGATATTTATGATCATTATATATTTTACTCCCTCCATATTCATTAAGGCTTAGTCCTGGAGTGTGCTAATCTAGCAGTCCACGTCGGTTAGGATAACCTCCTAAGTCATATGGTAGTTCTAATCTAACATAGTAGTTGCGCTGAATCATTCAACGAAAAGTAGATTTAGGTCTCAGCCGTCAGATCAAAAAATAAATTTAGATGCACTGAACTATTCCGCGAAATGGTGATTTTGATTGCGCTGAACCATTCAGCGCAACTATCTCGCTACTACTTCAACTGCGAGCAAATGCTAGGAGAGAAAACTAGTGTTAACAAATAGACAACACTTTTTTCTATGAAGTGCAACACTTTTTGGCTAATTTAGCTGCCAAATCTAGCCTATAAGACTTGGTCTAAGCAATGCAAAGTTACTAAGAGTGAATCAAGAGAAAGCCCTTCTCTTTGCCAGTTTAGCGCATCAAGTCCAAATTCTCCGATCGTTCCGTAGTTTGGCCAGACTGGATCCGTCATTGTGTTCTCCATGCTCATGCATTTCTTTTCTGCTTTTTGGGATCCATTGCTTGTGCATTTCCATTTTTTATTTTCTTGCACCTTATCTTTTTGTTAGGTAATTTCAAAGCAAATTTTGTTGACTTGTTAATTCCTAGCGACAACTATCAAGATTCAAGAGCCTCACGCAAGCAGATCTCTCACAATAAATAATCGGCCTAAATAGGATGGTCTTTTACGGACTTTAAAGTGAAAACTAGGTTGTCATATTCATGTGGGTTCTACATTACCTAGCCAGAAAATGTATTGGTTCCCATGTCAATGCCGCATAACCCTGAAATATCTTTGTTTTTCGAAAGGGACTCTAAAAAATAATCTTTTTGATTAACAAATTTTATTACTACAGTTCAAAGCGCACCGTTAAATTGAGGTATGCGCAATATTATAAAGAAAAGCTATCAATCAAATGGAAGCTGGAATACATCCATTCACCAAATAACAAATTAAATGGAAAAACAATTCGATAATTTATTGTTTAAGTTAATGAGATTCATAAAAAAAATGATGTGCAATTTGCCCATTAGTAAAGAAACTGAGCTATCTCATTAAGGATTTAAGGGGGGAAAAACAACTGGTAGATAGAACTTGGAAATAAATAATGCTCGAAATTAATTTTAGTGAGATTTGTTAAGTAAAGATCAATATAAAGTACAAAGATTCCATCAACTTTAAACCTGATTTGTTTTGTTAAATTTTTTCCCCTTCTTTTGGTCATCCATTTGCAACAATTTGAGCACTAATCTATGACCCAATGTTATTAAGTTGCTTTAGGCTGTGGTCCATTTAACCTATAAATACAAAACTCACCAACAAAACTATGCATTCAAATTTCACCTAGTCAAATGTGAAAGAGAGCTGTCGAATAGGAGTTGATGAAGAAAGGGTCTTGCATTGCCAATCACTCTCAATCAGTGTACACCATTGTTGGAGGGGAGGCTGAGAAGATAGGGTAGAACCGTAGAAGTTGGGTGGATAGTTTCAAAAGCAATATATGTTAATGTTATTATGTTTTCAGGACAAGTGATGACACTCATAGACATAAATTATTAGATATGGCCAAACAACTTACGTCTCTTTTATGAAAATCATTGAGGAGCATTTCATGATGAAGGTATTACAACATAAAACCATTTCAAACCTTGTTTATTTATTTTTCCATTAACTGGTTAATGATTAATTAACAATTTTGTTTCGTAAAATATGTAAGTTTAATGGTGGTACAAAGATATGGTAGCAACATGTACGGTTCTCATTACGTATACGTTTATTAATCTGAGCACAAGACTTGCCATATCCGTACCTAATTATATGCTTAAACTTTATTCGCGGAAGAAGATTAGGGATACGAAAAATTTCACTATTACGCGAAGTCGACTGTGCGGATACTTTCCATATACAATGGTATCATGAGATCACTTGGTTTTTCTATACTTAGTTTATTGAAATGTACTAATCTCCTGATAATATTTTCTTTTCTTTTTTTTTTTTTGCTAAAAAACACACCAATTTATTAAGCAAGTAAAGAGTTACAGATTTCGTTTAGGTTCTCCTTCCTAATAAGAGAGTTTAAAAAGGAAGGAAAAGAGACCCAAAGACCCTTAAGATCAAGTTTTCTAGCCCGGCGTGCAAGCCGGTCTGCTATTTGATTGTTCACACGCTTTACATACATTAACTTAAACGACAATGAACTAGAAATTAAACTCCAACAATGCTCAACAAGGTCACTACTTCTCCAAGCAATATTTGTGTTGGCACCATTACTGAACTGCACAAGTTGAAAACAGTCACTGACAAAGACGACTTTGGTAAGATGCATCTCCTCTGCCCAAGAGATAGCCAAAATGAGTGCAGCTGCTTCAGCACCTACTGCATCTGACATCGAACCATAGTCCGAACAATCAAATCTGACATCAAAGATGATATTTTCTTACTTTCTTACAAATTGTAAACCAATTGATAATGACTAGCAAGAAGTTTTCTCGGTTTGCATTTTCAGAAACCAAAAGCATAAGTTGTAAATATGCAACAACACGTTTTGAACCTTTCTGCAATATGAAAAGGTTGCTTCAATGAATTTGCTGCCTTTGTATTAAGAACTGTCGATCATTATGACATTGCTTACCAAGACCCATACAAAGAATGTGTATAATAGCAGACATAGACTTTGAGCTGGAAATTAAGGTGAAAGCATCATTCATCTAATTATAAGCCACACTCAGTCTGACATTCATATAGGATGATTACAGGGACATATAATGCAAGACTTGGCGACAATGACAATTCCCAATTGAACAATCCTTTTCCTTACGTCATATGTGAAAATACCAGAATTACTAAAGGGAGGTTAGCTTTTTGGTGGAATTATGTGATGGAAAATTGAATCCAATTTCTACATATGAATGGAAAATTCATTTAACTAGTACCGTGTGGATTTGGGTGTTGGGCTGGTGTAGTAGTTATTGGCTTAATCCTAATTTGGCATATTAGTTAGGTTAAGATAGTTTCAAGTTGGAATTCAAATTGGAATTCTAGAGACACATCCCTTGAAGAAATCCTTGAAGCATCATGATTCTTAATTGAAGAGGTACTAGTACTTTCTATAAATACCCTGCACACACTTAGAGATAGGAAGGGAATATAAATCTAATTATATCATTCTACTGCATTCAAAAATAATCTTTCAAGTTTTGTGTTAAAGAGAGTTCATCACTTTAAGTTTTGGTTCGCCGTTTCTCGAAGTTTGGAGTGCTACTACATTGAGAAGTTAGTCGTTGTATCCTGGGAGACAGACATCGATAATCCGTAAGCACCAGTGCGGGGTGAATCTGTCTTAAGGCTAGAGGATATAATCCTTTCCTCGACTTTGGTTTGTTTAATTGGGTTTGCATCCTTCTTCTCTTTCTTTTTTCTATTACAGTATATGCACAAGATTTCTAACATTATGCCATTTAGCTTAGTTTGGTAATGCTCTGGCTTTTATAAAAGCAATTTTCTGATGTGCTGTGCTGCGCTATGCTGTGTAAAAGAAACAGTTAACTGTTTGGTAAACTATATACTAAAAGCTAAAGCTGATTTAAAAAATGATTAAATTGTGTTTGGTAAAATATAGATTCATTTATTGTAGATGTAACAAATGATAAAAATAGACTAACATTTTAATATAGTTTTATTCTATTTTATGGGATTTAAATATAGTTAGATATTTATATATATTTTGAGTAATTAGTTTTTATTATAGATATCATTTGGGATAAAAAATATTATACAAAAATCAAATATTTATTTAATATTGGCTCTTATTTATTTATTTTTTGATTGAAATGATATCTAAAATATAATTTGAAAGTGAAAATAATAATCTTTAAAGAATGTGACATAGATGATGCTTCAAAAAATAAAAATAAAAAAGACATAGATTAAAATAACAATCTTTAAAGAATATGATATGGAGAATAAGAAATTGATTGTCAAAAATTTAAGGGCAATTTTAGTCATTAATAAAATAGAGTAGGGATATAAAAGAAAAATCATGCATTAAAATAAGGTGGGACTAAAGTTTATGCTTTTAGAGCTTTTAAAAGCTCATCTCCGCTACTTTTAAAAGTTGAGAAATTTTGGAAGTGTTTTAGGTTAAAAGCACTTTGAAAATATTTTACCAAACACTAATATGAAATATATATATATATATATACATATATGTTTTGAAAGTGCTTTTAAAAAAAAGAACATTTACAGTGTTACCTATATATTCGTACCACCCATAGGCCCATTGTGTTGGCACTTGGCATAAGTTACGGCATAACCCTGTAAGTTTGATTGAAGCTGCCCTCATTTGATTGGCAAGTTGTCGGTTAGTTTTAGAGTCAAGATTTCAGCACTCTGATGATAGCCTGATCATCGACACTTATTGAATATTTCCGTGTTTAAATTATGAACCGTTGGAAAACCGTATATATTAAATTTTATTTTAAAGCTTTTAAGTAATTCGAGATACCAAACCTCACCTTCTATCGATCTTAATTTCAACCGTTAACTTTTAACGACTGATATTCAAAGGGGTGGATGGTGGTGTTATACGTCTCGAATTGTGCTAATTTTTGGTAGGAATGCAGAGTCTTATAAGAGGAACATATCATCTAAAAATTAGATTCAAATTCATTGTCGTTTTGGTTTTGCGGAGAAAATGAAGCAAATCATGTATGATAGTGTCCATCTAAGAGTGTCCACGGATACTCGATCTTTAAGTAAATAAAATAAATTCTTGTTTTGTTTTGTGAATGAAAAATTTATTAGTCTCAAATCGGGGAGTTCTTCTTTTTAAGTTGTACTAAGAGATTATATAAACAAACTTTTCTCAACCTAATGGGACATCCAAGAAAAATGGTTTTTCTATATTTTTAGAGAGACCAAAAGAACAATATTTTAAGCTGTTGTGATTTTCCTTATGGGTTTTTTCGGAGTTGCCAAGTCCAAGTTGAACATCTACTACGTGTGCTAGTACCATATTTAGTAGAATGTCTATCCTGGAGGCATCCGTCTTGTGGAGGCTATATCATCACTTTTGGGTGTTTCATTTGTATAATATAATTAATATAAGTAGATGCTTGCATGGAAAATATCCTTCAATAAGAAAAGCCAACTCCTCTATCTACAAACAACATTAAAGCCAACTCCTCTATCTACAAACAACATTGATTATACACATATGATACACCATAAATTTGTAAAATCAAGAACTAATCGCATTGTACTGAAAAAATATATCTATAAAAAGTTCCCAAAACAACTGAGAAATTCTACAAAGAACATTATCAACACGACAGTCTAGAAGAAACTGCAACACAAAATCCTCTTGGCAACTATAAAGAAAGACGTGGAAGTTAAGTAATCTGCCTATTATTAGTAATATTATTCATTGTTAAACTTGATTATCCATAAATTCAACATTACCTAACAGTACAAAAAAGAAAGAAAAAGGAAAAGTGCTACTTACTATTCATAAGTTGAAACTAATCCCAGAAATTCAGTCAAAATTTCTTCAATTGAATAATAACTCATCTAAAATTCTATTGTTTTAGATGAAACCATAGTAGTAACTTCCGAAAAATAAAATTACGAGTCAATTATGCTAATAAACATGAAATTAAAACAAACCCTAAAATCGATGATAGGTTTTTTTATATAAGAAAGAAATATGAGTAATTACCATGGTGAATTGAGTCATACTCATATTGAATTAAAGAGTCAAATATCTGAAACCCTAAAGATCCGAATGTTATCACCAATATTTTAAGTAGAAGAATAAGTTGGTTTTTCCTTTTCTAACCTCTTATAGTCTTCTCCTCCCGATGTTATCCAGAATTCAACTTAAGAGATGATAACCACGTGTTCTAGTCAACGTTAAGTTGGAAAATAATGGACTCGGTTTCTTTTGTTGTTTATTTTGATGTCCGTGTAGAACTACTGAATTTAAGCCTGCATGGGATGATCTGTCCTAATGGCCCGAAGTTTATCGCTACAGGGTTCAAAATTCTGTGTACATGAACTTTCACAAACAACATCATCTGTGCTACATCACGTCGGTGGTAAGGCATGATTGTATGCTATGGATGTGCCGGTGTGATGTATGAAAATGGCAAGTGTTTAGTTCTCTATTTTTAGCAGTTGGATCTTTAATGGTGACCTAACAATAAAAAAACAAATACTGGAGCTAAATGGTTAAGCTCTAAAGTCATTTTAAATTTAGCAGGTAACCTGTGTCACTAGTGAGTAGTGCCTCTCTTAGTAACGATTTTGGCATGTGAACTTGAGTTGTGAACGTCCACAATAAGTATCTGATACAAATCACTGCGGTACAGTAGTGAAATCGTTGGAGGATGGTATCAACGATTTGAGATCGACATTCGCCTCCGCGAGGATTTGCAGATTCTTTCTTTATTTCTCTGCTAGTTACATGGGCTTGGAAAAGACCCAAAGGATTCTTCTAATATATCATTTTTAGGTCCAACAGAGTTCATAAGAGCAACTACAGTGGTGCGAGTATAACCAAAGACCAAAGAGGGAAAAAAAGACCAAAATTTGGGTTTAGTCTGGTGTGTGACGTTACAGGTGGAAGACTAAATTTGGTGGAGCGTACACTATACGTTCGCCTGGTGTGGGGCGTGGAATATACGTTCGCCCGATCGGGAGGAGATTTCAAAAATGAAATTAGAAAGAAAAAAAAAATATGGGGCGAAGGTATAAAGCTCGCCCCATGTAAAGAGTTTTAAAAACTATGAATGGGGCGGAGGTATAAACCCCGCCCCATACTAAAGGAAAAAAAAATAATATGGGGCGGATGTATAAAGCACGCCTGGTGTGGGGCGTATACTTTATGTACGCCTGGTGTGGGACGTATACTTTATAGCCGCCTGGTGGTGGGGCGTGGATTATATCAACGCCCGACTATATTTGGGTTTAGTCTTTGGTCCCAGACCAAATATAGTCTCGAATTTGGGTTTAGTCTGGGATTTGTCGATGGTCCGTCCCGCTACGTCTGGTTCTTTTACCAAATAAATGGGTTTAGTCGCCCACTGCGGTTGCTCTAAGTGTAGGAAGAAGCCGCATCAAATAACAACTTTTTATTTTGATCATATTTCGATTAAGAAGTATTACACCTTTAACATTGAATATCAATTGCTTGTTGAACCCTGCGAATCGCATGTAAGAAGGAAACCCAAATTCGGAGGTCAGAGAGTTTCACTAAACGTGCCTAGTGTAAAATTGTGACAGGTTTCTTAAAAAATAATAATAACAAAGTACATGTCTCATTCATCTTGGGATGAATAAATATGTAAATACTACTATTTTCAGAATCCTTCAAAAATCTTCTTAAAACATTGTTAGCGAGCTGAATGAGTTATGGGTAGGAAGCTGTGAAACATCATTTGATAGTTAAATATTGTAAGAAGTCATTTGGTTGTACACAACAATAAGTCCACCGAAATAAACAAGTTGCAAAATATCGCTGATATAAGCAGTAACTAGTTTGCATCGGTTTGAGATCATCTAGCTAGTATGTCATTTTTCTCTTTTCATAATAACGTAAATACTAAAGCAAAGATTTTTTTTATTGAAAATTACTACTTTTTAAACATACTATCAGGTTCTACACAGTAAAAAAGAATATTATTCCCTCCGTCCCACTATTACTTGACCTAGTTCAAGTTTGCACAATTCTTAAGGCAAGGGAGGAAAATAGTTCTTTTAAGTATTTTTTACACGTATACCCTTATGGATAATAACTAGCGAAATTTTGAAATGATTTATCTCTCAAACTACACCACGGATGTTCGCAAACTTCATACCATTAAAAAGGATTTTAAAACACCTACGTAACGAATATAAACATGCCTATCAAATTATGCATATTTCTTATACTAACAATAATCAATTAAAAGGATAATTTTAGAAATATCTCCTTGTTTAATGATATAATAGGTCATCTATTATGGGAAAAAATCTAAAAATAAATAGGTCAATTAATAGTGGGACGGAGGGAGTAAAAAATATGTATTTTTTTTTTTAAAAGAACAGATTAAAAAATCAAAGCAATAACAATAAAGACAACACTCCTAATTTCACAGTAAAAATGAAAAGTTTGAGTCGAAATTGAATTATTTGATTAATCAATTTCATTACAGTATTTATTTTGTTTCTCACGCAACTTATATATTATATAAAATATAACCAAATGCACAAACTATTTTGTCATTGGAATTCACTCTTATTCTTAACCTTTAGCTTGTTAATAGGTTTCAATTTTACCAAGATTCAACGAACTTCCATTGATCAAGACCACGATTATATCGATAAATTCCATCTTGACGTGCTTCCCACGAACAATTATTCTCAGAATAACAATCTTCGCCCCCATTATAGACCCGGTATCCTTTTTGAACCGAAAGTCCATCTTTATTCCATGAAAAATTACACCAGCAGAAAGTTCTCCCGAACTTTTGAGCAATCGACAACTGCACATATTGACTATTAGGAAGAAGTTTTCTCGTATCTTTCAATGCATTCCTCGCCCAACAGTGTTTTAAGAGCATAGCTCGGTTGAACCCACCAAGCGTATGTCAAGTTTGGTTGTCATATTTTAGTGAATCAAAACTCATTTTAAGAGTCGCTTGATTATGTACTAGAGTCAACTTCGTATAGGTTAGCTTGAAAGTATTAGGATATGAGACATTACAAGTATTGTGAAGACTTGAAGAAGTGAAGAAGTAAGAAGCTACAACGACAACATCATCCTTCCACTTGAGGTTAGTGATATTTGACTTGAACTGTTTCATTCCCTAACGTATCTTTCAAGTCGTGCATATTGAAAATGAAACTGCGAAGCATGAACACTCTAGATAGACATAGTATTAAGGAATACAATATGAAGTTTATTTCTTAACCATTAAACTTTGTAGATAAGACATCGACATAATCGTTTGAATGCTATTGTGATTATGTATGGGTATGAGGTGAGGATTTCATCCTAGGAAACAATGCTTTACACGTGTTTTAAGGAAGTAAGTTCATAAACTTGTTTATGAATCGAAAAGGAAATCTCCAGGCGTTATTGGGATTGTTATTCATTGCATATCTTGTGAACATCCAATACGTGTGATTTAGTATAAACGCTCACGACTTGTTTGTGTTCTTGGTAAAACTATTCACAAAGGCCTGACTTATGTATTGGTATGACTTTTATTAGTGAAACCAATCTTAAGTAATCACCTGAGATGGTATGATCGAGTTTGTGTTTTGTTGAACCGAATCTGGGTAAAGGGGAACCGATCCTATGAAGAGGTGCAACACATCACAAAGGGGAATCGATCCTTGTATGAGGTATATCAAGGTTTATAGCAGAATGGGGAACCGATCCTATGGACATGTGCAACACGTTTTTAGGCAAAGGAGAACCGATCCTATGGACATGTGCAACACATATAAGTTAGATACCATATATATGGGAACCGATCCTAGTACCTAGTCAACCGAATTTTGGGAAGCTAGTGTGACTATGCACAGTACTAACATGGAGGTAGAACTGAAACTTGTTTTGGTAGAACCGTGAAACCCATGATTTGTGATTGAGTGTTTCTTAATCAATCACACAGTTCTTCAAAGTCAGATGAACCAATTCTAAACTTGTTTGGAAGTGTGGCAAATCGGTTTCAAGGTTGTAAGTATGAAAGAGGACTTACAAAGTAAGGATGTCGACATACTTTGAACACGTCAGTAATGTTTATATCTTATTGTTCAAAGTTATTCCTTAATAGCTACAGGAAGAAAATCCCAGGATCGAAATAAATAAGTTAAGAATCTTTTATTTAAGGTTGTTAATTTTATTTTAGGAAAATGAGAATTGGTTTTGTGCATTTACTAGTTGAGATTTTCCAGAGAGATTTTTGATTATTATTTTGGACAGAGCATTTCCAGGAATTATGAAAACCGAATTTGGAATGTATTGAATATCTTTGAGAATATTTTCGGTTTTGGAAATTCTTTGGTGTCCAAACTTCCTTGTCTATAAATACTTGAAGTTTGAATTTCTAGCAAACTAATCATTCGTGACAGCAAACTTCCTCGGTTGTGTTGTTATTGGTGTAGCCGCCTATTCGGAGAGGAGAGTAACCTAATTAGGCGAAATCTCTTACGGCCGCTCAGTTTAAAGTCTTCTTTGGGATTAAGAAGCTCTATTAGTACCGTTGGTGGGAAACTAGATAATTGTGGTTTATCTTTTGTTTTCGATTGATTTGATTGACTAACGGTGGTTGAACTTTGATTGCACCTAGTTTGTTTATGCTTGAGAATCTTCTCTTCTGATATAAGATTCACTCAAACTAGATCGAAGTTTCGACAGGCATCTTTAGACTGTTGTTAGTGCTAAAGATGATCTTGTGATAATCCATTGTTAACAGACTCCGTTCTGTGCGTGATTGATCACAAGAGATTCAAGTTGTTGTGTGTAGGTGTTTATTAAAGATCTAAGAAGATTTGAAGACAAAGAAGATATTGAAGATTTCTGATTTGGGGTTCATAATCTTTGGTGTGCATAATACTTGTTTAGGTATAAGAGGATCCAACTGTAATCAGTTTATCCTTATGGTAGATTGGATTGATTAGTTGTGTAGATCGCCATCAATACAATTCTTTGTGGTTAAAAGTATTGATCGAAAATATTAACAATTACTTCGGTAGTTGAGTATAAGATAGATCTAAGAACCTGGCGAAGAAGTTTATGTTAAGATAAACAGAAGAGCCTTTTTCTAACTCACATCACTTGGTTGAAGAGAGTTGATACCAAACAGATTTGTTGTTCCTTTACTGTTTGGAATACGAACCAAAGGAATTGTTCCAAGTACGTGACTTATTCATAAGTTGGAGGCGTGGGAATACAGACGGAACTAGGTGAACTATAGGTTTAGTTGCTTGGTCTCAACTATACGAAGTTAGGTTTAATTTTGTGTAACGGCTTAATCCTGAGAGTATTCAATTCTGGACAAGGTCCAGGGGTTTTTCTGCATTTGCGGTTTCCTCGTTAACAAAATCTTGCTGTGTCATTTACTTTATATTTCCGCATTATAATTGTTTTATTATAATTAAAGTAAATTACACAAACGTTAATTCATATTTACTTGATAAGCAATCCTATTGTGTTTGGTTAAGTCCAAACCTTTGTATCAAGTAAACATACTTCGTTGTTGTATTGTCTCGATCTCGTATCCATAGACGATCACACGAAGTGTGAACCGATTATTTGTATTCCATAGACAATCACTTTCGGAGAAAGGAATTATAGGTAGGAAAAGTTTTAGCTTGAGGTATATTTGGATACCCTCGCCTTTTCAAGTGTAGCATCAAATCTTGGCCATTATTAAGTTGGTTCATAATTTTTACATAAACTCTACCTAAGTTTTCTTCAGATGATAAACACTTACGAAATAACAATGCAAACAAAAGGAAGTAATCAAATATATAAACACCACGGCTGCTATTTTTATGACTAGCCTTTTTTTTTTTCTTCAGTTGAGGATGATCATATCTGTCTACGCATCTTCATATATATACACAAACAACAAAATTACATTTACATCTTGCACGCCTTCATTTAAAAAACAGAATATGATTATGATTTTTTAATTATTTTTTTCAGAATCTGATGAGGATTTATTTTTTCGCCTTTGCATTAAATTAAATATGAGATATGCATTGATTTGAAAATCTATTGAAAATTCACTTCTTGTTTTTATTATTACGTCAATATTTTCCATCAATGTGGGTGGCGAGTATCTAAGCAAACATCATAGAATGAAAGAATACATGATTTGGGCATCGATATGGATGAGTGCAGTAACTTATGACTGATCTATTCAAGTAAACAAGGAGCATGTTGACTAATCCATTCAGATAATAGGTGTTTGACTATTATAGTACTTATAGTCCAATTTTATGTGCACTCTCGCGAACTAGTTTCAGTTCGAACCAATTGATTCAAGAAATTCAAACAATTCCATCAGATTCAAAAATATCTCGTGAGATATATTCTGGACTCCAAGTAACCAGGCCAAAACCATTATCTCAAGTTAGGATATATATAATTCTATCGTTTTTGATGAAACCATATTACAATATGTTATCTTCATTATTAAATTTGAAATACTTAATTAATTTTTAAGCAAATCAAAATTTATCAAAACAAACAACCAACAAATCCTAAAAAAAATGCTCTCTCATTTTTCATATTTTGTTGTTTTTTTAAAGCCTCATATTACTATTAGTTGATTATGATGTGATTTCACCACAAAACTTCCAAGTTTATCCTCACATTAAAATCATACAAACAATAATTTCTAAACTTTATTCATTAATTGCTAACACATACTTTTGTAATACTAACACACTTAACAATTTTATTCACACACACAAAAAAAAAATGAATGATTATGTTTTTAGAAAACAAGATCAAAAGTACATAAGTGTGGAAGAAAAAAAATCTGGGAAGAGCGAGTAAAATATTTGATACTAAATATATTAGATTAACTACCATTTCGAAATGAATCATACTCCTGCTTGATTGAAAGTCACCAAATAAATATAAGAATTTCTCTGAAAATAAAAAATGTGTCATTTCAGGTCTGAATATTATTATTATTATGTTGAGCAGATGAACTAGGTGAAGATATGTCAAACTCATACCTTTACAAATTCCCTATCGTTGTCTTATATTTGGGATGCGATCATGGTTGCTACTCTGTTCTCTGATCTCCGATTAGGTTTCCAATGTTGTTAGATCTGGATTTCCTGATTATCTTCTAAGTCGGTTAAAGTTAATGGCGGTTGGGAGAGAATCAGAGAAATATAGGAGAGAGAATTGTCTGAAGTCTATTTCTTATTATCATAATCAACTTGTTTACATCATCAACCTTTCTGGATATTTATACATCATATGAACACGACAATTACATGTAGATCACTAAGCACGTGAAAACCTGAACTTCAATAGTTTTCCGCCTTGTGCTTGTACCGACCTAGGATTGGTTTCCAGGTCTCCTTTTTTTTTTGCTGAATCACATTTTTATTAGAATAAATACAAAGCCTACAAAAAATTTTACAGGACAGACTCTAAATTATAGAAAAAAACTGAATGAAAATTTAATGAGATCAAATAATCCCCATGTTACAAGACTCAACAGAACCTGTAATAAGCTACATTTGGCATTTCAATTCTTCTAAGAAATGAAGGTCTTCCCATGTGCATAATTCTTTCACCAGCTCTAAGAGTTGCTCCCCTTTTAGCTAAGGAATCAGCTGAAAAATTAACTTCTCTGAAGCTATGCTCAAACTGAACATCATCTAGAAGTTTCATCACATTAATGTATCTTGTTTTAACAAACCAAGGGACTGTCTTGGTTTTGAATATATTTATTACAGTCTGAAAATCAAATTGTATTATCACTCTCTTGCACTTCAGATATATTGTTATTTCCAATGCACACAGAATTGCATATACTTCTGCAACAAAGTTGCAATTCCAATACCTCCAGAAAGAGTAGCTACTACTTGACACTCACAATCTCTTGTAATAATACCAAAACCAGCATTCCCTGGATTCCAAAATGATGCACCTTCACAACAAAAAAGGGTATATCCAGTTGGTGGAGATTTCCAATAACATTCAATTATCTTTGTAAATTTTATACTTCTCTCACCAAGCTTAAAAAAGGAGATTACCTGGCTGTCATAGTTCTGATTCCATATGTTGCTTTTTATTCTCTGCCCCTCTTCATGCACCAGCTGGTATTACTTTTAAATCTATTGATGTTGGGCTTCACTTCATTAAAAAGTTTTTCATTTCTCTGAAACCATAATTCCCTCATAGTGGCACAAGCTGCAGTTAACCAAATTTCCTTCACCAAAGGACTTTTGTTCTTGGCAGCTTTACAGATATCTTCAAAAGATAATGGATTTTTAAATTCAAAGATTTCATTCATCTAGGACCAGATAGCAATGCTGAATTTGCACTCCCATAAATTATGTTGCATACTGTCTTGTTCTTCTAAACAAATACAACATATTGATGGCAATTCATAACCTTTGTTTCTCATAACTACATCATCAACATACACACCTTGTTGGAGTTTCCAAACATTACTTGCAATACTTGGATGTAGAAATGATTTCCAAATAAATTTAGGCCATGATAAAACAGGTTCTTTGATTCTTATTTTCTCCACTGCAATTTTAGTTAAGAATTCTCCACTTTTGTCTGCAGCCCATTGATGTGAGTTTGAAAGTTGTTTGTAAAGTGGTAAGAAAAGTATCGTTCACTCGGACTTATGTAGACTCGATTTTAGACTTTATCTAATAAATATATACAAAAGATGGTAACATGATTACGAGAGACTGAGACTCAGGATTCCACCAATTCTTATATTCATGTGGTTCAACCATTAATTCTAGACAATTATATCTTATAAGATAACAAATATTGACTATTTCTTTGCCAAAAGTAGATTTTATAAAGTATTAGATGTAAATCATAAGCATGATGTATCAAAAGTTCTTAGACTAAGCATACACCATCAGACAAAATCACAAATAATCAAGAAAAATCATAAATCAATTTAAAATAGTGCAAAAGTCATAAAAGAATTAAATAGAATTACCACATGCGTAAATAATGGCTTCCTCCGTCGCCTCAGCTAAGGGGTTTAGCTCCTCATATTGTTCACGTGCTCAAAATAGGTGTTCATAGCTCAAAAGTGTGAAAAAAGAGGAAACTAATAAAGCAGCAGTTTGTAACAGATATAATTGTTACATAACTCACTGTTACAGAGAAAATCCTAGCAGAGATAATTGTTGCAGAACTGTTACAGGGAACGATAGAAGCTCTCTGCTATAAAATAAAAAATTGTTCTAAAGGGTCTTATGTTCTTCGTGTTCTTCAGCAGCAGCAGCAGAACCCGGTTTCATGCAACTCTGATTTCTTCTCCTCTGTGCCTCTGTTGGTCCCCCAAAGTCTCGCCCCTTTTTTCTGAAACTCCCTACGGGTCATATATATGCACACAAGATCGAAATAGCTCGATAAAATCTCCCCTTTCCTCCAGCAAAAGTCTCGGCTTTTTCTTCCCATTTTTTCATTCTTTACGCGTCTTCTGATTTGGTTAAAACTCTTCCATAGATAGAGTACAATATCTCGAGAAGATATCCTCCCTTAACTTCACACGTACCTTCCTTTTAATCAACATGAATTCCTAGAAATATGCTAACTTCCCTGTTTTGTAAAAAGGAAACGAAATCTTTCCTTTCTTCACTTCCACGCGGCGTCTAGGTAAATCCAACGTCTCTAACATCTCTCACAGAATATATGCTCTCCAAAATCTCCCCCTTTTAATAGCAACAAGGGATTGCAAAACTTAAGTAAATATAACCGTTGGATCTCCAAACTTTAAAATTCCACCGTTAGATTTCACAAATAGAATTCCGTCCGAACTATTGCTATTGTTCGTTAGATCATTAGACTTCCTCTTTCTTATCAGCCGTTAGATTTTTAAAAAGTGGTATAAAGAATTTTTACAGGGACATAAAAATAAATGCACTTTTATATATTTAAAAATCTCATATCTTTTAAACTACATGTCGGATTTTTGTAAATTTTATATATTTGGAAAGCCCTTTAAATTAGCTACCCAATGAGCACAAATAATTATATCAAATTTTTGTTGTTCAATTTTTTTTATATGTCTCCAAATCTTATATGTTTTCTCCTTAAAAGTTAGACATAGCTTAACATTGACATAACTTAGAAAAAAGTTGAAAAAATACAAGAAAAAAACAAAACAAATGATTGATTCTTAAGTACAAACAACGACTAATTTTCAAATAAAAAAAATGTTGTCGAATTACCACCAAATTATTTGGAAAGTAGAAAAATACCATCGTCGACGTGCAACGCACGTGCTCACTGCTTGTGTCTTCTAATCTTCCAGATGTAGAACCAAAAATCTCGTAACTTTTCTCCTCTCTGTTAAGCCGAGATAAACATGGGAACAAGCTATTATTTCGAATCTTACAAGATTACCTTCCATGTTTTGTATTAACTGGTAAATACCAATCAATATTACTGAATAAATCGAAAGGAATCTCCTCCAAATCGTCTCCAGCAAATCACGTAGCCGGCTGGTTTTATTCCCGTCAAATTCTGTTTAAACGAGGAAGAATGAGGGACCCCCCTATCCAGTACGGGGTGCGAATAGCTGTGAGGTGTAAATAGCAATTAGGGTACCCCTTATCAGTGGAGTACCCCTTAGTAATTGAGTTGCCCCTTATCCAAAATGGGGATCCCTTTAGCAGATGTCCTCCGGAGGTGCCTTTGGAAACTATTCGAGCCGAATTTTCCAAAAATGTTTATTTTCCGAAAATACCTACAAATACACAAAACACCATAATAAGTACAAAAATGGGTACTAACAATATAAAAAATCGAGATGAAAATAGATACATAAGTGCGTCTATCACCCATAGCCTGTGATCTTCACCTTCACTAACATCTGGCAATACACTTGCAGAAATGAAAGTTTGCATCTCAGATCGAATGACCCATTTATTGTCATTCAGTAAACTCTTTACTTTCATCCCAATGTTTTCCTTAACATAGTCAGTCATGCCTATTACATTAATCAAAGGATCTTGGCCATACCAAATATCATACCATACAGAAATGTTATTACCATTACCAACACACCACCTGACATCTTCTTTTAAGTAGTTCCAAGCCCTTCCATACAGATGATTGCCTCCAATTGGTTGTCCATTGGCCCATTTTATCCTGAAATTTTGCATGAAAGAACAGTGCCCATTCCTCTTTCGAATTCAAAATTCTCCACATCATCTTCATTAACAGTGATTTTTTTATTACTTCAAGTCTTATAATACCAAGACCTCCTTCTGCATAAGGTGTACAAATCTTCCTCCAAGCTAATGTTTTGAATTTTCTACAGTCACTATCTCCAGTCCATAAGAATTAGAATCTCTCACACACTTTGATTACTGAAGATGTCCATTTATATATGGACATGTTGTAAATGGGAACACTGCACAATACAGACTTCACTAAAACAAGTCTATCTTGGAAAGATAGTAATTTACCTGTCCAAGCTGCCAATTTGCTTTGTACCATTTCTACTATTGGCCATACCATAGCTGAAGTGATTTTTCCTGGTGGAAGAAGTACTCCCAAGTATTTATCAGGAAATGTTGATAAGTCCATATTCACTAGCTCACAAATCATTTGCTTCCTCAGCTGTGATGCACCATCAACAAAGCATTTACTCTTCACTCTGTTTATAATTTGAACTGAACTAGCTTGATATTCATCCAATAAATTGAGTAAACTTGCAAGACTCTTTTTGGCACCATTGCAGAATATAAATACATCATCTGCAAAGAATAAATGTGTTGGATGTATTCCTTTCTTGATTACCATAGGTTTTATCTTTCCTTTTTCAACCAATGCAGAGATGTTTCTGCTTAGCACATCCTCCATAGGAACAAATAAGACAGGTGACAAAGGATCACCTTGTTTCAACCCCCTTCCAACTGAAAAGAATCCACATGGACCCCCATTTACCATCACAGATATTCTTGCAGATTCAAACAAGGTAAGTAACCACTCACACCAAGCTGAAGAAAAGCCATACTTTTGTAATACTTTGAATAAAAACTCCAAACTGACAGAATCATAAGCCTGAGATATGTCTAATTTTATACCAACATTTCCACCTCTTCTTTTGAATTTCATCTCATTCACCAATTCTGAAGCAAGCATAACTTGCTCATGAATACTTCTACCTTTAATGTATGCCACTTGCTGAGGAGAAACCATTTTTTCCATAAAAAGACCCATTCTTGTTGTGATTATCTTAGTAAAAATCTTGAAAATGACATTACTTAGACCAATTGGCCTGAACTGATTTGCAGTTTTTGCACCTTGAGTCTTTGGAAGTAAAACTAGAAAACTAGAGTTCATACCTTTGGGGATAAATCTTCTTTTCCCACAAAATTTAATAACTTCCACTAAATCTTTTTGAATGATATTCAAGCAGCTTCTATAGAATATAGCAGAGAAACCATCAGGTCCCGGTGCACTATCTGGATCAATATTAAAAACAACATTTTTGATTTCTTCAACTTATGGAATTGCATCCAATTTTTCCTGATCTTCTGCAGTGATGACAGTTGGAACAACATCTAACAATTCTTCAACAATATTAACATTTTTGAACTCAAATTTTCTTTGAAAGTGTTGAACTAGAGAATCTGCAATCTGTTTTTGATCAACTATCACATTTCCATCTTTATCTTCAAGTTCATAAATTAGATTCTTAGAATTTCTAATCTTCATTTTTGTATGGAAAAAACTTGTGTTAGCAGATCGTTCAGTAACCCACTTCACTCTTGATTTCTACCTTAGTAAAGTGTTAATTTGTGTTTCCCTGCTAGCATGATCATTTTGAGCCTGCACAAGTTGATCCAACACTTCTGTGTTGAAAGGATCATCATCAGATATCTGCATTGCCACTTTAACTCTTTTTTTCTGCTTCTTGTAACTTCACATTAACATCCCCAAAGACTTTCCAGTTCCATTCATTTAACACCTTTTTTAATTCTTTCAATTTATGTGCCGGATCACCTTCAACATGTTTATTCTAACATTCTGTAACTACTTGCAAAAAATCAGGATGACTAAGCCACATCTTTTGAAACTTTATAGGAACATTTCTAGGCTTTGGAATGTTAGCACAACCACTCAAAAGAGGAGCATGATCAGATAAAATCCTCAGCCCAACTTTGTACCCCCAATCACCATAAATTTGCAGCCATTGTTGGTTAAAAACCACCCTGTCTAAATTGCATAAAATTCTTCTACTACCATGCTGACCATTTGACCATGAATATTGTAACCCAGTCTTAGGAGCTTGTAGAAGTCCACAGTTGTTTAAACAATCATTAAACTCCAACATTGCATAACTATTAGGAAGCCTACCACCAATTTTTTCATCCTGACTTAATACTGCATTAAAATCACCTAACATAATCCATGGCTTATTCATTGCATTGATGATTTCTATTTCAGACCATGGCACTCTTCTCTGAACAACTTTAACATGAGCATGAACTCCAGATACTAGTACATCACCTATACTAACAGTTATCATTTGATTTGAAACAGAGACAACTTGTGGCTGAGATAAACTCTTATTCCAGAACAACCATATGTTCCCTTTATTACCTGAATTTGAATTATGAATTACCATGCTTTGCATCCCTGGTAAGTTCAATTTATTGCAAAAAGAAGCACTACAAGAAATTTTAGGTTCTGCTACCCAGACTAAAGATGGATTAAACTGATTTACTAAAGACCAAAGTTTATCTTGATCCCTAATTCTTCTTAGGCCCCTGATGTTCCAAAAAATTATCTTCATTATTTAGATGGGAGGTTTCTGGTACCCCCTTTACCAGTATTCTTTCTAAAATTGTACTTGTTATTTAGTGGAGCTAGAGCACTAACCTTTGGTTTTTCAAAACCACTTGTTGAAGCAGAAGTATTATCTGTGTTTGAAGTAATCATTTCCTTCTCCACTACATTGGCCCAAGATGTTACTTGAACTGGTATTTGTGATTTGCCATTAACCAATTTCACAGAGCTGTTTTCCAAGTTATTACTCTCAACAATCTTTAAAATTTGTGGAACTTCCAATATTATTGATTCAACTGAATTTATTTGTGACTCATTTCCAACATCATCATCCACTTTTGAATTGAAGGCACTAAATCTTCCACCCACTGAACTGATTGGGGAACTAATTTGAGGTGGCTCTGGAGTTAAGATATTTCTAACAATAGAATCATGTATTTGAGGATGCTCTGGAACAAATATAGAAGTACTAGCAGGTGACCTTGATGGCATATCAATGACAGATCTATCACAGATATCAAAAGGAGTATGAGGAATCAATTTCCTAACCTTAGGTATTTGTTGAGCTTTGCCTGGTGCTTGAGTCTGCTCTACTCTTGGTATTTGTTGAGCATTACTTCCAGACTGAGTGCTCCTCTGTTGAATTCTACATTCTGTAGTTAAATGACCAATTATCTTGCAAGTATGACAGAATTTAGGATAAATAGGAATTGAAACATCTTGAAAGAAACCTCCATATTCGGTGTTAATCCAAATTTTATTTGGGATCTGTTGAGAAAAATCTATCTCAACAAGAATATTCGCATAATAACCAACTTCACATTGCGCAGTTGCAGTATCTATCATAATATGTGTACCAATTTCCTTGCATATTGTGAATAATATCTTCTCCTTCCAAAATTCTAATCCCAATCCAGGAAAACGAACCCAAACTTAAGCTTTAGATGTACGAATATTCGATGGACGAAAATTTGAAACCCGTTTTCTTACTTGTAGAACTTGATCATTAACTTCCCACTGACCTGCTTTGATAGTTTGCCGATCAAATTCATTATCTAGCTTAATTATGAAAAAACCCCTTCCAAGAGGAATTAGTTTGCAAGCTCCTTTTAACTTCCATTCTTGGCGTAAAATAACAGCAGCATCAATAAACTTTAATTTCTGTAAATCTAATCTTCCTATAAGAGAAAACTTCCATGGATCTAAACATTCTTCAAATAAATCATCAGGAAGTTCAATCGAGGGAACTTTCGATAAAGTATTTTCATTATTGGACCCTAACTTTTCTGAAGAAAAATCATCAGAACAAGTGTTTTTAAGACCAGAATCCATGAAAAACACCTGAATTAATGACTACAATTCATAAGTAATTAATGATTTAGAATTAAAACACGAAAATTCACGTGAAGTAATGAAGATTTGCACAAAAATTGAGATATGAGAAAGAAAAAATTTCTGATTCAATCGTCGATTTGCAGAGCGTGACTCACTCCCAATTTAGGATTCTTCGCCTAATATTGTTCAAAAAAAAAAACTTTAAAGACCACAAAGTATTCATTAATAGCAATTCCACAGGCCGTTTCCAGGTCTCCCCTTAGCTTATAGTGTCAAAAATCTTCTTTGCTTCGCATATGAACTCAGGTCTTCCGCGCCGAATACCATGTCTGTCTTGTTTGATCACCTATAGCTAGGTCAATGGACATCTCGTTCAGGTCTTCTAAATCTGACCTTGAGTCTTATTACGTAGCTCAGATATATTACTCTTCAGCTACCAGTTCTTGGGTAGATGCTATATTTTGTCATTTGTTAGAGCACCGCTCGGTCGAACTCGCAAGAGTTGCTATCTCAGTTTGTTTGTCAAGTTTAGATGATCAAAATTATAGTCTTGATTTCTAGTCTACTTATAGCTATGTCTCGGATTAGGATAGAATGTGTAGTTGAGCTTTAGACTTCACGACGTTCATCGATTGAAGACGAAGATCTAGTGAGGAGAGCTTGGAGGAACTTCATCAACAAAAGGTATGTGGAGACTAAAACTTATCTATCACTCAGAAGTCTATTTTATTCTATCTTCTAATGAGACTAAGTGGTATAGCTATATAGACTTTTACATTATACACATTTGATATTTCGAGCTGAGTTTATCTCGCGTATCTATTTCTCGAAATATGTGTTAGGAGCTTTTTGCTTTAACTATGTTCATCATTATTCTTGACGAGTTCACCACACTGTATTAAGCCGCTACAGACACTAGCCTACTACAAGTTAATTTCAGACTGGAATGTATTTGAGCCCTAACCAAGTATCACACCGATTCAGGTACAATCGCGTTCCTTACGCCTCTAGAACCACGCCGGATTTTGTGCACTTGATGCCCTTGGATGATCTCACCCACAACTAAGAGTTGCTACGACCTAAAGTCGAAGACTTATAAACAAATATGTCTCCCATAGATATGTATATTCTTTATTCGGTTTTTGTTCCGTCTTTTGATAGAAATCAAGGTGAACAGGAACCAATTGATAATCCAGTCTTATACTCTCGAAGAGGAGATTAGAAATATCAATCACCTCACAATAACCCAACCGATTAACAGAAAAAGTTATTACGTAATCACAAGAGTCTGAGACGAAGAACTGTTGTGATTACTTTTTATATCTTACCTATCGGAGATAAATCTCGAGCAAATCTTAGAGAAGATAGTACTCAGCATGATAGAACAAGTAAGATCAGAATACGCAACTACAGAGAAAATAGTTGGATCTGGCTTCACGAATCCCAAATGAAGTCTTCAAGTCGTTAACCCAATATGGTTTTGGAAAAACCTAGGTTAAAGAAGAATGGACTCTAGTTTGTAACTAGGACACAGGAAAGTGTCGGGATTAGGTCTTCCAGTTGCTAGAGTTCTCTCATACGTAATTTTTCAAATCATGGTTGCTTACAATCAAATCTAAGATAGCTTAGTAATCATTCAATATTCACCGTTAGATGAAATCTTGATTTAAGATTCAAGCTAAGTCTGCTTAATAATAAAGCAATTGATCTCCACCGTTAGATGGTCTTAGCTTGTTACACACAAATGAAATATACCTTCATTTAGATATGGGTAACCGTACCTAAACATGTATATTGAGTTGGCTCAATAACAGTTAACCGAAGTTAGCCATATGAACACTTTTGACTTAACCATATTCATTTAACACTTCTAGATCAAATATGATGATCAATCAATTGTGAAAGATAATCAAATGAATCTAATTGTGCTTCAAATAGAGTTGCTCAATTGTTCACTATCTCATAAAAATATATATGAACAAATTGGAACAAAATCGGATTGATTCGTAATCGTACAAAGTACTTATACAATAATCAATTCAGGAACATTAAGCCACGGTTTGCAAAGATTGCATTCTTTAATTCATAAATGTTTTGGTTCATGAGTATGAGAATCATACATTATCGATTTTTGAACTTAACCAATGAGTTCGCCAACCAGGTACACGAACAGCAGCTCCGGACCTTGGCATATCCAGCCGTTCGCAAACCCGGTTCGCAAACAGCTGTCCCGGACCTAACTCAGGTGAAACCGTTCACATACTAGGTACGCAAAAAAGGTTCCCGGACCTGAATTATAACAATATAGGTCGCATTATAGGTATGCATACCATGTTTTATCCAGACATAGGTAATTGTTCTAAACTCCTATTTCAATCATTGAAACATCCTTAGAGGACGATAATGGTTTTCTCACACAAACCATTAGCTTCAAGTAATTTTCAAGTGATCGAATGATCAATACGAAACTTTCCAAGTCGACATCAAATGATTGTCTCACACAAATCATGTAAGATGTTTCAAGGAAATTTTACATGATCATCTTTTGACTTTACATTTAGTTTCCAACAAATAGATTGTTTCCAATTAAACTCGTCAAGAATACGATTAACATAGTTAAAAGCAAAAAGATTCAAACACATATTTCGAGAAATAGATAAGCGAGATAAACTCGGCTCGAAATATCAAATGTGTATAACATAAAAGTCTATATAGCTATACGACTTAGTCTCATTAGAAGATAGAATATAATATACTTCTGAGTGATAGATAAGTTTTAGTCTCCACATACCTTTTTTTGATGAAGTTCCTCCAAGCTCTCCTCAGTAGATCTTCGTCTTCAATTGGTGAATGCCATGAAGTCTAAAGCTCAACTACACATTCTATCCTAATCGGAGACATAGCTATAAGTAGACTACAAATCAAGTATATAGTTTTGATCAACTAAACTTGACAAACAATCTTGAGATAGCAACGCTTATGAGTTCGACCGAGCAGTTCTCTAACAATCTCTCCCTTTTTCAATTTTAGTGACAAAACTATCAATACATATGGATTACAAAATAAATAAACCTTGTAGCTTCTCATCCATCATGCTTGATTTCCTTGGCTCTTCAACATTCCTTGAATTTTTCGATACTCCAAGTACTCCACCGATTCTGAACGTGTTCAACTTAACATCATTGTTGTTGAAGATCCGTAGCCATAACAATAAGAAAACAGATGTTCTCAATCATTGTTATATAGTTATAGAATCAAAGTCCAATTGCATCACAACTTTGAAATAATACTATGGTGATATGTATTACTCCCCCTCAGTCAATACTTCCATCTCACAATGAAAACCACTCCTCCTTATATAATGATCCGTAAACCATATGTATGTAGTGTGAACTACCAAATAATTCTCCCCCTTTTTGTCAATATAAATTGACAAAGGTACGAAAACTACGGGATCATAATGAAATTCTCAAAGAGATACTTCATGACTAAAAGAGAACATATCAACTTTGTTTCTATGATTTCACATAGTCGAAACTTAGTGTCTTCATCAAGGAATTTATAAAGATACAAGATAACTCCTACAATATTCCATAGCCGCACTCCCCACAAAGATTTGGTAATTAAGCACAAGTTCAATTAATAACTCTCCCCCATTATATGTCATTTCCAAAAGAACAACATGAGCGACCTTACTTTTACAAGAAAGAAGGATTTCTTTGGACGTTAACAAACCACATGGATTTATATCCAGTAAACTCGAATAAATTAATCACAAGAGACCTTATTGATTAATTTAATCAGAAACGCTCAAGAAAACTTACAGAGCCATACAGTACTTTCACATAAAAGTGGATCAGGGAAAGATCAATACTGCATAATTTTTCAAAAGTTCATTCTATCTAATATCAATATTTGCATAAAGACATAATAGACTTGACTTTTGAGTATATGAGATAATCGTAGTTCACGGACGTAAACACGACATATCCCATAAAATATTTTTGCAATATATAAAACCAATAAAGATTAATACTGCAAAATCATCTTCCAAATAACTTAGAATTTAAATAAATAAATCTAAAAACATTGCAAGATGAAAATCGTTGAAATAGCTATGCGTAATCACAATATTTGCTATTCCAAACCCTAGTTATCCTTCTTAAAACATAATAATAAAGTCTTATAAGAAGTTTCCTAGACAAAATAAAAAATCAGGCTTCTTTGATAACTTCATACCTCTCTATGACACCATCATAAAAGGTATCATTGATATCCTTGATTCTCTAAACCGTGGAGATTCCATGTTCATGAGTTAGAACATTCACTTTTCGATCAACAATACGAGCAAGTTGCCTGGCCTTGATGCAATCTGAGATAAGCTTCTTCTGGTTCCTTATCAAAAAAATTTGATTTTCAAGGATTTTGGTCTGACCATCAATGAGATGATTTATTTGCAGTTGAAAGGTTTGCAAATTCGACCTTTGAGTCATTCTGATAATGAATTAAATCCTTGACAGATTCAGCACTCCAAGAGTTGTACTCTTTTTCTTGCAATCATCTTTTTCAAAACAAGTTCTTGAACTGCATCCTTTGATGTCTTCCTCCATGTCAAGAGTTACCACTTCCTGAGATCTTGATATGTCCTCCATGTATTTTTTTTGAGATAGGGATGGAGATAAACAAATATATGGTGAATATATATATATTTGCAAGCAAGAGAAATAAAGTAAATCTCTTGATAAAGAAACCCTTTAAAAACTCTTAGGATTGACAGTACATGGACGTTCGCGGACCGGTTAGGAAAGTTACTGGGTCAGCAAGAAACCAAAATAAGGAAATACACTATTTTTTTTCCAGATATCTCATAGATTTTCATAGATCAATAATTATAAGTTACACTTTAAATTAGAGCACATGAAAAAACTCAAAAAGATACACACTTTACTAGGAGTCAAGATATGACTCAACATTCACATACGAATTAAAACAATTTTAATTCAGGATAAAGACACAAGATCAGACAGTATCAAACAACAAACTTGAATATCCCACAAATATCATCCTTGCAACTCTCAAGTTAGTTTTAAGGATGAATTTACCTAGAACTAGGTAGCCGAGTGAGATGTAATCCCACTACGTATATTGAGGGAAGAGTTGTAAATACCTTCTGAGTATTTGTGTCGTGTAGTCCTTACCTTCCTTTAGTTATATCTTATCCTAGAAGAATTAAACATCGACCTTCTTGAATCTCCATCAGAAGGATTTTTCTAAAGGATTAAGTTTAGGACCTCTTGAGATCCGTTCCAGAGAATAAAGATCAGGAGAGTCCCATCTCCTAGACTTAGACTTGCCGGACTTATTCTCATAAGCATTGGGAGCGTACATAAGAGGTGTAAGATGTTGCACCATTATGAGAAACACGATTCCAGTAAGGATTTCTAGAGGAGTGACCTTGGAAACCCTTTTTATGAGATTTCTGGTATTCTATAGGAAGGTCAACCATTGTAGATGTCGTCGGACAATTTACTCTGTCGACTGTAAAAAGAAGCAAATTTTGAAGATCAGAAATATGTTTCCTTCTAGCAAAACAATGTAGAACATTATGATTCTTTTTCCTACAGAATGAACAGGGTCATGGATAACAACCTTTTGATGAATCCCTTTTTTGACTCATAGCCTTTTCAAATATCCGCGAGTTACGCAAACGTTTCTTATCTGATAATTCCTTAGAAGTAATTTTCTCCATACTAGGTAATAACTTATGATTATTAGGAATAGGCACTAAAGAAGACATACTCACTAAAACAGAGTTTTTCCTTTCCAAGGAGTTACACTGTTTCTGAGCTATTAAAAGAGATGCAACAATATCTTTTTCAACATGACAGCTGTTCAATTCTGATGAATGAGTCTCGATTAAACATTTTTCTCTAATTGAGTCTTCTTTAACAGTATCTTCAAGCAAACTAATCTTTTTGCGATGTAGAGTAGTTTCTTGAACAAGGTTTTCGATATTGCTAGAAAAAGACTCAATGATACTATAGAGTTCTCTTTCTCTATCAAGAGACTTTTCAGGTTCATCAGTGAGTTGATCATATTTTTATTCAAGAGATTTAATTTTAGAAACTTGAACATCAATAATCTCAGCAGATTTTTTTAAAGTTCTAGTGAGTTCCATCTCAGAATCTGACATAGTGTCAACTGTTACTTTAGAGGGGTTGATATCAGAATCTGATAGCATAAGTTTTCTACATCGAAATTCGGAAGAATCTTCTAAGGAGTTATCCTTTGAGGAAAGACCAGGATATTTGGCATAATCAAAATATTTGGAAGACATTTCTATGTGCGTAAAAATGAAGAAACTTCAATCCACAGAACTCAGATTGCTACAAACACAGACTTGTAAGGTCTTAGCGTGTTTTCATGCTATGATACCAATTGAAAAAGCGGGGGTATAACAACCACACCCAATAATTCGTTCGACAATATGTATGGACTAAACTCCAATATAATTCCGAGAGCACCAACTTAAAAGCGATCTCAATCAAGAAAGATATCAAAGAGATTTATCTATTTCTCAATACAATCAGCAAATCGAACAGATTGAAATCTGTGAGCCTGATTGATATAAGAAATAACTTGGACGATATCAAAGACCAATGCCCAAGTGTCAATCAAGGTCGGATTTATCAACTGATTGAACTACGCACAACCTGTGATATTTTAATTATATAAACAAATATAATGCAGAAAATAAAATAACACAGACACCATAAATTTATTTAACGAGGAAACCGCAAATGCAGAACAACCCCCGGACCTAGTCCATTTTTGAACACCATACTGTATTAAGCCGCTACAGAAACTAGCCTACTACAAGTTAACTTCAGACTGGAATGTAGTTGAGCCCTAACCAAGTCTCACACCGATTAAGGTACAGTCGCGTTCCTTACGCCTCTAGAACCACGTCGAATTATGCGCACTTGATTACCTTAACTGATCTCACCCACAACTAAGAGTTGCTACGACCCAAAGTCGAAGACTTATAAACAAATATGTATCCCACAGATATGTCTATTCTTTATTCGGTTTTTGTTTCGTCTTTTGATAGAAATCAAGGTGAAAAGGAACCAATTGCTAATCCGGTTTTATACTCCCGAAGAGTAGCCTAGAAATATCAATCACCTCACAATAACCCGAATGATTAACAGAAAAGTTATTGCGGAATCCCAAGAGTCTGGGACGAATAACTGTTGTGATTACTTTTTATAACTTACCTATCGGAGATAAATCTCGAGCAAATCTTAGAGACTATAGTACTCAACACGATAGAACAAGTAAGATCAGAATACGCAACTACAGAGAAAATAGTTGGATCTGGCTTCACGAATCCCAAATGAAGTCTTCAAGTCGTTAATCTAATATGGTTTTGGAAAAACCTAGGTTAAAGGAGAATCGACTCTAGTTTGCAACTAGGACAGATCAGGATTAGGTTTTCCAGTTGCTATAGTTCTCCCTTATATAGTCTTTCAAATCAGGGTTGCTTACAATCAAAGCTAAGATAGCTTAGTAACAAATCATTCATTATTCACCATTAGATGAAATCCTGATTTAAGATTCAAGCTAAGTCTGCTTAATAATAAAGTAATTAGATGGTCTTAGCTTGTTACGCACAAATGAAATATACCTTTATTTAGATATGGATAACTGTACCTAAACTTGTATATTGAGTTGGCTCAATAACAGTTAACCGAAGTTAGCCATATGAACACTTTTGACTTAACCATATTCATCGAACACTTCTAGATCAAATATGATGATCGATCAATTATGAAAGATAATCAAATGAATCTAATTGTGCTTCAAATAGAGTTGTTCAATTGTTCACTATCTCATAGAATATATATGAACAAATTGAAACAAAATCGAATTGATTCGTAATCGTACAAAGTAATACAAGAATCAATTCATGAACATTAAGCCACGGTTTGCAAAGATTGCATTCCTTAATTCATAAATGTTTTAGTTCATGAGTATGAGAATCATACATTACCGATTTTAAAACTTAACCACTGAGTTCCCAAACCAGGTACGCGAACAGCAGCTCCGGACCTTAGCCTGTCCAGCCGTTCGCAAACAGTCGTCCCGGACCTAACTCAGGTGAAACTGTTTGCATACTAGGTAAGAAAACAAGGTTCCAAGACCTTCACAGGTAAGACTGTTCGCATACTAGGTACGCGAACAAGGTTCCCGGACCTGAATTATAACAATACAGTTCGCATACTAGGTATGCATACCGTGTTGTATCTAAACATAGGTAATTGTTCAAAACTCCCATTTCAATCACTGAAACATCCTTAGAAGATGACAATGGATGTCTCACACAAACCATTAGCTTCGAGTAATTTTCAAGCGATCGAATGATCAATACGAATCTTTCCAAGTCGACATCAAATGATTGTCTCACACAAATCATGTAAGATGTTTCAAGGAAATTTCCACGTGATCATCTTTTGACTTTACATTTAGTTTCCAACAAATAGATTGTTTCCAACTAAACTCGTCAAGAATACGATGAACATAGTTAAAGCAAATAGCTTCCAACACATATTTCGAGAAATAGATAAGCGAGATAAACTCGGCTCGAAATATCAAATGTGTATAATATAAAAGTCTATATAACTATACGACTTAGTCTCATTAGAAGATAGAATAGAATAGACTTCTGAGTGATAGATAAGTTTAAGTCTCCACATACCTTTTGTTGATGAAGTTCCTCCAAGCTCCTCAGTAGATCTTCTTCTTCAATTGGTGAACGCCGTGAAGTATAAAGCTCAACTACACACTATATCATAATCCGAGACATAGCTATAAGTAGACTAGAAATCAAGTATATAGTTTTGATCAACTAAACTATACAAACAAGCTTGAGATAGCAACGCTTGCGAGTTCGACCGAGCAGTGCTTAAACATTTTGGTCTCTTATTTTCTCTCTTCTTCACGTGATACATAATGTTTCCCCCAGTGCTTAAACATTTTGGTCTAAAAATATAAGTCGAAAATTTATATATTCGGAAAGGTATCGACGAGATCTACACAACAAGTACCTATTATGTTTAGAAACTTTTTTTTCGGAATAATGGTAGTTCATATCCAAGAATGAACACTATTTTTGAGCATGATAGTTTATTCTAGTTCTAGCAGTTCCTTTTTAAAACGAACTCGTATGTGATAGTTAATTATAGCATCTTATTCAGTAGAATGGACTCGTATAAGTAATTTTGAAAAATGAAATCGTTGGTATTTCATTAACGTAATTCATATTGTAGAGTGAACTCATGATAGATATTCATATTGTAGAATGAACTCATAATGATAGTTCATATTGTAGAAATGGTAATTCATTTTGTAGAATGAACTCGTAATGTTAGTTAATTATGGTAGTTCATATCATAGAATGAACTCATAATAGGTGTATATTATATATGATAGTTCATATTATATAATGAACTCGTGACAGATGTTCATATGGTAGAATAAACTCATAATGGTAGAATGAACTCGTAAAAGTAGTTCATTATACTAGTTCATATTGTAGAATGAACTCGTATGATAGTTCATCTTAGAAGCTAATTTGCAGAATGAACTCATATGATAGTTCATTGAAGCAGTTCACATTATAAACAATTGTAGTTCACAACGTAAAATAATTATTTGCAGGCTAAAAGATAAGGTAAAAATTAAAAGTTTTGAAATATGGCAACAATGGTACTCGTTGGGTAAATCTCGTGGAGGGTTTTCCGAGTATATAAAATTTATTATTTTTTGACTTATGGTTCAAAAAAATAATTAAGTTAAAAGCTTTCTTTTAGATACAGAAATCAATGAGAGTTAAATGACGCCTTGATTTGCAATCCATTACGCAAAAATATTTTTCAATTTATATTTTTGCGTATGTTGATTGATTTGTACGAATACAAAATTACCAGTACTCATAAATAATAAATACATGAAATCACTTGTTTATATCTCTCGTTTTCTTCTGAACAGGATTTTACTCATTGATTAAAACAAAAAAAAAACAAACAATACAATTACCCAACCTGTATCACGCAAAAGATTGCCTTTAAAAGAAAAGAAGAAAAAAAAAAGGTATTTTACGGCAAGTTACAACCTGGAACGTGTGTGATTGCAGAACATCGCGCTCCAAAGCATCATTGCTTCAAATATAAGCCACATTTGCACAGTGACATATCCTTAGACGTTGGACAATGACAACTCGCAATGAAATAAGCTTTTCCTTATTCGAGTTGCATTGCGGGTTCCATTCTACATTTGAGAATGATACTTCCAAGCTTTTGACACAATGTATTTAACTTGATGACTCGAGCTAGGATGCATTGCATTTGGGATAAATTGGCATTCTAGGTTAACAGCCCCCACAAGAATGCTTCTTGTGAACTATGCTACTAAATATTTGAGAATGATGGCAACAAAGAAGATAAGAATCCTTTTATTCCTACCTATCATCCAACTTTCAGATAATAGTAGCCAACATGTAGAACAAGCATCTTACTTTACCCAATTATTTAAAGGGGAATGGATGAGATGAAATAACCAAAGTAGTGAGAAGAAATCAGGGTTCAGCTCAACTTTCATTTAGATTCATGGCTCAGTTTCCTCCTCTATCTGAGCAAACAGAGATGCTCAGTTATGTATTCAGTTTGGTGGAAACATTTAGGGCTTTTGATGGGAATAACAACAGTTTGATCTCGGCAGCCGAGCTCGGCGGAATCATGAGTTCACTAGGATACAAAGTGACTGAACAAGACATCTCCATGATGATGCAACAAGGAGATACTAACGGAGATGGGTTGCTGAGCATAGAGGAATTCTTGCAAATGAATACAAAGGAGATAGAGCTAGGGGAGCTGATGAGCTTCCTAACAACTGCTACTGAAGCTTTGGACGTTGAAGGGGAAGAATCTGTGACAGGTATCGATTTGTACGACATTGTAGGTAATATGGGAATTGGGTTGTCTTTGGAGGATTGTAATGCTATAGTAGCAGCCATGGCTGGGAATGGAGACGGGGTTGCTAACTTTGAGGACTTCAAACTCATCATTGGTTCCCTCCTTTAGAAAATCTAATCCCAGTTTTATCTGTACTAATTATTATATGCTACAGCCTACACAGTAATCAATGAGAGTGATATGAAAATAGCTGATTGCTTTCTTCAAATAAAGCTTTTTAGAATTTTAAGTACTGGCATCAAAAGGCCGTAACGATAAAATTATGAATGGAAGAAATGGAAGAAATCAAGTATCTACAATAATTTTGAATGAGATCAAATGATAAGAATCCGCGAAGTAAAATAAATGATGATCAATATCATGAATTCACAGATTGAACAATACAAGAGTAGCAACCGAGAAAGTATTCTACAACGACAAGTTATAGCTAAAGGCATATGTTAAGGCGATGCCAGATGAGTTTAGGTTTTTTGCACACTTTCAGTCTGAGTCATTTTACTTTACAATTGGTAGAGAAACACAAAATCACAACTTTTAACCAACAAATCCTACAACTTCAAAAATTCTGGGACCCGTTTCAATACAGTATAATGAGAAAACGAAATTCAACACCAGAGAACTAGAACCAATAGAATCTAATACTGTAGCACCCAAAATTTCGGTTCAGGGTTTAACACAAATGAAAATCCGAAACTCGAGGCATTACAGCTGTCCGAACCGAGCTCAGGCCAACCAATACTATTATCTTATGTTCAAAACAAAACCTCGATCAAATTCGGTGTTACCAGTACTCAAGCTTCGAGCAAAACAAAGCAATTTCTCTTTCTCTTAAAATAATTTGCAACAAAGGAGAAACATAGGAAGAAAGTAGCCTACCTTAGTTTCTACGGCAATATGAACATTTAAGGCCTTAGGTTTTAGGCACCAAAATCCAATCCAAAAATACAGAGGTATTACAAGTACAGCTAAAAAATGAACTTTAGAATTGCAATACAGAGTTTAACGAGAATCAACAGAACGGAACCAAAGATGATATACTTGAGGCAAGTACAGGCCTATAAGTTATATAAGCAACTACCATTAACATTTCCTTCAGATAACGAGTCACATGCAGATTGACAGAAATAATATTTGAAATCTACGCATCAATGGTTAAAATGGAATCCCGACTCTCTGAGATATGTGAAACAACACTGAGGAACAGTTTGATCTATGATAGCTAATGGGTCAGACCCTACAATTGCAGCTGCAAATACAAAGAAAAATGTTGATCCAAACACTCACCATAGAGGAGTGAAACCCCAAGCACAAATAAATACTGCATAGCTCCTTCAACCAGAGACAAACACACCTCATGAAGTTGACTGCTCTGCCTTCTTATCCTCAAGTACTTTAAGTTCTTGTTGCCAACCCTCCAGTTTAGCCACCTTATCTAACTGCTCTGGATTCATAGCATCCCGCTCAGTTTTTTGTAATTGTGCTTCAGTCTGTCGAATCTGCAAATTTAGTGAAACTTCTTCAGTTTCCCCCAATTAGCACAAATCTCTAAACACCGTTCATAGTTCCTCAACTTACAAGCCACATTCCACTTTTGAAACAAGTACATAACCCTCAAGAGATCATGCAGGTTATTCCCCTTGAAGGAAATATTCAATAAGATTATTCAGAAACAAAAGACTACTTATATACTAATAATGTTGACTGGATCTATTGAATAGTATTCAGGTTTTCTTTCTTCTACTTCAAAACCAACATAGGAAGTGCTTCAACAAATAACAGAACCTATAAAAATTAGATTTCTACAGCAACGGAAGTTCTAAACAACGAAATCACTAAATTTCCTAGCAGACCAGTAGATGACTAAATGCTATCCAGCTTTTAACATATTGAAAATTATAGAATGAGAAAGATGAATAAGAACTAAGCTAAGCTGTTTCCTCTGATGTAATTAGCTGAAAATTCCAAGAAGGTAATTGTATATGCCCCAGAAATTCTCCTAGTCTGTTTAGTCCAACATTTTCAGCTCGAAAATCATTCAACTAATACCCACATTCATCCTTCACTCTCTTTCAAGTTTCTCTAAACTACTATATTCCCCACGCTGAGAACAGTCAAATTTACCTCAGTTCTAAGGAAGCCAGTGAATTAACAGATGATGGATAGAAATGTTGCTTGCCGTAGTGCAAGTTGTGCGAGGCTCGGAGAGGCCGGCGTAAAACCTATGTTCTACTCTTAGGAGATATTCTCTAGTCGACCCGGTACTTGCTACTATAAAAGACTTTGGATTTGGATTTGGATTTGGATAGATAATGAAATGAAGCATTGTAGCATTTAAGTACTAGGGTTAGAAAAAAAAAGAGGTGACTTTCAGAGTTTAAAATTGAGTATACCCCTTGCGCAGGAGGGCCTGATCAGCTAAATACATTGCCAGAACAAAAACTAAAGTAGAATAGGGGAATAGAACAGAAACTGTTAATCTGGCAAGATTGACGTACCTTTTTTTTTAGTGCTCTAATTTTTTTATCGATATCTTGACTAGGTGCCTCTGAATTTAAAGTCGAATCAGGGGAATTTGTAGAAACATCTAGCTTGTTCATCTGACACGCAATTGATTCCACGGCTGCAGATCTGAGACCTAAATCCTCAGAAGCGGTTACTTCTCCAGTACTTGTTTCCTCAGCCTCTAGTGATTCTGAATTCTTCCCCTGTATGAAAGCAGCCTGAAATGGTTAATCTATAACTATTTCCAAAGCTATAAAAACAGGGAATGAATAACGATTCGTAAAATATCTCCAATGAAACAGTGACTCGTGAATTTTCTAGACTCTGCAGAAATGTTATAGCCCTTTAGAGTTTATAGTTTGAGGCCATTGCTAAAACCTACAGCTGAATGAACTAAAGCCTACAGCTGAATGAACCTTGGTATAATTTTTCCACGGATTAACTGAAGCATCCTGACCAAAAAGAACCTAGTGATAGAATATATATAGTCTGAACCACCAGTTAGTGTGTGATGATGTGAGCAGGCACACAGTCATTACTCATCCTCCCACGAACATGGTCATAGGCTCATACATAACATATTGGGGCCAGAGTTTTATCTTGCAGATTGTATCTTTTAGTCTTCTTGTTTGAGTAACTATTTACTCACATAAATAACTACATACGACATAACTTTAATGTCAACATCAGAAGCCATTCATACACTGTGTTGCTTACCATCTTAGTGTTCTTAGCAACTAGCGGCCCGAGATAGACAAAATAGGGTGCCAGGTAAAATGTATATGCTTATTAGAAGTCCATTTGCTTTATGACCTTTGGACAAACTACGGGAGTTCAAATCTTCTATGACGAGAAATTTGGAAGACACCAGTGACTTAGCTTTTAATTTTATTCATGTCAGAAGCATATATACCAAAAGTCTACCCCATTAGTTGGCAGCAACGTGCGGGTTTGTTGAAGTCACAATGGATGACACACTGATTTATGTAAATCTATCATCACAAATTGGCTCCTCGTCTAGCTTGGCCGGAAACATATGGTTTCATTTCTTAGAACAGCTATTTTTCCTTGGTCGACAAAAGTTCCCTCCCATTTACAGCTTTAACGGTTTTAAATTAACACAGAGAAGCAAAATTTAAGATAAATATCTCATCTTTAATCAAGCGACCATAAAGGTTACCAGGGTTAGACACTAGAAACCCCAGGACATTGACTTATCCAAGGATGATACAAGCACTTAGCCAACGTCTTGGAATACATGTCTAACCAATTATACGACGAAGTAATCGAATGAATGCGTCAAAGCACTAAATGTATAAATCTAATTAAACCGATACCCTAGGTATAATAGCAGCATATCTTAGGCACAAAAATTGAAGAAACATAGTAACACACAGCACAATCATGGTACAAAACAGAATACCTGTAGTTTCTTTTCCTTCTTTCTTTCATTCCTCTTTGCTGATTTTGTCTTAGGTTTTACATCTAAAGTTGGATCATAACCTGGTGGCACTTCAGTTCCTCCCATCCCTTTCTTTAACTACATCAATTGAAAACAAGGTTGAATCTTGATGCAACAAAAAGTAGTTAAATTAAGCTAAAAAAGAAAAACAAGAGAGAAAGCAAAAAAAAAAAAAAAAGGTTCAATTGAATCATTACCAAAGCACCTTTAGACTGATAAATGGCAACTTCATCTTGAGGTGTATAACCAGCCCTAATTCTAATAGGTTTTCTATAGGTTCCATCAGGTCTTCTTGTTGGTGCTAATATCCTTTCTCCTTCTTTTAGGGTTTTAGTCCCTTCTTCAGCTCCTCCTCTACTAGTTGCCATTACTAAAGACAGAGAAAAACTTTCAATAAATAAAAAAAACGAAGGTTTCTCCTTCCAATAGCTCTTAATAACTACAAATCAAAAATCCCGTTCTGTTTAACAGTCTGTGATTTTGGAGAGAGAGAGAGAGAGGAGTGGAGGCGATGCAGGGTTTGGGCAAAGATCAGTCAGTCCCCTCCTGCAACGACAGAGGGCTGCTTGGGTCGTGCTTAACAATAACGTTTTTAAGTTAGTTGAATCATAGTACTAGTCCCAGATATAGATCACGTGTATGTGAGGGTTCGATATTTTCACCCCATGTTTTATTAGCTGGCCGCAATTATTTTTACGATTCTATGTATAAAAACAGAATTTTTTCGAGCGCCGTGGTTAACCGGAGTTTTTGGTTGATTCTGGCCCTATCAATTTTTTTAAAAGAAACTAATTTGACGTGGCCTAATATAATAGGTGGAAAATATTTTCTGGCCCCACAATTTTTTTTTAATGGAAAACGGATTTTTTGTTGCCTAAAAAATTATCTCGAAAAATGTTATGCTACCAAAAATAAATTAAATAAAAAATCAAACATACATTCACGATTTCATCATAAAAATCAAAATATTAATCAATCGTGCATCAATCACATAATTAATGAATAAAATAATAAAAAAAAATGTTTAATGTCCAATGTCCAATTACAGTTCTCAAAATCAGAAATTAAATTAAAGAACAAGATTACACATCCGATGACAGTTAGAAAAAATAAAATTAATCAAATTGGTTGTGAGTACTAACCTTTGAATCCGTTGTGTCTTTCTTGAAATTTAATTGTTTATTGATCCTGTCCAAAAATAAAAAAAATTACAAAATTGTTAGAATCAGAAAGAAAAAAATTGATTGAAATCTTAAACGAGTTAATACAAACACGAGCATACAAAACTTCAATCAATAAAGAAAGGCATAATAAACCTCATTTTCATACTACTTTTTTTTTTATGAATAACACATAAAAAAAATAACACAGTTTTCCATAATTAAAAATAAAATAGGCAAAAATATTAAATAAATTAAATAAAGACAATTTGTAATTTTGTTATGTCTTGATATGGAATATATTTTTTATACAAAAATATTTGCAACTACTAATTATGGTGATATGAGAATAACGTAAGTATCCAAAATTAACAAAAATTTTGTAATTTTTAGGTTGTTGTTTCCTAAACTAGGGATTTTTTCTCCTACCCGAGATTATTTTTTTCTGGAAATTCTAATCATGGGTGCTCTCTATATAAAGCACTCACGCAAAGTATGGTATATCGTTTACGTGTTTTTTTTTTTCTTCTAGGTTTTTGTTTTTTATTTCTCAATTATTTTAGCAATATATGGGTGAATGGTGATTTTTCTTTGATCTACAGATGTTGTTTCTACGTTTTCTTTGATCCACAGATGCTGGTGTACGCTTTCTTACTATATTGATGATGGATCAACGCATGCGATGCCATCTATTGACAAGGTGATAATTTTAATATTTTGTTCTGTTGTATTTGTGTTTCAATTGTAATACTTTATTTATATGGATTTGTTTTGATGTGTATTTTTTTGTTGTTGATATTTTTTTTATCAACAGTTGTGATAGGCAAATTTTATTTTTGCTTCTTTTTTCTAGGGTTTTGTTGTTTTTTCTCTCCCTTTCTTGTTGTTTGTTGATCACTAATTTTACATTTGTTTGTTTGGTTTGCACTTTGCAGGTATGCTGAAAAGCGTTTCATGGGAAGCTCGAAATTAGCTTAGGTGATTTTCTCTCCTTGTTATTGTGAATATTGTTTCTGAAAAGGTTATTTTCGAAATTAGCCGATAGTTTCGTAGACAAAAACAAGGTATGGTGTAGCAGATTATCAAGCGATGCTTCAAGATGTAGTTTTACTGCAATCGTTTTTGCTCCATTACCCGAGACAGCGAGAATCAAATTGTCTTTAGCCGACTGTTTAAGACTATCCATATTCTTTTTTCTGTCTTCAAAATCATTAAAATAATAATTTTGGCTTTGGTTTCCGTTGTTGATTACTTTTTTCTGGCCAGAGAAATGATTTTAATTGTTTGATTTTCTTTTTCTTTGATTGTGGTATTTTGATAAAGAAATGAAATACTGAAAATAGCTTAAGCAGTATTTTTCATGAGAATCTCAATTTTCTTTGTGTTTCCATGCAACAAACAAACAGAGAACCTAACTCAGCAAATGGAACCATGCGAAGTCAAGATACTTCTATGCAAGTGAACTAACAGAAGTTATGTTGTACTATGAAAAACAAAACCATTAATAGTATCTTGATTTTTGTTTTTCTACTATGAAACAAAAAAAAAAAACTAAAAAGAAAAAAAACTGAAATCAAGCTACTGGTAATGGTTCTGTTCTTTACCCTGAAATTAAAATTTTCCTTTTAATCAAAGCTAGCATGCTATGCTTGCTTGATTTCATTAGTTTTTCCCTTCACCCTGTGTTGCTTTTTGATGCTCAAAAATACCATCCGTAAGGTAGTACTTATAGGAATATATTAGGTTAAATCCGTTAACAAAGAGCATGTCGAGGAATTCATATAAGCACGTTATTCTCAACACCAATTAAGATCGCAAATCATGTCTCTCTAGCAGGATATTAGCTTTTTACAGTAAATTAGCATGGATTGGAGCTTTCTTGCTTCTGCTCGAAGCATCTCATATTTTTCATTTCAATTTATTACATTCAGATCGTAGATGTTAATGTTAATGTTAATGTTGGTAAGCAAAGTTTTTCTCTAATTTTTTGTTTTTGGCAAGCAGGCAAGCGAATTCTCTATTTTTCTTCTTCTTTTTTTGGCAAGCAAACTCACAAGGAGGATTTATTAGAAAAGCTAAAACGTACGGAAAACAAGAAAGTAGGGAGATGCAAACCCTAGACCTCCAAAAAAAAAAGAAAAACAAAAGGAACAAGGAAAACGGAAATAAAAGGAAAGTGCTAGTATTCGCATTGGAATAGCCATAACGTCGAAGTCTCCTGGAGTGAAGGAAAGTGCACCAAGCATAGCAGGCTAGCTTTGATTCTGACTATTCGGATTGACAACAATTTTGAGAAATAAAAGGATTACCTCAGGTTTGATTGTTGGACCTTAATCGGATAAATATTTTTGTCGATGATAATGAAATATTGGATCGTAATCGGATTATTCCGACTGATACATAAGTCTTACTCTGAGTACGAGAGAAATAAAAGGATTACCTCATGCTCAACTACGCATCACGCATGATCTGTTGAATCTGCTTCTTTTAGGATAAAATCTTTGAACTGTCAATGTCTTGATATATAAACTCTGCCTCTTGCCTCATTATCTGGCTCCCTCGCAGTACTAAGCATTTCGTCGGTCCATTTTAAAGTTTTAAACTTTACTTTTTTCCGGTGAAATTTGAAGTATCCAACCAATACTTAAAATAGAGTGCAACATACTTTGAGGTGCTTCTTATTGTCAAGGTTCTACCGTAGAACCGAGTGGCTACCAAGACCAACTTCTTTTCTGCAACTAAACTATTTCCTCATATTTTGGAGGTTTGGGATGGGCTTCGGTCATTAATATTATTGGTGGGATAGCTTAATAAGTGGAGTTTCCAATAATTTTGGTTTAGTTTTTTTGTCTAGCTAAATGTCAGTGTGAGAGTGGGTAGTCAGTAGAGGAATAGAGGCAGAGTGAGTGGTTTTATGTTACTTCGGCTAAATTAGCTTATGGTGGGTTTGTTTGCAGAATTCACCGTTTCCAGGAATTTATAATCCTATGGGATTATAAATTCTGGGAATCATGTAAATTCCTTGTGTGTTTGGTAACTCAATATAAATTCCTAGGATTTATAGAGTTTTCTTGTATTTAAGTCTTTATACCGTTTGGCATTACCCTCAAATCTTAAAATTGCATATATATGGGATTTAGAGTTTAAAAAAAGTGGGTCCATAAATACTTTGTTTCCCAGCAAATCTTAGGGGGGAGGGGTCAGACTCCATATGGAGGATTTGTTGGAAAACTGAATCCCGTAGGAAACGTGATTCCAAGGATTCGGGTAACCAAACATACAGAGGGAAACGTAATTCTACCAAATCCCCTGGACCCATGAATTCCACCTTTAAAATTCTACATCCAAACCCACCATTAGGGTAATTTAGAGTTTGGAAGATGGAGTGAAGATGTGTTTTTACCGTGAGAAGAGGACCTGAGATTTCTATTGGGAGATTTGTGTATGTAAGTTTACGATTTAATTTGGAGGGAAATTAATTCAATTAGAATTATTAGAAAACAAAAATACAAGATGAATAAAATTGTTATAGTAATTAGCGTGGCATAAGGATTTTCAAGTTTTTTTTTTTTTTTTGTATAACATTGTTGGCAATTTGAAACAGGGATCTGTGTCCATGTGAATCGTGTAAACAAAGACTGTTCACGACATGGGTCTATATTTCAGCTCATGGAGTAACATTAGATTAGGCACAACCATATAATTCACGGGAATCATAGATGAACCCCCAACGCTTCCTTCTTTGATCACCTTACTGAATACTCTCTTTGTCCTTATTATAAAGGCGGGGAAGTAGTATTTTCTTATTATCCTTACCTTATCTCAGTGCAAATGTTATCTCTATCTCACATTTAAAACTAAATTGTAAGATACCCCATACATCATAAATAAGGGTATAAATAGAAAAAAAACAACTTTGGAACTGCAACTTCCGGATCCCAAAATTTTTGAACTCCGTCATTATAACAGGGACATACATCACAAATAAGGTTATAAATGGAAAAAAAATACAAATTTGGACTGCAACTCCCAGATCCTGAAATTTCTAAACTCTGCCTTTATAACAGGGACAGGGGAGTAGCCAACTCTCCTTCGTTTATGTTTCTTTTATTTGTATCTTTTGAATATCGGAAAGGGAGAAAAAGAATTATATACAAATATTTACATAAAAAACTTGCACCTTACTAATATTATACACTATAAAGTTAAAATATTACGTATCACATAATTCACGGGTACACATAAATTGACGTCATAAAGTACTCGCTTTGCTATGCACATGCGCATGCGCATGCAGAATCGCTCAGGGTATATATATTCCACAGGTTCCAGTCTTCATAGTTCCCGATGTACACCCATAACATACACTCACTCTAAACATATATAAAATATACTCTACAATACATGACCATTGATCATATAATTTAGTGACATTCTTATACATTTTACTACATATCGATATCTTGTGATTATTTGGGGTTTATCTTATAGTGCCAATATACACGTACATACATAATAAAATCATAAGTTTTTGTTGCGGAAAAATAAGACACACGTATATAGGATTTCATGAGTACACTATAGCTTCCTTGAAAAGAACTTATGTTTCTTCTGGAAATTTCTTGGTAGAAGATATGATTTCTTGCGATTGAGGTTTGTTCGTTTTTAAGTAAGTACGTAACTGAACGAGGAATCCCTTTACGATGATTGTATAAATAGTTGATATTAATGCAATATGTCATGATGTCGATGACGCTTCTGTTAATGAAGTACATGCACGCATTTAATGATTGAGAAATAAACTAAAATAGGCAAGAATATATATAGAGGTTTACCTTAAAAAATTTGAAGAATATCAAAAACTGCAAAAAGATTGGAGCAGCATAAAGCTCAATAAGTGTTATCACTTTTGAAGATGTTGGACTACAAGCCCATGACATTTTAATTGTCGTTTTGAATGACAATGGTTTTCATTGCTTTATTATTTTGCAAGGCAAAGTACAATGGTAAGCGATTTCGCTTCGCTATAGTTTAATTGTAGCGAAATCCGACTATTATGGTCTTTCGTGTCGCTTAACTGTAGCGATATCCCTTAGCTACACTTTAAAGTTGATCAGATCTGATACGGGTTGTAGCTAACCAAAATTGAAAAAACTACTTCACGGAACTCAGTTTCTGTGTGATTTTCAGCGGATACTTAGTTTCCCTTTGAGAATATTTCAATTATACTCATTATTTTTCACTTTTGACTCTTTTATTTTACCAAAACAATTTTTTTCCTATTATATTTCTATTTTTTTTTCTCCTAAAACCTTTTTTTGACCCATATATTTATCTGAATTCCTGTAAATAAAAGTTTGGCACTATCTTCCGTGTAATTAAGCTAAGGGATGCCCAGCACCCATAGTGAGGTTGGCTTCAGAACAATTTCGCTTAACTTCAAATAAGTTATAGCTAAGAGAGATCTTTGACCATTGAGCTTGACCTAAGGTTGCGAACTTATTACTAAATGTTTAAACTCATTATTGAATATGTTGTAAGCGAGAAACAAACCCGTGTGTAGCACGGGTGACAAACTAGTATAATCAATTTCAGAGTATGCTAATCAAGTGGTCTGGTGGTTGGCATGCTCCCTTCCATTGAGGAAGTAGGGGTTCGTACCCTTGCTGAAATCCACTCCAATTTAAGGAGTTTGGATGTAGTCTAGGGACCACTAGTCTAGGGCATCAAAAAAAAAATCAGATTCGGTTTGTCTCCGTTGGAGGGAATTCTCGGTGAAATCTCGGAGAATTTCAGTAAAATTATGAACAAAAAGTGAGGTGGAAACAAGATATGTTGTTCTTTTCTTTTATACTTTCGCTTTTTTGTAAGAGTACATGCATGGAACAGGTGTAAATAAGATGCAAAAAAAAAAAAAGGATAAGGATGATTTGATAATTTAGATAGTTTTTTTCTAAATTTATATTTTGTTCTCCCCATACTTCTTTTATTTGTTTCTCTTATGAATAATTTTTTTGGTTATTGGAAAAAGTTACGATTTCCTAGATCACTCTAGTATCACTTTCTCTAATCATTCTCTCTGTCTCTCTTATTCTTTTTGTTAAAAATTTTTGATTATTTAATTGTTGGCAGAGAATTTAAAGTTTAGTTTATTTTTGAATCTAGTAGATAGTAATAAGAAGCTGATTAAATCCAGTCAATTCCTAGTTGAATTAGCGCAATTAGAAGTTTTGATTCGATTACTTGTATCAGTTAGTTGTTAAGAGTTCAATCTTGTAAATTGAGGATTTAATTAATTGTTGTTTCATTTGCTTAGTAGTTTTGATTTAGGTTTCATTTACTTATTATGTTATTCGAGAAGACTGATTTTGTAAAGAAGACCAGACTGAGTATAAGTTTTTCTTATCAGAGCTTGCAACAAAAATCGCACACACATTTGCTGCAACAGGTTTATTATGTGAAGTAATGAACCTTTTGTGCAACTATCTTCTAAGGGTGTTTGGAGGAATACACTGTTGTACTCCTAAGAAGGTAGTATTGCCAGAGAGAGAAATCTCCATTCCAGCGGTGTTCTTATTTTGGGTAGTACGTATAATGAGTCTTTCCTTGGTAAATTAAAAAACACACTTTGACTCATTGTTTACAGGTTTGGACCGTTTACAAACACAAGCTTGTTAAGTATTGCAGAGTTTTCCCGCTCTGATACCAATTGAAAACGAGGGGTACCAAGTACACCACCAACTTTTTTGTTTGACAACCTGTATGGACAAAAGCTTAATACAATTTCAAGTAGACCAACTTAATGATCCTTGAACAAAATTGTACAAAGAGTTTTGAAGATATTTAAAATTGGTACCTTCACAAATTTCCTTGCCAGTATCCTCTGCTCGAGATATGATCATGGCAGGTGCTCTATTCGCTGATCTTCGATCAGTATTTCGTCGTCTCAGATCTGTATTTCCTGATTATCTTCTAAGTTGGTTAGGGTTAATGGCGGTTATAAAAGAATCATAGAGAGAGGAGAGAAAATTGTCTGAAGTCTATTTTTATTATCATAATCAACTTGGTTACGTCATCAGCCTTTCCAGTTATTTGTACATTTACATGCAAATTACATGTAGATGACTAAGCAGGTGACAGCCTGGGCTTCGAGAGTTTCCCGCCTTGTGCTTGTACTGCCCTGGGATTGGTTCCCATGTTCTCTCTTAGCTGACAGCATCGAGAATCTTCTTTATCTTCGTATCCGAACTCAGGTCTTCCACGCCCAACTTCGTTTCTCTACCTTGTTTGATCGCTCATGGCTTGGTTAATAGACATTTGGTTTAGGTCTTGTACGTCTGACCTTGAGTCTTATTTCGTAACTCATCTGTATTATTCTCCAGCTGCCAGTTCTTGGGTAGATGTTATATTTTGTCATCTACAAATTTGCCCCAAGTTTAATTAAAGTAAGTCTGTAGACTTCTTTCATTAAAATCCAGTTCATTTTTTGCTTTGATAGCTCAGCGGGTTCGATGTCATAGTTGTTGCCTACCTATTTTAGTGGCTTATAGCTTTATAAGCGTGTCGACTTGTGTGGTTTGGATTTTTAGCTGGATGGGCTATCTGGGCCATTTTATGGGCGCTACTCCCCTTTCAAGTTTATTCAGATGGGGTGGAGTACTTGGGTACTTCTTCGGGTGCACACCTCTTCCCAAGTTGTTCTTGGATGGGTCATATGGGCGTTTTTTTAGATATTGCTTCAAATTGCCTCAGATGAGATAGCATATCTGAGCACCTCTCCAGGTGCACTCTCTTTTCCAAGTTACTTCTGGGAACTTTGGGATTTTGTAGATGATACACATACACATGTCCATTTTTCTCAGCAAAAGGTAAATTTATTTTCAAAGATACCCTAGATTTGATTATCTGCTTATTGATATTTCATCTTTTCATGTCAGAATAGGTATCTTGTCCCACCATAAACGCTTTGCTGCTTTTTGCACCATGATTTGTCTTTGAGTTGTATTTTGCTCGGTAATCGAGCTAATCAATCACGTGATGCTCATTTATTGTTTAAAAATATTGCTTTATTCTGCTGCTAACTATTATCGCAGTTTTCATTTTTGGTGTGTTGTTCACCTTATTGGAATACCAAAAGTTTGGTATTTTTTAGGGGCATTTTTTTACCCACTGTTGGTTTTCCACTTTTTGACTTGTAGTAGTTAGTGGTTACCACCATATGTGTCTTTAATGCGTGTAGAGACGTGGGATTGATTTACCGCTTTGTCAATTCTTTCATGTTGTCTTCTCATAGGATTTTTATTTTCACTTTTATTAACAGGAATCTTGATGGCATTTTCTATCGCCCCCCGGCCCATTCACCTATTTGTTTGATCAATACCCCTTTATTCAGAGTTGTTAGAGCATTGCTCGGTTGAACCCACCAAGCGTTGGTATGTCAAGATTGGTTGTCATATTTTAGTAAATCAAAACTCATTTAAAGAGTTGCTTGATTAGTTATTAGAGTCAACTTCGTATAGGTTTACTAGAAATTTACTAGGATATGAGACTTACAAGTATTACGTGAAGACTTGAAGAATGTGAAGAAGTAAAGATCTACAACGATGACATCATCCTTCCTCTTGAGGTTAGTAATATTTGACTTGGATTGTTTCATTCCTAACGTATCTTTCAAGTCGTGCATATTGAAAGCATAATTGCGAAGCTGTGAATAATTATACTCTAGTTAGACATAGTATTAAGGAATTACAATACGAAGTATAACGTCTATCTTTTGAACTTCGTATATAGGACATCGACATAATCGTATGAATGCTATTGTGATTATGTATGGGTATGGGTGAAGATTTCGTCCTAGGAAACAATGTTTTACATTCGTTTAAAGGAAGTACAATTCATAAACTTGTTTTGTGAATCGAAAGGGAAATCGCTAGGCTTATTGGTATTGTTATTCATTGCAAATATTTGGATTACCAATATGTGTGTTTAGTATAACCGCTCATAACTTTTTTATGTATATTGGTAAAACTATTCACAAGGCCTGACTTTTGTATTGGTATGACTTTTATTAGTGAAATCGATCTTAAGTAATCACCTGAGATGGTATGATCGATATGTTGTAATTGGTATGACCAACTCTAGATATTGGGGAACCGATCCTAGTAAGAGGTGCAACCGATCACAAGTGTGTGGAATCGATCCTTGTATGAGGTGCAATAAGTCTTAGTAATTGGTAACCGATCATATGACTTGTGCAACAGATTGCAAGTTAAATACCATAAATATGTGTTAACCGATCCTAGTACCCACATGGAGGTAGTATCGAAACTTGTTTTGGTAGAACCGTGAAACCCATGATTGGTGATTTGATAGGATAATCAATCACATAGTTCTTCAAAGTCAGATGAACCAATTCTAAACTTGTTTGGAAGTGTGGCAAATCGGTTCCAAGCTTGTAAATATGAAAAAGGATTTACAAAGTAAAGATGTCGACATACTTTGAACATGTGCAGTAACTCTTATCTTTTATTGTTCAAAGAGAATCCCGGATCGAAATAAATTGAGAATCTTTTAATTAAGATTTTTAGTTTCATATGCTTTTAATTTCCAGCAATTAAAATGCATATATTTAGAAAATAAAAATCGGTAATGTGCATTTACTAATTGGAGATTTTCTACTGAGATTTCGGTCAATATTTGGACAGAGCATTTCCAGGAATTCTGGAAACCGAATTTGGAAATATATTGCATATCTTGAGAATATTTTTGGTTTTGGAAATTCCTTGGTGTCCAAACTTCCTTGGTCTATAAATATTAAAGTTTGCATTTTGAGAAAACTAATCCTCAGAGCCAGCAAAACTACCTTGTTGTGTTGTTACTGGTGGAGCCATCTATTCGTAGAGGAAGGTACCCTAATTAGGCGAAATCTCTTACGACCGCTCGTTTTAAAGACTTATTTCGGATTGGGAAGCTCTACGAGTACCGTTGGTGGGAAACTAGATAATTGTAGTTCATTATTAGTTTTCGATTGATTTGATTGACTAACGGTTGTTGAACTTTGATTGTACCTAGTTTGTTTATGCTTGAGAACCTTCTCTTCTGATATAAGATTCACTCAAACTAGATCGAAGTTTCGATGGGGATCTTTAGACTATTTGTAGATCTAAATACGTCCTGTGATAATCCATTGTTAACAGACTCCGTGCTGTGTGTGATTGATCACAAGAGATTCAAGTTGATTGTGTGCAGATGTTTATTGAAGGTCTAAGAAGATTTGAAGACAAAGAAGATTTCTTATTTGAGTTCATAATATTTGGTGTGCACAAAACTTGATCTGCTGGGGATCCAGATGTGTCTTAATTTCTCATCTAGGAACCGAGGCATAGATGAGTTTGGGTTTAGCTACTAGGATCCTGTCTTAATTTCTCATCTAGGATCCAGGTGTTTATTGAAGATCCAGATGTGTCTTAATTTCATCTATGCTTTAGCTACTTGACGAAATATGACCTCGTCGGACCCAGACAGGTTGTACTCTGTATGTACAGATGTGTCTTAATTTCTCATATATCCTTTTTTTTGGATGAGTTTGGGTTTCATTATTTTTTGACATTTTGGGCTTCTAGCCCATTTCCTTTATGGAGGTCGAGTTTGTGGCTTATCTGGACTTTATTGTCCCTTTTGTGTTGGACTACCTGTGTCCAGGTGTCTTGAAAATTTTACCCACCTGTTTTAGGTGCTCCTTTAATTTTTCCGTTTTCTAGGAGAGCTACTGCTTCAGTTCGCCTTTTTTTTTTATTTTATGTTTTGATCTCAGTTTTCTTTTCTGGGGTGCCTTTAACAGTATTGTTCTCTTTTGTTGTTTTCTCTCTTAACATTTTATTTTTCTTGACCCAATGGGCTTTATCGCCTTCAGTGGTGCTGGTGACGGGTCTTAGTTTAGAGGTTAACTGGCTATGTTACCATTTTGTGCCGTCTAGATTTCTGGTCCGGAGCTTCCATTGTGTTGGTCTTAATGATGGCATAGCTCTCCACCGGGTTAGGGTCTTTTGATGCTCTTAAGTTATCACTGGCATGATCTTAATTATATGATCCTACGAACCAATAGAGGTTTTACTTCGTTGTGCCTTTTCTGACCAACTCTTCGAGAGATATATCCATATCATTGATAGATAAATTTTGGACTTTTTTTAGTGTAGGTGATCCGAGATCATTCTTGTGGGATTCTGGGTTATCTCCGTGGACCGTGAGTTGTTTGTTCTATTTATGTTTTCGGTGAGTGTATCTACTTTACTTTCAGTTTTTATTGGAACGTTTCACCCCACCTTTTTGAGCATTCCAGCTTTCTTCTTTTTCAACGTTTCAGTTTTTTATTTTATTTTAATTTCATTCCGAGCTCTTCAGTTGTTCCTTATATTTATCACTCTGATCTCTTCAGCTATCCTTTATTATTATTTATTCCGAGCTCTTCGGCTTTTTTTTTTTATTGTTATAGACACTTCAGCTCTTCCTTATTTTTCATTCCGAGTTCTTAAGCTATTTATTTTTATTCCGAGCTCTTCAGATCCCACCCCTTTTTTAATTTTTTTTATTATGAGCTCTTCAGCTCTTCCTTATTTTCACGATTTATGCGTTTCAGCTTTTCCCTTTTTTTTTTTGCTCTAGGTATTTCAGCTCTACTTTGCTTGATCCTTTTAGCTCTGCTTTTTTTGGGTGTACATCTCAGCTTTACCCGTGTGTCTTGGCATTTCATATTATTAAATATTTTGAATTTCATTGCAGAAATATAGGTTTTACAATTCAAGCGTTTCAGCTTTTGCTGCTATATCATATGTTGTTTTTTCTTTTAACAATAGCCTCCTACTAGTAATATTTCTTCAGGTGACTAATGTTTTAAGGGTAACTGAGGTCTTCTCCCAGCTGGTTTTTCAGCATGTAGGACCCTCTGTCCATTTTCTCGGATACAATGTAAAGTCCTTGCGATGATCCCCGAGCTTTCCCAGCTTGTATTCTGTGCTGCTGAGCATTACTTCTCTTAGGACCAGATCACCATCGGTCATATCTCTTGGTCTGTCACTTTTTTTTTCATGCACCTTTGGTGTTTTTCCAGTTGTATTAGTGTTCTTTCTCTCTTCAAATCGGCTTCTTCAATCGCTTTAAGGATGACTTCATCATTTCTGCCTAAATTGGCGGACAATGTTCTTGTTGTTGGGAATTTCAATTTTGCAGGTAAGAAAGCTTCCATACCGAATGCTAAAGAGAATGGGGATTCTTGTGTTGAATATCTTTTTGTTGATCTATTGTCCCATAGCACTTCATGTAGTATGTCTAACCATCTTCCTTTAGCAACGTCAAGGTTTTTCTTGATGTTTGACAACAATATTTTGTTTGAAATTTCCGCATGACCATTTCCCTGTGGGAAATATGGCGTGCTAAACCTGTTGTTTTGGGGTAAAAACTGATTCTACTGGAAATGGTAAATTTGGGTGTGCCGCCAAAAAAACGAATCTAAACCTTAAACAAATACACTGCACGGGAGTACTTTAGATTCGAGAGATCAATCTGTACAATTCTGGCATAAACCAAGAAATGGTCGTCCCAGCTCTGCTTCGATCACAAAATGAAGGAGAAGGGTTGATCTTAGGGAGGGAAACGAAGAAGGTGTTGATATCATAATGGTTAACTCTGAATGTGTGGTTGTTTATGACTTGTATCAGAATGTGGAACTTGCTTGCAGAATGTAAGTTATAAGTTCTTTTATGTTTTCTGGATCATTGTGTTAATGAACCGTTTTTTTGTTGAAATAGGTTGAAAACCTATTTATACAAGTCATAGTCGAACGCACCCTGATCTCATAGGAAGTGGAAATAGTTGAGTGATGGAGAAGTGGGGATCATGTAAAATGTTGAAAACCACGTCCCTACGCTACACCCACTATTCTCTGCTTCCACTAACTGTTCGTCTTTCCTGACACTTTCTCATAATGGGCGTGTTGCACAACGCACGCTGTAAACCGCCAGACCAATATCCTGATGAACATCCCCCATTTTGTGACATGTTTGATGTCTCGAGTATTTTGTAGAAAAATATGTAGCACGGTGTTGAGTGGGTCTCGCCTGCAAGACCTAATTATTATGACCAATCACGCGCAAGCTAGGCGGCGGGCACTTGTACGTGACAAGTCGATTTGTGGGACTTGCCACAAGAAATAACATGTAATGCCCTTAAGTTGAATAAATAAGTTATTCATGAAATCAATATTTATTGAATATCGCTTGTATTCGATGCATGTAAAACATCACTTTTAAGCAAGCAACTCAAAATAATAGATACTCATGAAGCATCGTTGTATAGAGCATGTCTTGGTTAGTCGCTGAACCTAATGTCTTAAAAGGAACGCGACCAGCCATCTTCAAGCAGCTGCCAGGAGTCGCTTGGGCAAGCTGAGGGCAGGTCGATCGGCTCTCATGGAAGAGTGGCGGCCGGTGAGTACGACAGTGCCTTATTGGTCGCCCATAATTAAATCTAAGACGGTCAATTTGGCTAGCCAAGTTGGATGGCTGAGATGATTTGCGACAGTTGCATACTGCCATTGATTCAATTCAAGGTTTTTAACGCCGCGCGACTGGCGCACTTTGGCTAATCGGCTTGTGGCATTGCTGGCATATTTAAAGCAATGCGATTAGTCGGGGATATTGTTGAGCCGCCCGTGAACATGACCCGCCTTGCCAGTTGCTTGAAATTAGATCTTGGCTGGTCGATTCGGCTAGCGAAGTTGGACGACCGAGATTGCTTTGCGTCAGTTATATACTGACGTTGGTCGACCTTGAGGTTTTGAGGCCGTGTGGACAACCTACTTTGAGCTAACAATTTTAGGTGTTAGAGGAAGATTGGGAGTAGTTCGATTAGCCAAGGTTGAAGGTGGGTTGCCGTCGAGCATATCGCGTTTTATTGGTCCCCCAAAACAAGATCTAAGTCGTCCAACTAGGCTGGCTGCGATGAGTTTGAGACTTTCATGGCCAGTCTTAACTCGTTGAATCTTTTTTAATCGACGTAACTAGCCTACTTCTGGCTAACGATTAGGGATGTTGCTAGAGGGCTAGGAGAATTCCGATTGGTTGAAATAGTAGTGGGCCCGCCGGTGAACACCATGGAGCTTATTTGGTCACGATGGGAGGATCCCAGGCTCGTTAAATCGGCCGAACAAATCGTGTGGCCGTGATTGTTTTGAGACTGGCATGGGCAGCCTAAATTCATTTTCTTAGGGAATTTAAGTGTGTCGACCAGCCAACTTCTGTTAGAGCACTGCTCGGTCGAACTCGCATGCGTATTTATCTCAAGCATGTTTGTCAATGTTAGTGATCAAAACTATAAGTCTTGATTTCTAGCCTATTTATAGATATCTCAGACTAGGACATAGATAGTGTAGTTGATCTTAGATTTCACAGAGTTCATCATTTGAAGACGAAGAACTACTAAGGGGAGCTTGTGGAACTTCTTCGACAAAAGGTATGTAGAGACTTGAACTCATCTATCACTTGGAAAGTCTATTTCTACTATCTCCTATATTGAGACATAAGTCGTGTTAAGATATAGTTTTCTCTATACACATTTGAGATTTCAAGCTGAGTATATCTCGCTTACATATTTCTCGAAATATGTGTTGGTAAGCTTTCGCTTCGACCAAGTTCATCTTATATCATGAGAAAATTGCCGAGTAACATCTTACATGGTTTGTGTGATACAATCATTTGATGTAGGCTTGGAATGTTTAGATAATGATTATTTCAATATCTTGAAAATTGCTTTGATGCTAATAGTGTGTGAAAACGGCTATTATCATTATAGAAGAATGTTTCAATGATTGAAATAAAGAGTTTAGAATCTTATAACCATCTTTGGATATAAGCATAGTGTGTTCGCACATTAGTGTATAAGTCCAAAACCGGTAGCCTAAAGTATGCATACTTGTGTGTATTGTAGGAGACTGTGTAAGTATGCGTACACATACGCATACTTGCGGAAGTTCACGTCTGTGAATTTCTGCTGAGTTTGAAAACCAAAGCCAAAATCATCTGGTTACCTAAAGTGCGCGTACCCGTACACGTACTGGCGGAAAGTTCACGTCCATGAATTTCTGCTGAGTTTGAAAACTAAAACAAACTCAAATCCAGTTACTTAGATACGCATACTTAAGTGTGTTACTTTTGTAAAATCGGTTATACGTGAACCTAAACATTTATCAATAAGGAATGCAATCTTTGCAAACCGTGGCTATAATGTTCATTTATTGATTCGAGTGAATCAAATCGATTTTCCTTGAATTGTGTTCTTTTATAATCCATGAGAATATAACAATTGAACAACTCTTTAACTAGTTTCATTTGAGTCATTTGAACTAGTTATGGTTAAGACGAATAAGGTTGATATGAGAGTAATCATATGGCTAACCTCGGTTAACTATTTGCGAACTAACATGGTGTACACGTTTAGGTACGGTTACACCTAAATGAGGGTACATTTCATTTGTGTGTAACAAGCTAAGTTCTATCTAACGGTTGAAAGATATTAGCTTGGGAGAATCATGTTTTTCATCTAACGGTGAATATTGAATGCTTTGTTACCAAGGTAACTTAGATTGCAAACCCTGATTTGAAAACTATATAAAGGAGAACTTTAGCAACTAGGAAACCTAATCCCCACACCTCCTGTGTGTTACTAGTTGCATAACTAGAATCGATTTTCCTTTAACCTTAGGTTTCTTCTCGAGACCCTGTAGGTTAACGACTTAAAGACTTCATTGGGATTGTGAAGCCAGACCCAACTATTATCTTTGTAGTTGTGTGATCTGATCTTGCTGTTTCTATCGTGTTGAGTACCATTGGAATAATTGACTCGAGGTTTTATATCTCCGATAGGCAAGATAGAAAAGTAATCATAAACAACTTCGTCTCATCGTTTGTGATTCCACAATATCTTCTTTCGCTAGTCGATTAAGATTATTGTGAGGTGATTGATAATTCTAGGCTGTTCTTCGGGAATATAAGTCCGGGTTATCGATTGGTTCCTGTTCACCTTGATTTATCAAAAGACGGAACAAAAAATCTTGGGTATTTCTGTGGGAGACAGATTTATTCAATCCTATAGACTTTTCTGTGTGAGACAGGTTTGTCTATCAAGTCTTCGACTTTGGGTCGTAGCAACTCTTGGTTGTGGGTGAGATCAACTAAGGGAATCAAGTGCGTAGTATCCTGCTGGGATCAGAGACGTAAGGAGCGCAACTGTACCTTGAATCAGTGTGAGATTGATTAGGGTTCAACTACAGTCCAGTCCGAAGTTAATTGGTAGTAGGCTAGTGTCTATAGCGGCTTAATACAGTGTGGTGTTCAATCTGGACTAGGTCCCGGGGTTTTTCAGCATTTGCGGTTTCCTCGTTAAAAAAATTCTGGTATCTCTGTGTTATTTCTTTTCCACATTATATTTTGTTATATAATTGAAATATCACAGGTTGTGCGTTAAGATCAATCAATTAGAATATCCAACCTATGGTTGTTGATTTACATTGATTGACACTTGAACATTGGTCTTTGGTACCGTTCAAGTTGTTTCACATAATAATCAGGCTCGCGGATTTCTATCTGTTTGATTTGCTGATTACAATGTGAAACAGAGATATTAAAACTCTTTGATATACTTTACTCTAGATTGAGTATGACTGTCTAGTTGATTCTCTAGAAAGTGTATTGGAGTAAGTCCTCTCAGATTGCCAAACGAATTGTTGGGTGTGGTTGTTAGACCCCCGCATTTTCAACTTCCACCTTTAATTAAAAGAGTAGGCTGCGCATTTAAGGCGATTTGATTGGTCGATGGGAAAGAGGGGCCGGCAGGCAACAATATGGGCATGGTCGGACGATGGTACGGCGACGCAAGCTCGGGCAAACCGACCGACGAAGTGGCGCGGCCAAGTCCCTTTTGCTAATGCCTTCATGTGCCGCAATGCCTCTTTATTTCTTGTTTTTCGACTTTTGGTAGGATTGATTCCTACTAGTTCCATGATGGATCAATTTCCTAGTTTACCTAGGTTTGGTCTCGACCAATAGGGTTCGAGATATTGCGCAGGCCGCAAAAAACCTAATTTTTGCAAATTGATAAAATTAGGTTCAAAAAATTAAATTTTGCGAGTTGCCACAAAATCAATCAACTTCGGTGAATTTTGCGCATTGATACAAAAATCACTAAATTTATGTCAGAGGGCAGTGCCTCTGATTGAGTATTTCCATGCATATCTTAATACCGACACTTCGGGAAATTCATGCTACTCGGCTGCGAGCGAACATTAATTGTCATGTCATGCCAATATCAAGATTTCAGCTAGGGAAAATAACATAGAATAAATACTCGGCAAGCCATGCATTAGTGAATAATGCAGGCGGGATGTTAATAAAATTTACAAAATATTTGGGATTGTTGCTACATGCACCGATACTATTCTGGATAAATTTCATATATGAGTATACTGAATTGCTCAATACATATGTAAGTAAAGTGGCATATGCACTCATCACTTTTAAATGGCTCCATTTCATTAGTGAATAATGCAACTAGGAGCTATAAATACTTATTAGGCTCTATACTAGTGAACAATTCATCTAGGAGCTTGAGTTTCAATACAATATGAAGAGCGGCATAGGCACTCATCAGATTTTGATATATTCTTCAAATTCCTTGTGGAATATAGACATATCAAGGTCTACTACTTCTGATGTCGGGTCAGGTAGACAGACTTTTACAGTTTTCACCATAAACTAAAAAGCACCATCAACATTAAGTCCCCTGCTTAGCATGTAACAATGACATTGTTGCGGGGTAAGCACTAGATGGTGACAGACGAAAAACAAAACCAATAAGATGAAGTAGATAGATGTTACCATCAATATCGGTTGGTTTGAACTTCCTTGGCAGTCGTACTGGTGAAGCAGCTTTTAATTAAGGGCTACTAACAAATTACCGCTCTTGCTCATCAATGGTAGGAAAAAGAAAGCGGCATGTCCGGTCAAGACCTTGGAGATCAACCAGATTCTCCTAATCCCGTTCGTATGAACGGGAGGAAGAAACCCTTTCCGGATTTAAAAATTCGTCGGGTATAAAGGAAGCTATGCTCTTTCCTGTTTTGCACGAACATCAGGACCAACCCATCTTCGTGTACGCTAACCAACAGCAAGGTAAGTTCATCTCGTCTTCGTATTTTAAATGTGACTTCAATATCCACGTTTAACTCGATGTGATTGACTTTCTTTGTTAGCAGCGGTAGAGCAAGTATCAACAGCAACAAAGCAATCTCCAATGGTTATGATCAACAGTAATGCGAGCAAGGAGAACTCAAGGCATGTGCTCTTTTCTCTTTTGCACATGTAGCCACCCAACAGTAACTAGGAGCGTAAATTTTTTTCTAGTTGGATAAGATGTCACCTGTGGATATTTCCGCTGCTAAGCCAAGGGGCATTAATGATTCCAAAGATATGCCAAATATGGATGGTGACTTCTTCGAAGTGTCCTATACGGCTGTTAAAACTCATCTTAATCATGTGACGATTCTTCTTCCTGGACCAGAGGGTGTAGAAGATGTACCATCGATCTTCTCCGAAATGTGTAATTTCTGTCTCCAGAAGAATGAGTATCCAGCCTCTCCAGTGAATTTCAAAATTTGCCAAACTCCATTGTGCTCGATTGCAAGAGGCCTTGACTTTAAGTTATTTAGTGGGCGTATGAGTGGTATCCTCTTGACAAGGTGGAGGCAGTCCCCAGGAGAAATAGGTTCTGTCGAGAGGATTGCAGGTGGCACTTGAGCAACTACAGTGATCTTCAATTCTTCGGATGTACGTGTATGTACATGTTTTGCTAGGTTTGACTGGCTGAATTATCTGGATAACTTTAAACTAATCTTGCTCAACTTCTTTCGTAGTTTTAGTTCTTTGGAAGATGAACGCCTTTGTTGGATTTGCACTAGCTGCAGGTATCCGGGATGACGTTGCAGGAAGGACCGAGAGATAATCCAGAGATGGAGGCGACCGACGATGTTGAGGATGTGACTGCGCCCTCGACCCTCAATTTGTTGCTCCTCTTGTAAATCACGTGTTAATTGTGGGGTTCAACGTGTCAACGAAGTATGCTGAGTTGTACGCCCGAATATGGAAGAAGTAAGAACACATTTCCACGACCAAATGTGTAGTATGATCAGGCATGCTGCTTCTGAATGAGTGATCGAATATCGGGAGTATCATCAAGACATGTGTCTAGACTTCATATTTAATGTTTCCTGGTTATGTGAAGGGATTTCTAAAATCCGAAATTCGCGAACTGAAATGGATAGGCTTCCTTCCATGAATCTCATTAATCATAAATCGGAAATTAAGGACTGTCTCAGGAGTTGAAGTTGAAGCAGGCTACTCTTCGAGGTATGAAAAGTGTCTTCTCTAAAAAAAGATGAACTGTTGCTGAATGATTTCCCTTGAATGCCTTTATTTCCTACCCAGGACTTTTCCCTTTAGGTGTTTTGGAAAGATTGGACGTTCCTTTATGGTTTGATTTGGTTTTGAACATGTAGGCGGCTGCTCTTGAAAGAATAGAGGTTTTTATTTTGTGAAAGAAATGGTGTTTCACTGAAATCTTAATTATGAATGCAAATTGGTGCAAACATTTTGGATGAATTGTAAACATTATATGAAAACAAGGGAAATACTAGGGAAATGAAAATATAACATTTTAAGCACTGACGAGAGCTATCTAATGTGTAATGCTACTCCTCCCAGCTTGTCTTTACCAAGGAGCTTGCAATAGTCACCTTGTATGATTTCGGAAACTAGGTAAGGCTCCTCATACTTGACCTCCAGACTTCTTATCCTCAATCGAGACTTCTTCTAAATATTTGATAAAATATTGACAGGGACCAGCTTCCTCTTCACATCGCCTAGTCATAGTTGGGTTGATGATCGGATCAAGTCCATAGTTCTTGATGAGATGAGGATTAGCCGACTGTAAAAGAGGTTGTTCGATAAGACTTACTCGTGCTTTGATCCTCTGGATGTACGAAATGTCGCTTCTGGACTTCCCTTCGTAGTCCCTGATTATGTTTGGACAACGAGTAGCTCCTTGCTTTAGAATCCCTACAGCCTTCAGAGTCTGGATGGTGACAACGTTGAGATCAGTACCTGCGTCAATTAGCGCTTTTCCCAACTCGACATCTCTAAGATAAGCAGTGGTTAAGAGTCCCCAGCCGCTTATGCCAATCATGTCTTCCATATTTAGGCTTTGGGGCGGCTTCATCGATCGAAGGTAGTCACTTGACCGATATAACACAATTTAGAGCGGCAAAGATATCTTGACGTTGTGCCTTGGAGAAATAGAAAATTTCACACACATGTTCTATGGTTGACTGTACAGTTTTGTAGACGGAGTCCCCAAAAAGCATGCAACATCTTCTAATAGGAAGAGGGTCTTTGTATACTCCTTCAGTACTTAGTTGAAGTTCCCCTGAGTCGATCTTCTCCTGAAGATGTGCTTCAATTTGTTGCAGTCACTTGTAGGATGGTTGACAAACCTATGGAAGCGGCATTACTTGGGATCTTCCATTTCTTGTTCGGTTGGAGGACGTCTGACACGAGGTAGCTTGATGACGCCATCTTGTATCCATACCTCCAAGAGTTCAATCACCTCTTCCACTGGAAAAGGGGAAAATCTGGGAATGGTGGAGTCTCATTTGACCTATGTGAAATGGGAGTCGGACGCTTAGATTGTTGATAGTTGTTCCCCAGATGCTTTTTCTTTCCACCCTCACTAGTGATTAATTGGAGGTTGGATCTTTTATTGGAAGGACGCCTGCTTTCCTGAAAATCTTTACGAGCTTCTTCATTCTTTTCATCGCAAGGACTCTGATGAGGACGTGATAAATTCCACGAGTCTTCTTTCTGAGTTTGAGGAAACATCTCTTGATCTTCATGAGCAAACAAGTTAGGTTCGTGGTTACCTTTTCTTTCAACATGAGCATAAACTTCATCTTCCTCACCAGGGATATGAATCTTGGAAGAAGGACTACTACCATCAGTATTGATCCAAAATGAATTGTTGATAGCGCTTCCTCCAGAGTGAATACATGTTGGCTCCTTTGATAGTTGATCTGTGAGGACTTTCAAAAGCATAAATATTTCGTCCCGCGTCTTGACAATAGTAGCTTGATTCCTGACAATATCATTCAGGATTTTCATCAAATCGTGAATAGTTGTTAAATATTGAGACTCCATAATCTCGACAAGGGTTTTGAATGAAAGAACGGATTCAGGAATAACATGTGAAGTATTGTTGGTACTGGGAGAAGTAAAATTGGGATTGAGGGTTTCTGAACTATTCCTAAGATCAACCATATTGAAAAATTTAGGAAATCGAAAATGAAATTGAGAAATTGGTTTTGCAACCGAGAGATTAATCTTCCACTGTGGTCTCCAATTATTTTGGGGTAAAAACGATTCTACTGGAAATGGTAAATTTAGGTGTGCCGCCGAGAAACAAATCTAAATCCTAAACAAATGCACTGCATGGGAGTACTTTAGATTCGAGAGATCAATCTGTATAATTCTGGCCTAAACCAAGAAATGGTCGTTCCAGCTTTGTTTCGGTCACAAAATGAAGGAGAAGGGTTGATCTTAGGGAGGGAAGCGAAGAAGGTGTTGATATCAACATGGTTAACTCTGAAGGTGTGGTTGTTTATAACTTGTATCAGAATGTGGAACTTGCTTGCAGAATGTAATCTATAAGTTCTTTTATGTTTTCTGGATCCTTGTGTTAATGAACTGTTTTTTGTTGAAATAGGTTAAAAACCTATTTATACAAGTCATAGTCGAACGCACCCTGATCTCATAGGAAGTGGAAATAGTTGAGTGATGGATAAGTGGGGATCGCGCAAAATGTTGAAAACCACGTCCCTACTATGAGGGGAAGAATGGTCGGTTACACCCACTACTTCTCTGCTGCCACTAACTGTTCGCCTTTCCTGACACTTTCTCATAATGGGCGTGTTGTACACCGCACGATGTAAACCGCCAGACCAATACCCTGATGAACATCCCATATTTTGTGTCATGTTTGATGTCTCGAGTATTTTGTAGAAAAATATGCAGCACGCTGCTGAGTGTGTCTTGCCTGCAAGACCTAATTATTCTGACCAATCACGCGTAAGCTAGGCAGCGGGCAGTTATATGTTACAAGGCGAGTTATGGGACTTGTCGCATGTAATGCCCTTAAGTTGATGTTGATGGTGGTTTTCAATTCAGGGTTAGGAGCGTAAAACCCTATATTTAGCGCCGTCATCCTGCAAAGGAATAAAGGCCATTTTATGGTAATGAGTGTCCATGCCTCTTTTACTTACATATGTATTGAGCAATTTAACATATTTGTGAAATTTATTTAGAATGGTGGTGAAGCAAAAACCCCTGATATTCTGTAAATTTTAATCTATTGCATTATTTACTACTGCATTGCCTGCCTAGTATTTTCCTATGCAATGTTCCCAGCCGAACTCTTAATATTGGCATGACATGACGATTAATGTTCGCTCGTAGCAGAGTAGCATGAATCTCCCGAAGTGTCAGTATTGAGACCTGCATGAAAATACTCACATATTCCACACCACTCTCTATAAATAGATCAGCGTGTTTACACACTTTTTAATTAAAAGTTAGCGCGATCGAACGCGTTTAAATTCCTTAAGGAAAATCTAGACTGTTCATATCAGTCTCAAAAATGATCACGGCCACACAATTTGGTCGCGCGATTCAGCAAGCCTAGATTACTCCTGGCGGAACTAGGCAATCACCGTATTGACCACCGGCGGGCCCACTAATGCCCTAGTCGATTGAGTCCTATTTAGTACATTCACAAGTGCTTCAAACGCTAACCCAAACATGGGTGTTCGCGCTACTTGAAAATAAGCTCAAACGAGCTAAGACCGGCAAATACGGTCTCAAAAAACATCATGACCGTCCAACTTAGCAAGCCTAGTTGGACGGCTTGGATTGCATCTTGAACGGTCAAAAAAACGCTGGAGTGTTCACCGGCGACCCATCTTTGCACATGGTCAATCGACTTGTTCACAGCAGGCCAAGAGCGTATAGAATCGTTCACCCAAAGTAGGGTGAACGCGCTGCTTTGAAACCCTAATTGGTGTTTGCGGCAATATATTACTGCCGCAAATCGATCACGACCATCCATCTTCGCCAGCCGAATCGAGTGGCTTAGATCTAATTTTAGATGGCCCGGGAGATGTCATTATGCTCACAGGCAACCCATCTTTGCACATGGTCGATCGACCTGTTCGAACTAGCACTCAGTGCCTCGAATCGCTTGCCCAAAACAAGGTTGTCCGCGCGGCCCCTAAACCTTAATTGCGTCAACGACGATACACAACTGCCGCAAATCATCTCTTCCATCCAACTTCACCAGCCTAGTTGGACGGTGCGGATTTATTTTCAGAAAACTAACAAAGTAGCATTGTGATCACCGGCCATTCTTCCTCCACAGGGAGCGATCGACCAAGTGATAACATTCCCATAGGGTCCTCAAACGATCACCCAAAGATGGCCGGTTGTGCTACTTTTAAGACGCTCAATATGTTACTAATTCGATCGAGCTCAAAAACAGCGATGCTTCTAGCACATCGATTATAAGCGATGTCTTATAAATATTGGTTTCACAAATAATTTATTATTTGACCTAAAAGCACCGTGTGCTGCTTTCAGCGACGAGTCTCACGACTCGACCCACTTACTCGAGACATCAAACATGTCACAAACTGGGGGATGCTCACTGGGGTATTGGTCTGGCGGTTTACAGCGTGCGGCGTGCAACGCGCCCATTACGAGAATGTGTCAGGAAAGAATGGACGGTTAACAACAATGAGATAGTGGGTGAAGGCGTGACCGGTTTCCTCTCATAGTGGAAACGTGGTGATCACCACTTTTACACAACTCCACCTCTCCATTGCCTAATCACCTCCACTTCCTACGAGATCAGGGTGTGCTCGAACATGACTTGTATAAATAGGATTTCAAACTATTTTGAAAAAACACACAAGTTCTATCAACACAAGTAGCCAGAAACCATTTTCTGATACAAGTCATAAAACAACCACACCTTCATAATTCAACATTCTGATCTCAAACACCTTCTTCGCTTCCCTTCCTAAGATCAACCCTTCTCCTTCACCTTGTGACCGAATTGAATCTGGAACGACCATTTCTTGGTTTATGCCAGAGTCTTACAGATTAATCTCTCGAATCTAAAAGTACTCCCGTGCAGTGCATTTGTTTAGGGTTTGAAATCGTTTCTCATCAACACACCCAAAATTACCAAAAGCAATGAGAATCGGTTTTACCCCAAAACAATCAAGACCACAGTGGGAGATTAATCTCTCGGTTGCAAGATCAATTTTCAATTTCATTTCAATTTTTGATGGTTGGTATTAGGATCAATTCAACTCCAAACTCCGAGCAGAATCCTTCAAATGTTGATGCTCCTCCTTCCAACGCTCAATCTGATCGCACAACCAATGGAGAAATTCCGACCCTGATAGAATTGGCTCAAGTACAGGAAATACACACGAGGAACATGGACGTGATGAAAGAGACGATAGAGAACATACTCAACTTCCTCATCAAGCTGACATCGGATTTGAGCGGCTTCTGTGCTCCGGAGATTCAACAATGAGGACTAACTCTTCAACCTATGATCGTCCTCAAGTCAATAGCTTCACCACCAACCAACGACCAGTGGATCAGGAGGCGGCTTCTTTAATGGAAAATTTGTGTGAGATTCTACACCTCTCAAAGGATCAACGAGCAGAGACGTTTGCTGCAATCAATCAGATAGCTCTAGACGCACGTTTGGCTCCTTCGCGCAATCAAGATTTTGAAACATCAGAGATGTCCATAAATAATGTCATGTTTATTGAAGATGACATTATGGCAGAGGAAGGTCATAACAGAGCCCTGCATGTTACTACACGCATTAAGGGTTCAGAATTCAAAAGAGATCTTATTGACATGGGAGCATCCTCGAATGTCATTACTCTTAAAACTTTAAGGACAGCCAGGGTTCGACCGGACAAAATCATACGGCAGCCTACCATGATGACGGACTTCGAAGGAAACCAAAACAGCATGTACGGGTATGTTAATTTGAATATATCAGTAGGACCTATCCAGTCGAATGTAAAATTCGAAGTGATAGAGAAGGAGCCAGACTACCATATGATACTAGGGAGACCATGGCTTCATGATAATAAGATCGTTCCCTCAACATATCACCAATGACTGAAAACCATGCTGAATGAAGAAGTTGTTCGTATCCTTGCGTCATTGTCTCCTTATGCACCTATTTGCGGCGTGGAACTGTTTGAGCCAAAGGAGAATCCACAAGGTTCATCAAGCAAGGTTTACTGCACTCCGCTCCCCACGTGGACGTCGATCGAGGAGGAAGACCGGCTCACATCACTGAGCAGAGAGACCAAGTCTTGTGGTGCGCCTCTACTAACAGGGCACGCTAACTCTTCTTCATCAAACGAAGGCTCAGCTCATATCCATACTAAGAGGGAACGAACCTTTATGGCAAGTCGTGACCAGAAAGGGAAAATTGTGTACTGTCGCCGCTGTTAGCAATTAGCAGGGGAGGCTATCACTCACTCTCTCCGCCCAATATAATGCAACAACAACGACAGGCTGTAAGAAGAAGTACCAGATGCTCCGCGATAGTTACAGGACGGCACCGACTCCACAACCGATGAACTCGAAATCATCAACGTCGGAGATGAAGAATCTCCAAGACCTATCTCCATCAGTTCGACTCTATGTGCGGACGAACGCACAAAGCTCGTGAATCTTCTCAAAGAGTATTAAGACATATTTGCATGGACATATGAGGAAATGCCCGGCTTAGATGAAAAACTGGCCACTCATTATCTACATATAATACCTAGATCTAAACCGATCAAACAATCTCCAAGGCAGTTCAGGAACGATGTGGAGGAGCAGATCAAGACTGAGATTCAGAAGCTGCTGACTGCTGTCTTCATCAAGCCCATTCACCATCCTACCTGGTTAGCTAACATAGTTCCTTTAAAGAAGAAAAGTGGCCAAATCAGATGTTGTGTTGATTTCAGAGATCTGAACAAATGCTGCCCCAAGGAAGATTTTCCCCTTCCCAACATTGACATGCTAGTAGACGCCACCAGCGGACATGGCATGTTCTCTTTCATAGATGGGTACATCGGCGACAACCAGATAAAGATGTATGAACACGACGCGAGCAAGACAGCTTTTCGAACTCCTCTCGGGAACTTCTATTATACTGTGGTGCCTTTTGGTTTGAAAAATGCTGGTGCTACCTATCAACGCGCCATGACTGCAATTTTTCATGATATGATGCACAAGCAAGTTGAAGATTACGTAGATGACATAGTGGTCAAGTCGAAGACTCGAGCAACCCATACAGACGTCCTACGACAAGTGTTTCAAAGGTGTCGCGAGTACAAATTGAAGATGAACCATATGAAATGCGCTTTCGGAGTCTCTTCCGGCAAATTTTTGGGATTCCAAGTCACCTCTGAAGGAATCAAGGTCGATCCAACCAAAACCCAAGCTATTCTCACGATGCCTCCTCCGCAAACTGTGAAAGAACTCTAGAGCTTCATGGGCAAGGTGAACTATATCTGACGTCTTATACCTGGTTTGGCTCAGCTTATCGCTTCATTCACCCCCTTACTGAAGAAGGGATAAATTTTCATTTGGAGCACAAAGCAACAAGAAGCGTTTCGAAAGATCCAGCAAATATTGTCATCACCCGCTGTTATGAAATCTCCCACACAAGGAAGACCGCTATGCCTCTACACTGCCTCTAGGGATGCTTCTGTTTGGGCCCTCCTTGCACAAGAGGATGATGAGGGGATCGAACACCCTATATACTACTTCAGTCGTACTTTGAGGGATGCTGAACTCATATACCCCAAGGCAGAGAAAGCACGTTTAGCCCTAGTTCACGCTGTGCAGAAGTTCAGACATTATCTACTATCGAACAAAGTGGTGTTAATATCCAGAGCTGACCCTATCAAGTTCTTACTCTCAAAACCGTCCTTGATAGACAGACCGGCCAAATGGCTTCTCCAAACGTCAGAGTTTGATATAACGTGCGCTCCTCCCAAAGCTATCAAAGGGCAAGCGAAAGCAGATCTGCTAGCGGCATTCCCAGGAGAAGGAACTACCATAATGCATGAAAACCTTCCTAGGGAATTTCCAGAAATATCTTTTGTCAAAGAGGAGGCATGGCTATTGTATTTCGACGGTTCTGCTACTCCTAGTAGTAATACTGGAGGAGCGGGTATAGTTCTAGTATCTCCAACGGGCGAAGTCTTTTCACATTCTTTCAAGCTGGACTTTCAGTGCACCAACAATTCGGCAGAATACGAAGCTTTCCTCACAGGATTGTCACTAGCCAAACAAGCAAGAGCCATACACCTGGAAGTAAGAGGCGACTCTAAATTGTTGGTCAATCAGATGAATGGAGTATACTCACTCAAAGAGGTGATGCTGACCCCTTATAGATCCGAGGCGAAAAAGCTATTGAACTACTTTGATGATGTGACCATAACCCATATTGGCCGCAATAACAACAAACACGCCGATTGCCTAGCCACATTAGCCTCGAAGCTGGAATTCGAAGGCTTGGAAGAAACTTTGATCGTAAGGAGACGGACTGTGGCGTCAACATGGCTCTCACAATCTAAAGATGTTGAAACCAACGACTGGAGAACTCCAATTATTCAAGAGCTAAACATTTCGCTCTCCCAAGGAAAGGTCAGTCTCAAAACCCTGCAAAGCTTTTTTATGCTTCATGGAGTGTTATACCACCGGAATCCAGATGGGTCTCTGTCAAGGTGTCTTGGATACGAGGAAGCACAACTACAACTTAACCGTATTCACAGCGAGATCTGCGGACAAACGTTGGTAGTGACCCTTTACCGACGTCTTCAACGCCTTGGCTACTACTGGCCGGATATGGAGATTCAATCCCGATCGCTCCAAGTTTCTTGCTCTAGTTGTCAGGCGCCACCACATCAATTGGAGGTCTTTAACGTTGGCTATGCTGGGGACTGGAAAGAACCATAAATCAATTATCTTCGCGATGGTGTGTTGCGTGCCAACAAGAAGGATACAGCCAAGTTGAAACAGAAATCCAAAAGATTCGTATTTCATAAAGAAATCCTATACCGCAAAAGTTTTGGAGGCAATATGCTACGATGTTTGGCAAAATCTGAAATCCCAATTATGTTAAAGGAAACGCACGAAGGCGAACATCAAGGAAAGAAGAAGTTGTTCCTCCAAGTACACGAAAGGTATTACTGGCCAACTAAGGAGGATAATGCAGCGGCGTTTGTTCAAAAATGCCGTGAATGCCAGACTCACGGAAATCTCATCCATGTGCCTTGCACCCCGCTTTACTTAGTAAGTAGTCCATGGCCTTTCTGCAGTCGGGGACTTGATATTATTGGGAAAATCAATCCAGCATCCTCAAAACAGCATGAGTATATCATAACTGCGACATAATACTTTACCAAATGGGTTGAAGCCATCCCTCTTCGAGGAACCACTGGAGCGACAATTGCAACATTTATTAAGGAATACATCATTTGTCGGTTTGGCGTACCTAAGCACATCATTACTGATAACGGTACCTCCTTTGACAACAAGCAAGTACAAGAGCTACTTGAAGAATATGGAGTTAAACAAATTTTCTCTACTCCTTACTACCCTCAAGGGAATGGACAAGCCGAAAGCACTAACAAAACCCTGATTCGAATTCTCAGTCGAACGGTGCACGATAATCCCAGGACATGGCATGAGCAACTGCCGATGGCGTTGTGGGCATATCGAGCGGCGCCTAGGAGCTCTACAGGCGTCTCTCCTTATTCACTTGTCTATGGCGCGGACGCGATCCTCCTAGCATAGATTAAAATCCCGTCAGCTAGAATTGCAGCAGCGAGTGGAGTTAAATGGGATGAGGTCGAAGCATCGAGTTCCAGAATTGCGGAATTGGATACTTTGGATTCCAAGAGAGTTAAAGCGGAAGAACATGCTCGAGCATACAAGAGAAGGTCTCGAGAGCCTACGATAAAGCTGTAAAGCCACGAGTTTTTAAGGTAGGAGATCTGGTGTTGAAGACTGCTAAACACATTCAGCAAGACATGTCCGCACCAAAGTTTTCTCCGAAATGGGAAGGTCCCTACGTGATCACCAAGGCTTATAACAGTGGCTACTACAAGATTGTCAAATAGGATGGGGGTAAATTGGAAGCAGTCATCAACGGGAAGTGGCTCAAGGCATACTACGCTTGATCATCATTGTGTTCCACACTACGCAACAATCAGGCATTTTAATTCTTCTCATATCTTAGTTATCAAACTCTCCATTAGTTAAAGTATATTAATGTAAACTCCATTCGCTTAAACAAAACCCAATGCAATTCATTTTCCAAAGCAAGGTTCAAACCCCCCCCAAAAAAAAAGACGATCAAAACGTCATTGTGCCTACTAATTCAAAATAATAAATATAAGTACGACTCAGAAAAGGCCATCCAACAAGTTGTAGTTCCTTGAAAGCATCATTTTCAGCCTCTCCTGATACCTTTCAGTCATACTCTTCAAGTTTTGGATCGTCTGTTCCACCTTCTCAGATTCCGCAGCCAGGGCCTTTTCCTCTTCCAAGATGGCTTTCGCAGCAGGAACGATGTTGGCGATGATACCGGCTCGATCAACTTTGATAATATCAAGGCGTTGCCGCAACCATCCCACGCTGAATTCCATCGATTCACAGGTAGATATCATATCTTCCCACTTTTCAATAGTTGATTCAGCAACATCACGTATGGATGTACCTTCCATATCGGAAATCATAGGTAAGAGACAGTTCACTGTGGTAACCAAAGAAGACGAGCAGTGCCGCACCACGTTCCTGGTTGCAATATGGCCGTACCTCCTCCATATTTTTGCATACAAGGGAATAAACTCCTTCCTCACCAGAAAACCGCCAACAACCCGGTAACTAGAAGATAAACATCTCATGTGAACATCGAAAGGCAAGCTTGCGCTGGGGTACTCGTATGAGGAGATACCCAAATCAGCGTCTTCCAGATCAGCGGCAGGCGTGTTTGAGCTTGAAGGGAGATGAGTGGTTAAATCATCGTCGTCAACCACTGTTACACATGTCCCAGAAGGATACCTCTACAAAAGGAAGAAGAAAAGATTTTGTTACCTACCAGTCGTGGCCAACAAATACATATTCACCAGTGAAAAATATACCGGTATGATCTTCTTGACTCCAATGATTAAGACAAGAGAGCCTTCACGAGGCTCAGGGATTCGACCGCTCTAAAAGAAAAGAATGATTAGACACCAAAAGAAAAGGAAGAATTAATACTTCAAAATCAGATTATATTTGAAATCATACCCTGGATACAAGCCGCTTGCGTTTGGCAGAAGAATCTGGCTGATTCGAAGAAGATGATCCACTTTTGTCTGACATGATGAAAGGTTAGAGTTTCAGCAAGAGAATCTTTATCTCAACACGATAAGGGTGTTTTAGCTTCCCTGTATATATATATACATGGCAGAAACCCTAAAATGAGACTGGATGAGTGTAACAAGATTTATCCGATAAACGAGGATTTAACACCAACCAAGTCATGCTTCTTGTTAAAACCCTAGTTAAGAACTGGGAAAGGACCGTTGGATGGTCAAAGGAATAATGTGTTCAGCCCAACTCCAGGTCCTAGTCGGCATATCTGGAGGATGCAAGACAGTCGTTGTCCCAAATTCAAAGTAGCGGCCACTTCCCTGCTATGACAATGAAGGGAGATCAACACAACAAGGAGCACCAGCTGTTGTAAGCGAATACAGGCAGATGAGCAAATAATAAAAGAGGGAGGATGAACCCCTTTTTTATACGCACAACGTTTTTGGAATTCGAGTGGAAGAGGGTTTCCTTTTGTACCATGCACGGAGGAAGGCCATTGAGCCCACTGCGCCAATTCTCCATGGACGAACTAACAGTGCGCCAGTGCCGCTCATACCCATTGCCAAAAGTCGATCAAGTATTTCCTGGTAATCCTCCCATGCCTTGCCTTTTCAATTTGTTCTCACCTGTCACCATCTATTGCTTCCCCCGCAACAATGTCACTGTTACGTGATAAGCAGGGGACTTAATGTTGATTTGGATTTTCAGTTCAGGGTTAAGATCGTAAAACCCTATATTTAGCGTCGTCATCCTGCAAAGGAATAAAGGCCATTTTAAAGTAATGAGTGTCCATGCCTCTTTTACTTACATATGTATTGAGCAATTCAACATATTTATGAAATTTATTTAGAATGGTGGTGAAGCAGCAACCCCTGATATTCTGTAAATTTTAATCTATTGCATTATTTACTAATGCATTGCATGCCTAGTATTTTCCTATGCAATGTTCCCAGCCGAACTCTCAATATTGGCATGACATGACGATTAATGTTTGCTCGCAACAGAGTAGCATGAATCTCCCGAAGTGTCTGTATTGAGACCTGCATAAAAACACTCACATAGGCCACACCACTCTTTATAAAGAGATCAGCGTGTTTACACACATTTTAATTAAAAGTTAGCGCGATCGAACGCGTTTAAATTCCTTAATGAAAATCTAGACTGTTCATATAAGTCTCAAAAATTATCACGGCCACACGATTTGGCCGCGCGATTCAGCAAGCCTAGATTACTCCAGGCGGAACTAAGCAATCACCGTATTGACCACCGGCGGGCCCACTAATGCCCTAGTCGATCGAGTTCTATTGAGTGCATTCACAAGTGCTTAAAACGCTAACCCAAACATGGGTGTTTGCGCTACTTGAAAATAAGCTCAAACGAGCTAAGACCGGCAAATACGGTCTCAAAAAACATCATCACCGCCCAACTTAGCCATCCTAGTTGGACGGCTTGGATTGCATCTTGAACGGTCAAAAAAGCGCTGGAGTGTTCACCGGCGGCCCATCTTTGCACATGGTCAATCGACTTGTTCACAGCAAGCCAAGAGCGTATAGAATCGTTCACCCAAAGTAGGGTGAACGCGCTGCTTTGAAACCCTAATTGGTGTTTGCGGCAATATATTACTGCCGCAAATCGATCACGACCATCCATCTTCGCCAGCCGAATCGAGTGGCTTAGATCTAATTTTAGATGGCCCAGGAGATGTCAGCATGCTCACCGGCAACCCATCTTTGCACATGGTCGATCGGCCTGTTCGAACTAGCACCCAGTGCCTCGAATCACTCGCCCAAAAAAGGGTTGGCCGCGTGGCCCCTAAACCCTAGAATTGCATCAACGGCGATATACAACTGCCGCAAATCATCTCGTCCATCCAACTTCGCCAACCTAGTTGGACGGTGCAGATTTATTTTCAGAAAACTAACAAAGTAACATTGTGATCACCGACCATTCTTCCTCCACAGGGAGCGATCGACCAAGTGATCACATGACCATAAGGTCCTCAAACGATCACCCAAAGATGGCCGGTCGTTCTACTTTTAAGACGCTCAATCTGTGACTGATTCGATCGAGCTCAAAAACAGCGATGCTTCTAGCACATCGATTATAAGCGATGTCTTATAAATATTGGTTTCACAAATAATTTATTATTTGACATAAAAGCAATGTGTGTTGCTTTCAGCGATGAGTCTCACGACTTGACCCACTTACTCGAGACATCAAACATGTCACAAACTGGGGGATGCTCACTGGGGTATTGGTCTGGCGGTTTACAGCGTGCGGCGTGCAACACGCCCATTACGAGAACGTGTCAGGAAAGAATGGACGGTTAACAACAATGAGATAGTGGGTGAAGGCGTGACCGGTTTCCTCTCATAGTGGAAACGTGGTGATCACCACTTTTACACAACTCCACCTCTCCATTGCCTAATCACCTCCACTTCCTACGAGATCAGGGTGTGCTCGAACATGACTTGTATAAATAGGATTTCAACCTATTTTGAAGAAAAAAAAACACAAGTATTATCAACCCAAGTAGCTAGAAACCATTTTCTGATACAATTCATAAAACAGCCACACCTTCATAATTCAACATTCTGATCTCAAACACATTCTTCGCTTCCCTCCCTATGATCAACCCTTCTCCTTCACCTTGTGACCAAATTGAATCTGGAACGACCATTTCTTGGTTTAGGCTAGAGTCTTACAGATTGATCTCTCGAATCTAAAAGTACTCCCGTGCAGTGCATTTGTTTAGGGTTTGAATTCGTTTCTCATCAACACACCCAAATTTACCAAGAACAGCAGAATCAGTTTTTACCCCAAAACAGTTGAATAAATAAGTTATTCATGAAATCGATATTTATTGAATATCGCTTGTAATCGATGCATGCAAAACATCACTTTTAACCAAGCAGCTCAAAATAATAGATACTCATGAAGCATCGTTGTATAGAGCCTCCCTTGGTTGGTCGCAGAACATAATGTCTTAAAAGGAGCGCGTCCAGCCATGTTCGAGCAGCTGTCAGGGATCGCTTGGGCAAGCTGAGGGCAAGTCGATCGGCTCTCATGGAAGAGTGGCAGCCGGTGAGCACGACAATGCCTTATTGGTCGCCCAGAATTAAAACTAAGATGGTCAATTTGGCTACCCAAGTTGGATGGCTGAGATGATTTGCGGCAGTTGCATACTGCCGTTGATTCAATTCAAGGTGTTGAAAGCCGCGTTACTGGCGCACTTTGGCTAATCGGTTTGTGGCATTGCTGGCATATTTGAAGCAATACGATTGGTAGGGGCTATTGTTGAGCCGTCCGTGTACATGACCGCGTCTTTCCAGTTGCTTGAAATCAGATCTTGGTCGGTCAATTCGGCTAGCGAAGTTGGACGGCCGAGATTGCTTTGCGGTAGTTATATACTACCGTTGTTCGACCTTAAGGTTTTGAGGCCGTGTGGACGACCTACTTTGAGCTAACGGTTTTAGGTGTTAGTGGCAGATTGGGGGTAGTTCGATTGGACAGGGTTGAAGGCGGGTTTCCGTCGAGCATACTGGCGTTTCATTGGTCGCCCAAAACAAGATCTAAGCCGTCTAACTAAGCTGGCTAAGATGGATGGCTGTAATGAGTTTGAGACTGCCATGGCCAGTCTTAACTCGTTGAACCATTTTTAATCGACGCAACTAGCCTACTTCTGGCTAACGATCAGGGATATTGCTGGCGGGCTAGGAGAATTCCGATTGGTTGGAATAGTAGTGGGCCCGCCGCTGAACACCATGGAGCTTGTTTGATCACGCTGGGAGGAGCTCAGGCTCGTTAAATCGGCCGGACAAATCGTGTGGTCGTGATTGTTTTGAGACTAGAGTGGGCAGCCTAAATTAAATTTCTTAAGGAATTTAAGTGTGTCGACCAGCCAACTTCCACCTTTAATTAAAAGTGTAGGCTGCGCTTACTACACTTTGGGTGGTTGCAATGGAGACATGTTATTCTTCACTTCTGATTGGTGTTGACAGGACATGAGGAAAGGACAAGTAATCTTTAATGTTATCAAGAGTTGCTTGATATTCCTCATTCCAGTTAAAGTCTTGATGCTTGAGGATTAGATTGAACAATGGCCTACACTTATCTGACAATATTGAAATGAATCTGTTCAGTGTTTCAAACTTTCATGCCAGTTGTTGTATCTCCTTTTTGCAAGTCGGAGGCTTCATCTCTAATATTTCTCTGATTTTTAGTGGGTCAACTTCAATTCCTTTTCTTGTAACCATATGAAACCTAGGAATTTCCATTTTGGACCCCAAAAGCACATTTCGAAGGATTGATCTCTATGTTGCACTTTATGAGGATGGTTAACGTCTTGTACAGGTCATTTGTATGGTCTTCCAGATCTTTAATCTTCACGACCATGTCATCTACATATCATTCTATTATGCTTCCGATGAGGTCCTTGAATATTTCATTGACCAGTCTCTGATAGGTGGACCCTGCATTCTTCAGCACAAATGAATTCTTTTGAAACAATTTAGCTCACTATCTGTGATGACTGCAGTGTGCTCTTCGTATTTTGGCTTCATTGGTATCTTATTGTATCCTGAGCATCCACCCATGAAGAAAGACTTGCCTACCTAAGACTGCTTCAACTGCTCTGTCTATGTCTGGCAGATGGTAATTATCTTTGGGGCACGCTTTATTTAAGTAGGTGAAGTCTATACATAATCTTACTTTGACATTATTCTTCACTACCACGATATTTGATATCCAATCTGGATATCTTCATTCTCTTATGATCTCAGGCTTCCAACATTCTTTGAACGTCTGCATGGACTGCATCATACAATTATCTTTTATCTTTCTTTCTTTTGTTTCACTGGCTTGAAGTCTAGGCTAATATTTAGACAGTGGCAGGCGATAGTGGGGTCAATCCCTGCCATATCTGTTATTTTTCATGCGAAGATGTCTGCATTCTCATTTATTGCATGCCTCTCATTTCTTCGGCTGTGAGATTATTTCCTAGGCAGACCCAGATTTACTTCTTCTAGTAGTTCAACTACTTCTTCTTTGAATTCTCTTTCTGATAAGTTGACCAAGTCCTTTTGTGCTTCAGGCTTTACTACTAAAGTTTGCTGGTTATATTGTTGTTTTGCTGTCAGGTAATTAAGTTATGCTTCGGCTTTTAATAGCTTTGAAATTTTCCATGACATCTTTAATTTCTATCCTCTGGAACCTCCATGTGGGTCCTCTTGCTGGGTGAGCAATAAAATAACTAATTCTTTTGATACAACTTTGTTGCCTTTGATCACGTATTCACCTTTGTTAGTCATAAACTTCATCTTTTGGTGATACGTTTAGGGTACAGCTTGCATAGCGTGAACCCAATCTCTTCCCACGATGACATTGTATGGGGATTTGGTGTTAAGCACCAGGAAAGCCACGTTTGTTTTGATCGGGCCGGCTTAATCTGTGAGAGTAATTTCTCCCACGGGATAGGTCTTTAAGCCGTTGAAGCCCATTATAGCTGAGTCATTGATTTTTATGGCACCATCTCATGAGCTCAACTGCTTGACGGTAAATGATGTCACACGTGGATCCTTGGTCAATCAGGATCTTTCGACAGTACCAACCATCTATGATGATCTCTACCATCAGTGCGTCAGAATGTGGGAAAGTGACCCCAGCTAGGTCCTTCTTTGTGAACCTTGTGTCATATGGCGGTAGAAGCAATCCTTCGCAACTAGTTTGGAGACCTGTGACTTTTATTTATCGGTATTTTCTTATTTATCAGTGGGATTTTGCAGTAAGTCTGTTTCAGCCTTTAGTGTTGTATGTATCATGTAGATACACCCTTTGACTTGCACTACTGGAGACTTCCCATTGTTCAATTGTTCTTGAAGTATGAACTCTGTCAGACGTCCTCCTCGTGCCATGCTTTCAATGAACCTTATCAGGTTTTTGCAGTTATTAGTGAGATGTCCGTTTATTTCATGATAAGAGCAGTATGTTTTTCCTTTTCCATTTGTTTTTAGCTTTCTCGGTGGTAGGAAGAATGGTTTGTCTTTCATGTATTGGAGTATTACTTCAGGTGTGGCATTTATCCTTAGAAAGTTCTTGGACTCTTATTTCCATTTCAGATCGGACTCTTCTTTGAAGTTTTTTCCTTTTTGACTGCTGGTTTGGGGACCTGGGTGAGAGAGCTCTCTTTTCTCCTGAGGTTTGTCCAGATGAGTATATTTTATGATTCGAGATGGGGAAGATCAATTTATCTTGTTATCTTTTTACGAATTTTCCAGCTCTAGTATAAACTTCATCTTGGGATTTGAGAATGTGACTTGTGAAGCAATCTCGGATCTCTCATTGAACAAGGGCGTTTCTGAACAATATGCATGTTCTTTATCAACTGGGGTTGTTGCTTCCTTAAAGTGTCTGAGAAAATAGGTAAAGCTTTCGTCACTTCCTTGACTGATTTTGCAGATATCATCTAAAACACCTCCTTGTTTGATGTTGCAGGAATAGTTCTGGATGAACAATGATTTCAATTCCTCAAATGTGTTGATTGAGGTTGATGTGAGACATATGAACCATGTCAAGGCGTGTTCCTATAGACTGCTTGGAAAGAATCTCGCCATTATCCACGTGTTGTCGAGGTACAAATTCATCATTTAGTCATAGTGATATATGTGTTTGTTTGGGTCTGAATCCCCTTTGAAAATTCTAAAAATTGGCAAATAAAACTTTTCGGGTAGTCGACAATCACGAATCTCTTCTTATAATGGACTTTCTTTGAAGATATAATTTGGGCCAGCCTTTAATTTGCTAACCATTAATTTTATCCTTTCCTCTTAATCATTCTGTTAATTTTTGAGTCTATAGATTCATGAACCATATCAACTGTGACAGCTGGTGGAGACTCAAAAATTATTTTTCTTGAATTTTATAACTGATTGTCTAACGAGCTGTCTCTCTGTTGATGACCCAATGACTGGTTCAGTAAAGAGGACTGAGCTGGGAGAGGTGGTATGTTTAAATGTAATTTTGATTGTTCCAACTGCGTACTTTGATGTTGTATGATCGACGTGATAGCTAACTGGTTTGGAGGTGGAGTTAGCTGATTGATTTCTCAGCTAGGGTGCTTATTGACCTGGGAAGGTTTTGTAGCATGTCACCTGAGATTTGTACCACAGGAGTTGTAGCTGTTGTGGCAGGAGTTGGCGGTTTTGGTGGCTGATGTGATCTCAATAATGTTGTAGTAAAAAGGTTCGTTGAGACTTGTGAAAGCAAAATATTTTAGACTTATAAAACTTAAAAACAAACAAAACTTAGCTCAAAATTTGATTCAAGATATGAGAAAATAACCAAGACACTGATTCCACTATTACACATGAATAAATTATGGTAAATAATCCAAAACTCTAATTATCTTTTAAGTCCCTTATTTCTTAATTCACATATAATCAGGCAAATTCTCAAAAATTAATTGTATCCCCTAAGCATAGATTATCTTAATACAAAGCATAACCTATCTAATTGAATCACAACTAATGAAGAAAATTTTGCAAACAATTAAAAACTCTGCAAAAGCAGTGATTGAGCGAATTATAAATTATAAATTAGAAAAAATAAATAATTACCAATTATTCATGCGTGAATAGCTTCCTCATTGCCTTGGTTGTGAGAGAATTAGCCGCTCATCATGTTGGAAACACGCTCAAAATTCATTTTTATTGCTCAAAGGAGGTGTACAAATGATGAAATGGAGAAAAATAATGAAAACCGGGTTTGTAACTTGATTATATTTGTTACAAACCGATCTGTTACAGAGAACGATAAAACAAGAGTGTCGTTGTCACTGTTGCTTTAAGACTGTCCTATGGACTACGACCCACGTTTTTGAGTCGTTGTCACTGTAGCAAAAACGACGGTCCTGGGTGCGTCTTATGTTCTTCGATCTCTCTTTAATTGCAGCAACAGCAGATCTCTGAAACTTGGATTTCTTTGCTCTGTTCTCTCTCCCAACTCTTCGTCTCCACTCTTATCGACCCCAGCAACCTATTTAAACACCTTTGGAGCAAGAATAACTCCTCATTAATCCAAGAAATCTTCCCATTACTCGAGGACCAAAATGCGAAGCTAATTGCCGAAAGAATGAGCTCATTAAGGCATCGTATGAAGAAGATATAGGCGAAATAACAAATTAGGCTTATCGCTTCAACGAACCAACAATTTAAGAATGAAGAAGGAATTGTTGAGGGTACCCGGAAGCTTAATTATAAAGGCAGCCAGATGGGAGCTGGTATCTAGTCTTACAAGACCGGACAGTTGATTACAACATTAATGGAACCTCGCATGATTTGTGCATGACAAGACCAATCGGGGATGATCGAGGCTTGCTTGTTGAGAAGCGCATCTAGGTCGAGTGATCTGCGATGCTTTCGACGGTAATGGAGAACGGTGTTGCTCGCGAGAATGAACGAAGGAAGAGATGGTGCCGATGACTATCTAATGAAGTCATGAGAGACGAGTTTGAGCCGTGTTTAAATCGATACGATGAGATTGATTCTTGGCGAAGCAAAGGGACGATGAAGCGATGGCGATGAAGAAAAAGGTTGAAGGTTTGGCAGGGGATGAAGTTAAGAGGAGATGATTGCTTGCCATTGACGATGATGGTATTATCGGCGAGGAGGTCGAGCTCGAGATGGACGGAGCTGGTGCTGGGGTTGTCATGAGAGGAAAGAACAGGATGATGGAGAAGCTCATGATGATCACGATAGAGCATAACAGGAGATGGAGAGAAAGATAGATGAGGTTGCCAGAGAAGTATGGAGGGGTTTAGCTCGAGCTTGGTGATGGGATTCGGAGTTAGGCGGTGAAGCACAGGAACGGAGCAGTTCAGAAGATGGAGTTGAGCTGTAGTTTGTTGGCAGTGATTGGTGATGGCAGTGGTGATTGATGGAAGAAGGTCAGCTCAGCTCTAGTGATAGCAAATAATGGTTATGGTGTAGTTGGGTACTGCCAACGGTGGTGATCGGGAACTGCGGAGAAGCTTTCAGAATGGCAGCGATGGTCGCGCCTTGCCGTGATCGAGAAGAACACGAATGGTGACCAGCACCTGAAGCAACATGGCATGAGAGTAACGAGAAGCTTGAATCGAAGATGTTGGTCATTGATGTTGGTGATGGACTGGTGAATAAGTTGGTCAAGGAAACATGGAGATGAAGCGGTTTTTGGCTTGCACGACTAACGAAGGTGCTAAGTTTCAGGGGAGAGATAATGTGCACCGGTCGGCTCAGCGGGACCGACAAGCTAAGAACAATTATGGGCTGGGCTTCCACACCGATGCACGAGCTCAATAGGCGTTACATAGGCGGGCTTAATTTGCATATGGCTTAGACTTGACGGAATGATCTTTGGGCGATTCTCATGTAACCTACTTGCACGGGGTTAACGCACGGGACACAATTCCTAAGAGATGCTCTTTCCTATTTTTGCTAGGTTTCCTAGTTTCTTCAAGGGAGGTTACAAAAACTCTATATATAGGAGAAGCCTAGGCACAATCATATATCTTTTTCTAATTCTTATTATCTCTAGTTTGTTTTCTAGGGTTTAGAAACATGAAACTTCTCTTTCTTCTTGTTATTTAACTCCATGAATATGAGTACCTAAGTTTTTATTATTGGTTATGGAATAAGTTGGATTTCACAAAGCATGATTCTTTGATTCAATATATTAGTTTTGTCTCCTATTTATCGTTTATGATTCACCATAAAATATTGTTTTATGATTGATTGATTGTTTTGGTGAGCTGCAAATTGGTAGAACTTTCCAATCACATCTATTGCTAGATTAGGGTTTATTATACGCAAAAGTGATAATTCCTTGGATTGCAAGTAGCATAATATGATTATAGTTTGTAGTGATATATTCTCATGATCATATGTGAATCGTAACCTTTGTTAAAATTGAATTAGTGCGCTTTCCACGTTCGGTTGCTTTGATTGGCCCGATTTCTTGCAGAACTTAATGCATCTAGGGAATTAAACTTGATTAGTGCTTTTACACGTTAGGTTGTTCCTTTAGGTAGAATTCATATTCGCATCTTTTAATGTGTTTGTTGATGACATGAGGAGGTTTGCGGGATATTCTTGCGATCAAGGTATTCTGGGTCTTTGATAAAAGTTGAGATTAAATATCAATTCTAATTATTGTGTGAAAAGCATGTTAGTGAATGAAAATTCAAATCCATGACAATATTTCTTATCCTTGATTTGATTTGTTTGCTTATTTCTTTATTTGCTTTTATTTATTTTATTTCATAAAACCACAAAACTTCCGGTGTTATTATATAGGAAACCAAACAATTTGACAACCTAGACCTCTGTGGGATCGATCCTTTCTTGCCCTTGCTATATTTATATTTTGAGTAGTAAGAAAGTGTAATTATATTTTTGACGCTTAAACAAGCCGGTCAAATTTTGGCGCCGTTGCCGGGAGGCAGCGGTTGTTAATTGTTTTGGTTTCTTATTTTTGTATTTAGTTTTTGTTTTATTTTTTCTTTTTTTTTTTTTTTTATTTTTTTCTCGGGTTTTTAACCTTGATTTGAGAATCTTATTTCGAGGTGCTTATTTCTATGGAAGGAGCATATTGGAACAATGAATACGGGTTTCAACCTCAACAATATGATAACTACCAATTCCATGGGTATAATCAAAACCAATTCATTGGTTATGACCAATATTCCATGGAACCTTGTGGTTTTCCTCAACAACCTTATGGTGAGTATGTGTGTGAAAAACAACAAGGATGGGAGGATTCTTATGCTATTGAACAAAAAGTCTCTAATTTTATAGATAAAGTTTCCACCTTTTTACAAGAGAGGAATTTGAAAAGCAAAAGAGACTACAAGCGAGCAACTCCAAGAACTTCGTGAAGATATGACTATCTTGCGAAGAGACATTGATCAATACAAGGAAGATATGGATAATTCTAATGTGCATATGGTTAGTGATGAATATTTGATTGATGCTAATGTTGAAAAAGGCCAATCCTTGGATACTTTAAGTGGATAATTGTGTAGTTAACTCAACTCTTGATCGTAATAATGATCATTCCCGCCTATTCAAAAGGATGAGTTAGAGATTAGCAACACTAAATTCAGCGAGGAACAATCTTATGTTGACTATGATAGTGACGGTGATTATGATACATTGCTTGAAACAACTCATGGTGACATCTCCGAGAGTCTTTTTGGGATCAAGATGAAGGCGAAGAGAATATGTCGACACTTGTGTAGATTACTCAAGCATTGATCTTAATAATGATCAAGAGCCTATTCAAAGGGTGGAGCTTGAGGATGATGCATTTACGAGTGTTCTAAAAAAGTTTCTTATAATAAAATTTGGATCCACAAAAGAGTATGTGCCTTACAACAAAAAAGAGGAGTATGTTGAGAATGAGACCGTTATAACCAATATTGTGGAAGACCCAATTGAGCTTGCAAATGATTATAATGATGATGTTTATGTCGAGACTTTAGTTACGGCAGAAACAGATCAAGAATGGTTGCAAGGTTTGATAGAGGACCATGATACACAAGAGGTGAATAATTCACTTGAATTTTTCAAGGATGAAAGGATTAGTAATACAAGAGATTGTGAAAGGTTTATCTAACCCTTTACCTATTGTTTCTTCTCCTTTACCTCTTATTGGTTTGAATGTATGTGCTTCAAAAATATTGTTGAATGACTTTGTTTCTCGTTTCCCATAAGAGATACTTGATTCTCATACTATGCAGGTTATGGAACAAGAAATCATGGAAGTACCCGATGTCTATATTCTTTATACACTTCCAAGTGTGGACAAGAATAAGTGTGGGGAAGTTTTTATCGGTTCATAGCTTCACTTTTGCTTTATATGTACTAATATTTGTGTGAAGCTAGTGTTTGAAAAATAGGTGCTATGGGTGGATCCCCAACTTTTCCGATTATTGGTGTATGGGGAATGAATCTTACAAGAAGCTAGGTCGGGCCGATCGACTTAAAACAAAGCGCTAAGTGGGAGGCAACCCACCGGTTTTGTATCTCTTATCCTTTTGTTTTTATTTTTGTTTCGTTTTATTTTTTTTTTTTTTTTTTTTTTTACTGTTTTTATATCATATTTGCATCCCTATGTTTAATTTCATTGAGTCCGTAATCTATCTTAGAAGAAATTATGCCGAATACCTTTCGTCAGAAAATTTCAGACTGCGCGTAGTTCAGTCCAGAGACCATAACTGTCAGACCGTTTATCAAAACACTGTGAAATTTTGACACTGTGTAGAAAACACGTAGATGAACAACTTTTGTGAAATGGAGTTTTTCCAAATTCCTTACCAATTTGCACAGTTTTTGCGTTTTATCTGCTGTTACGTCCAATTCAAACTAGGTTTTTCACATTGAGGACAATGTGAAGTTTAAGTGTGGGGGAGCATTTATATGTTTGTATAGTTTGTTTTTGACACCATTAGTGGATGGAACCATTTTGAATGCAGGAGTTGAGGAACCAATTAACTAAAAGGGAAGAATATAGCTCGAAATCACAAATTAACATGATAGTTGTTACCATATCTGGAATATCACCATATCGCATTCTATTTTTATTTTTCCATATTTATCTATTGTTCTCTAAGTGCTTTGGTGGGTCACTAAAAATCGACGTGTTATTACTGCTAGGATGGAATAGAGTGGTTGAGTTACATGAGAAAAAATATATAATAAAAAAAAATGAAAAAATATATGAAAAGAAAAAAAAAAAGACACTCAATTAGACCAAAACGGAATAAAAAGACACTTGGGAATAGCAGTATGTGTGAAACGTAGTCCCTGTCTCCGTCGCCTAAACAAGCGTGGAATCGGGGATCCAAGGCAAGTATCATGTACTTGCTGACAAGAAGCATGCGCTTGGATCCAAAAGATCTAATCATGCCGTCTAAAAAAAAAAAGAAATTGGATCCAGTTTGATCCAATCATATAAAAAAAAAAAGAGAAAAAAATTATTATTGTGTTGAATAAAGTCACTCTTGGTTCCCTTGTATATGCCAATTGATTTGATGTAGCATTCGACCTCAAGTAGCTCAATCCAATAGGATTAGGTTCATCTTAACGAGTGACCTTCCAGAGCAGATATATAAAACATCGAACACTTGTGAATATTCGCCAACATCTACATCTTTATCCATCTTCTTAATCTTTTCATTGTGATTGTGGTTTGTTAGTTTAGAGTATTGTGGCTTGTTCGACTATCTAATTAGAGTTTATTTACTAATAATTGAATTGAATTTACAGTACCTCCCCTGTTTTGTCATTTTGGATTCGTTCATTGATTTGTCACAAATAGACGGAGTTTGAAATATAGGTTTTGTAGGTATATCTCTAGTAAACCTTCACGAGACTATAACTCTGTCCACTAGGGACACCTAGGGGTTTAAAGGCTTGTTATTTATGCTAAAAGTGAGTAGCCTCGACGACACGGAGTTGTATGTATCTTTTTGAATTGTTTTGTTTGATTTGCTCGAGGACTAGCAAAGTCTAAGTGTGGGAATTTGATAGGTGTAGAATACACCGTATTTAATATCTAGTATTTATGCTTTCTTTTGCGAGTTTTCTTGTAAATTATGTATCTTATGTGTGCTTTTGAGTTTATTAGGTGCAATGGAGTCATTTGGAGCAAAAAGACCAAGTAGAGCTCGTTCGAACCTAGGAGTTCTTGCTATCATCTTGAAGAGGATTGAAAATGCGAAGCCAACGAAAGAATGAGCTCATTCCGACATCGTATGAAGAAGATATAGGCGAAATAACAAATTAGGCTTGTCGGTTCCCCGAACAACGGCTTACCAAGAATGAAGAAGGAATTGTTAAGGGCACCGAGGCTTAATTACTCAAGGCAGCCACGGAATGGGAGGCTGAACATCGGTCTTGCAAGACTGATAGAGTTGATTACAACATTAATGGAACTCGCATGATTTGCATGATGTAAGACCAATCGGGGATGATCGAGAAGCTTGCTTGTTGAGAAGCGCATCTAGGTCGAGTGATCTACGATGCTTCGCGATAATGGAGAACGGTGTTGCTCGCAAGAATGAACGAAGGAAGAGATGGTGCTGATGACTATCTAATGAAGTCTGCAGACGAGTTTGGAGCGTGTTTAATCCCGACGGCGAGATTGATTCTTGGCGGTGGTGACGTAGAAGCGGATGATTTATGAAGGTTGGTTGTCACGGGGATGAAGTTCGGGAGATGACAGCTGCGCCATTGACGGGCGATGGTGATTATCGGCGAGAAGATAGTTGAGCTCGAGATGGACGGAGCTGGTAGCTGGGGTTGTCAACGAGAGGAAAGAACAGGATGATGGAGAAGCTAATGATGATCACGACAGAGCATAACGAGAGATGGAGAGAAAGATAGATGAGGTTGCCGAGAGAAGTATGGAGGGGTTTAGCTCGAGCTTGGTGATGGGATTCCGAGTTAGGCGGTGAAGCACGAGAACGGAGCAGTTCGAAGATGGAGTTGAGCTCGTAGTTTGTTGGCGGTGATTGGTGATGGCGGTGGTGATTGATGGAAGAAGGTCAGCTCACTTCTAGTGATAGCGAATGAATGGTTATGGTGTAGTTGGGTACTGCCATAAACGGTGGTGATCGGCTACCTGGAGAAGTCGAGAATGGCAGCGATGGTCGCGCCTTCTTGTGGATGAGAAGAACACGAATGGTGACCAAAGACCGAAGCAACATGGCATGAGAGTAACGAGAAGCTTGAATGCGAAGATGTTGGTCATTGATGTCGGTGATGGAATAGGTGAATAAAGTTGGTGATGAAACATGGAGACGGTTGGGTTTTTGGTTTACGACTAACGAAGGTGCTAAGTTTTACGGAGAGATAATGTGTAATCGGCTCCGGCCAGCACCGACAAACTAAGAACAATTATGGGCTGGGCTTCCACAGGCGATGCACTGAGGCTCAATAGGGCAAGACATAGGCGACTTAATTTGCATGGCTTAGACTTGGACGTGAATGATCTTTGGGCGATTACGGCAGCCACTTTGCACGGGGGTTTAACGCACTTGGACACAATTCCTAAGAGATGCTCTTTCCTATTTTTGCTAGGTTTCCTAGTTTCTTCAAGGGAGGTTACAAAAACTCTATATAGGAGAAGCCTAGGCACAATCGTATATCTTTTCTAAATCTTTTATCTTACTTGTTTTCTAGGGTTTAGAAACATGAGACTTCTCTTTCTTCTTGTGATGAACTCCATGAATGTGAGCTAGAGTTTTTATTGGTTATGGAATAGTTGGATTTCCAAACATGATTCTTTGATTCAATAAATTAGTTTTCTCTCATATTTATCAAGACATGATTCACCATGAATATTGTTACATGATTTGGATGATTGTTTTGTCAAGTTGCAATTGATAGAACTTGCTAATCACATCTATTGCTAGTTTAGGGTTTATTATACGCAAAAGTGATATTCCTTGATACAAGTAGCATAATATGATTATAGTTTGTAGTGATATATTCTCATGATCATATGTGAATCGTAACCTTTGTTAAATTGAATTAGTGCTTTCCACGTTCAATTGCTTTGATTGGCCTTGATTTCATAGAACTTAATGCATCTAGGGAATTAAACTTGATTAGTGCTTTTACACTTAGGTTGTTCCTTTAGGTAGTAGAATTCATATTCGCATCTTTTAATGTGTTTGTTGATGACATGAGGAGATTTGCGGGATATTCTTGCGATCAAGGTATTCTAGGGTCTTTGATAAAAGTTGAGATTAAAATCAATTCTAATTATTGTGAAAAGCATGTTAGTGAATGAAAACGAAATCCTTAACCAATATCTTCTTATCTTGATTTGATTTGTTTGCTTTTGTTTATTTGCTTTTAGTTATTTTATTTCATAAAACCTAAAATCCACTAGGTGTTACATATAAGAAACCAAACAATTTGACAACCTAGACCTCTCTGTGGGATCGATCCTTTCTTGCCCTTGCTATATTTATATTTTGAGTAGTAAGAAAGTGTAATTATATTTTTGACGCTTACGACAGCGGTCAGTGGACAAGGAGACTATCCCATCGCACGAAAGTTTCCATGGAAATGCGATCATCGACCCTTTATATAGAGTAGTATACAATGATGTGTAATTTGTCCTTTATTTGGAGCGACTTGCGAAATATCGCAAGTGTACAAGTATACAATCTCGCGACTCTCCTAAACTTCGCTAGATCTTCACACTTTTCTCATGTTTTGGTTGTGCGTCATTCATTGCGTAATCTATATTACTATTCCGCGACCCCCTCGCAATGTTGTTGTTTATTGATCCCGTGAATTATTGATGTCGCGATATTATGATCCTACAGCTGGTTAACGCAGGTAAATTACACTTTGGGGGTATTCCTCCTAGTTGTACTTCTTGTGTAAATGGAGTTTTCGCAGCTTCCTCGATGGCCTCATCCAATTGTCTCTTTCCTCCTCCCTTTTTATCGTTCAACGATTCCTCTCATTTCTCGCTAATTCTCTCAGGATTTGTTCATTTACATCGAATTTGAATCTATTGGTCTTTTTAGTTCCGCCTCTCTTCTCCCTGCGTTCATGTCTGCTTTGACTTTCTTGTTCATCATTCTCTTCTCGTCTTTCTATCGCGATCTTCTCCTTCATCTCTTTCACGAATTCGCACACCGTTATATCTATCATTTTCTCTTCTTTGCTGCCTATCGGTTCTCCTTTGTACTCTTTCATATTCTTCATTGATATTACCATTGTTGCGATTTTGTTCTCGCCTTCTTTCTCGATTATCATGATTATTCTGGGCGAATTGCTTCTTCCAATTCCTGTTCTTCCATTTCTGTTCTTAATCTTTCCCTCTCGCAGGCTAGACGTGCTTGTTCAGCATAGTGTCTTTCAATTTCATCTTCAATCTCTTTTTGCTTCCTCCGTGCTTCTCTCCCATGCAATATTCTTCTTCCTTCTTCCTGATTTTCTTCATCAGCTGGATTATTCCGCCCCTGACGCTGCCTATTTCCTTGATTTCCATCATTTTGCCCATTTTGAAGAGTCTCGGGATGTGGGATATAACGATCTTCCATCATTTCTCTTCTCTCGCAATGTTCTACGCTTGGATTTTGCGCTTCCTCTCGATTTTCTTCATCAGCATTTTCTATAGGTAAAGTTCTCCTTATTTCCTCTCTAACTGATCTTGAGCTTGACCTTGTAGTGCTTCTCGACCTTCTGTTTTGTAATCTCATATTTTCCATCCTCAACTCATGATTTTGTCTTGTCAAATTTGCACGTTCCTCTGCCTCTAATCGCCTTTCTTCATGTATTGTTTGTCTCAATGCCTCTAATGCTGCGATCTCTTCATTTCCATGAATTATTTCTCCAATCCCTTCTCGGTCTCTCTCCTCTTGTCCATTGTTTACCAATTGTTGTTCTTCTCCCCTTTCGTCCACAGAGTCTGATCTCCAAGTATGCACGCTTACTCTATCATAATCCACAGTTCTATTCAGTACTGGTTGAATTGGTGATTGAATTTGATTTTCTTCATTATTTCTTGTGTTCATTCTTGAGGATTCCCCATTTCATTTCTCCTTTCACCAAGCAAGTCTCCTACTCCTTCTAACAATTGTTGGTTGTTCTCGATGCATATCTTCTTCTAGCCATTTCTCAATTTCAGTAAGTTGTTGAAAATTATATGAAATTCCTTCCTATTACTCCAAATTCTTTCAAATCACTGTGTCAATCTTCACTCTCTCCCTGTTTCTAGCGCTAATATGTAGTTGCAGGAAATCCTACACTACACCCTCACAAGAATCTATACAATCAAATCATTTTAGGATGAACAATTGTAATTTTTATTGATTAAACTCTTTAAAATGCTTACAAGATGAAATGGAAATTAGTTAAAGAATTACAATCACTCTAAACTTTCTCTCTCTTAATGACTTGCCCAACACTCGAAAAAGATCTCTCCCTCAATGAGCACTGCTCAACTCTTTATATAGGGTATTACATAGTGGATGACAACTAAGCTCGTCCTTTATTTTCGGGAATGACTTGCGAAATATCGCAAGTGTACAAACATATAATCTCGCAACTCTCCTAGATCTCGTTAGGTCTTCACATCTTTCTCGTGTTTTGGTTGTCGTCATTCATTGCGTCATTTATATTACTCATCTGCGATACCTTCGCAATGCTTGTCGTTTATTGATCTCGCGAGGTATTGATGTCGCGATATTAAAATAATGGAGAAGCGCCCATGGGCGGGCCCACGCGGGCGGCCGTGCCTTAGCCATGGCCGGTCCCATGCTTCCTCCATTATTTTTCCTTATTTTTGTTGCTTTCATGAACTCATGAATACTCCTCCATTCTAACAACTTTCCTTGTTTGAGCAAAACTCATGGTTTCTCCATATTTTCGTGGTTTCATGAAAAATAATAATATAAAATAGGGAAAGGTGTTACAGGGACCGCTCAACTTAGCCAGTCCGGCCATACCTAGTTGTGGCCGGTCCCACACCTTGCAATCCCTAATCTTTCATAAATTGTTATTTTTCTCATCTTGTGAAACTTCCCTGTTTCAGCAAAAATCATGGTTTCTCCATATTTTCTCAAATATTGCGCAAACCATGAAAAAGCCAAAAATCAACATGGTCACATGACCGACTAGGTTACTCAAGAAAATATATTAATATATTATTATTTTAATATTCAAAAAATATTGATCAAACGAGCATACTTGCTCATTCGAGCAAAATCGAGGATTTCAGTCAAAGATCGAACTCTTCTGAAAATCCAAAATATTGCTCGAACGCACATCAGAAAATACTGAAACTCTCAGTACGGAAACACGAACACCATGGTAACACGTGCATGCCTTCTTGACTGACTAAGGTCATCCTTAGGGCTTGCACAAAACCGGTCCCACACGTTTTCACACATTTGACCTAATTTGCGCAATCGCTCATATTGGGTCCAAACTCTTCACAACCAACTCAGAGTTTGTGCAAACTCCCACCAGCGGTCCCACGAACACCAAGGGCCGGTCTCATGCCACCTTGGTCGGTCCCTCACTTTTCTATAATTAGGTTTTATCACCTAATGCTCAATCCAGCACTATTTCAATAAATGATGAAACCGACATTTAATCGTCATTCCTTCACCAATCGGCCAACTCGGGACCACTGGTGTACGCTCGCTCGAGCAATTGGGCATCACATGGACGTCCATAGTCCCATGTGGTTGGTCGCTCCTTCGCTCATGACCTATTTTCAGCAATTCGTCAATTAATGAGCAATTGATCAAAATTAGGGTTTCGAACAAACGCTCAACAAATCATCATTCTGAGCAAGTTCAAACACTAAATAAATTTATGTTGATCCATCAAACAACACGCGGATTAATTATATAATATTCGGTAATCTACCAATATTTTAATTAATATTTTATTGGGTCACGTCACCAATAAATAAATAATTCGTCGAATTGAGCAATACTTGCTCAATTGCTCGAATATTGATTCACTATCAATATTCAGTAATTTATCAGTAATTTGTCGAATCGAGCAATACTTGCTCATTTGCTCGAATATTGATCCAACTATCAATATTCAGTAATTCGTTGAATTAAGCATTGCTCAATTGCCCAACTATCAATACTCAGTAATTCGTCAAATCGAGCAATACTTGCTCAGACGCTCGAATTTACAATAATTGCACACGAGAAATATCAACATAAGAACTAACACGTTTAAATCCATGAATCACTGAGAAATCGCCAATCATGCTCAATTCAACAAAACTTAGATTCACTATCTAAACAGTCAATAACCGACTAATAAAATACACGTCTGTCTTGCAGACTCCACGATTCGTGAGACATCAATCACGTCACATAGGGGATATCAATTAGGGTTTTGGTCTGGCGGCCTACGGAACGTGGATTCATCCACGATGATAATGTGAGTAAGTCATGCAACGGTTGAAGGAGTTAGCAAAGTAGTGGGTGGACGGTTAACCAAGTCTCCGCACGACACAGAGCTGGTTTCACCACAATCTTCCACTTTCCCACCCTTTCACTCAAGAAACCGTCACACTTGCAGGGATCAAGGTGTTCATCATTCTGGCAATATAAATAAGTCCAGATCAAGGACAACAGATCATTATCATCATTCGTCAACAACTCGATTAAAACTTATTCACAGAACTCAACTTCAGTAGTTCATCAATTTGCAGAAACCTTCAACACATCCACAATCCTTGATGATCATTGATCCCACACAATTCTCAGCTTACCTCATACAGATCAACACATCTCCCTCTTTGTGACCGAATTGACTCTAGAACGGCCATTGTCTTGGTTTAGGCCGGAGTCTTACAGATTAAGCTCTCAAATCTAAGCACTACCTTTGCAGTGCATCTGTGTGAGGTTCAGCGGTTTGCTTTCGATCAGGAGTCTCGACAACACGCTCGACTCTCCACTTTCCTAAAAAACCGGCAAACCATTTTCCTCATCCACAGATTGGCGACTATGGTGGGAGATTAATCTCTCGGTGATTGTTATTTCTAGGACTGTTCTTCGGGAATATAAGTCTCGGATTATCAATTGGTTTTTGTTCACCTTGATTTATCAAAAGACGAAAAAAAAACTTCGTAGGTATTTCCCTAGGAGATAGATTTATCTATCAGAATATAGTTTTTTGTGGGATATATATTTGTTTATCAAGTCTTCGACTTCGGGTCGTAGCAACTCTTAGTTGTGGGTGAGATCGACTAAAGAAATCAAGTGTGTACGATCCTGCTGCGATTCGAAGTGTAAGGAGCGCGACTGTAGCTTAATTATTGTGAGATTGGTTTGGGCTCAACTACATTCCGATCTGAAGTTAACTTGTAGTAGGCTAGAGTGCTGTAGCGGTTTGATACACTGTGGTGTTTAAATTTGGACTAGGTCTCGGGGTTTTTACGCATTTGCGGTTTCCTCGTTAACAAAACTTCGGTATACTGTATTATTTCTTTTCCGCATTATATTTGTTTATATAATTGAAATATCACGAGTGCGTAGTTCAATCAATTGTGTAAAGACCCTCAAGCTCGTCAACGCTATTAGACCAGTCAAGAGACGTTTTAGCCATTAGTGACTCTATTAGTAAATGTATATTTTAATTAATAGAAATTAATCTAACAATAATCTAGATACGATACTAGTATCATTTAGTAGGTCGAAAATTTACTCGAAATGAAGTACTCGAACGTGTCATTCGGATATCGTACGAAGAAGATATTACTGGATTAGTACGAAGGGTAAAATTGTCATTTCTCAGTTAAACCGCTTCGCTGCCCATATAAATTTTTTGGGTGCCTCAGTAAATATCTTTGGCCTTATCACTAAAACGTGTCGAAGAGAAAATTCATTCTCTTTTCTTCTTCTTCCCTCTTCCCTCTTCTTCCTTCTTCTTCTCTTCTCTTCTTCTGCTTATGTTCCTCTCTCTCGGCGATTACGTGAGGTTTTGAGATCAAGTTATGGGGAAAGGTCATGGAATGGTTGTTATTGGTGGTTATGTTGATATTTATTGAGTTCGAGAATAGAAGGGGATGATGTTGTTATATTCATAATTAGGAAGGATTAGAAGATGAAATTGAGAGTCTAAGGAGATGATTAGAGATGGGTTTGATGTGAATTAGAGTTTTGATTGAAGTTGGGTTGTGCTAGCAGTGATGATTGGTTCGATTTAAGAGTTAGATATAGGGTTTATGTTCTTCAAGAAAATAGAATTAAGGTTTTGTAATCAATTGGAAATTTGATTAATAAGGAATAAAAAGATAATTAAAGGATGTGTTTGATTGATTTGAAGATTAATTTCAAACAAGCAAAATAATTCAGAATAGAGGAATCAAGGATTTCAACCTAAGGTAATACCTTCTTAGTTAATTGAACTCGAATCTTGTATTTTTTTGGGTTGTGTGTGTGTATATTTAGTTGCTTATGTGTAATTATGATTGTTGTGTTTAATTGTTGGACTTGAGTTAAATTGGAATTTATTAAGAAAAATCTGAGACCTAGAATTATCGATTTGGGTTGTGCTGATGTTGGTGGTATTAGTGATAGAGTTTATAGTGTTGAATTATTTATTGAAGGGTGAAGAACTTGAGCTAGAGATGTGAGATGAATGAGTATGATGAACTATGGATGTAGTGATAGAATTGGTTTGAAGGATGGCTATGTAGTGTTAGTACTGAGAGAGTTTGTAGGCGAAATTGTTGGTGAAGTTGAGGATGGCGACTGTGTTTAGATTTGTATGTATGTGATGATTTGTAGCTGTGTTGAATAGAGTTACAGGTAAAGGTGGTTGGTTTACAATGGAGATTCATGTGAATTAGAGTTTGTGGAGGTTACTAGCGGAGATGCAGTTGTAATGGTGATGGTGGTTAGAATATATGCAAGACATGGAAGAGACTATGGTAGTGTTACTTAGTGCAAAGAATGGAGCTGAAATGCATGAAGTATTATGGTCATGAGAATGAGTTGCAGTGAGGTATATGAAGTATGAATTACAGATTGTAATGAAGTTGCAGATATTAATTATAAGGAAGCTGAAATATAATGGAGGGGTTGGTATTCTTTTGAGAGTTAGCAGGTGGTGATAGTTAATGAATTACAAGACTTTATAAATGGTGTTTGAATTAATAGATTAAGATACTATTGGCGATATAAACCTCAAGTTGCGAGTCCATGAAGAATAATGATTATAGAGTTGTAGATAGTAATTGTTGTGAAAGCTTGGAGCTACATGGATTTCAAATATGATGAAATTGTATTTGAGCAAGTGTAAGAGAATGAATTGAATCAAGTTGATGAATTTTGAGGGATGGAGTATTCGAGTGTTGAAGCTGTGTTAGGATTGTATTTGGTTAAGCTAAAGGGTTGTAATTGAACTTAGAAATGCATCTTTTGGTCTTGGCATGTATTAAGTTGTTGCATAATGATTGTGCACTAGTGTTCTTTGGCCTTAGCAATGGCTCGCACATGCAAAGGCTTTAGCCTTGAACCTTGATATTGATCGGATGTCCGACGATACACTGCATATCCGACTTAGTAAATGCATGTGAGTTAACTTCGGTCTAAACCAGATTCAACTCGCTGAGTTGACTCGTGCGACCAAATCGTTGACTGATTGACCATGACCATTGACTTGACCTTTTACTTGGACTTAGACGTTGACTGTTAATTGACTTCTTCTGACCAAGCGTTGGCCGTGTTTGGCCAGTTGGTCAGGGCCTTGTGTTAATGGGCCGAGTTTAGTGGACTTGGGCTTAGAGTTAGTTTTCCTATCTTGATGAATTGGACCCTTTATGGTCCGAATTGATCTTTGGTTTCTTCTACAAAATCGTAGATCTCCTTAACCATATTTAATGGACTATAGAATCAACCTAATTGGATTAGTAAATCTTAGATATGCTAAAGATAGAGAATGGAAGAGATGGAAAACCATAATGGGTTTAGAACCATTAGATTGTTCACTTAGCATATAACTAGAGAATTGTATGAAATTATGATATAAGCCATGTATGAGCCTTTTGGCTAATTCTTAAAGTGCTTGTGTGATTAACGAGTTAGTCTTTATTAATAGCGATCAATTAAAAGGATGAACCGAGTGGATTGAGAATCTTGAGGTAGGCGAGGCTTGTCTTCAAAACAGGTGGGAACTCTTATAACCTCTTTGTAATCATTAAGCTTTCTTTAATTTGCGAGCAAGATGTGTCTTCATTCTTTTGTGAGCATGTATCGTGTGTATTGATCGTGTATGTTGCTTATATGCATTGTTTACTCTCCCCGCGAGGAGTCCCTATGTTCGATTCGCCGAGATCATCGCCAAGCGTTTATAGGTGCAGGTAGGAGCGCAATAGTACCACGCAGATTAGTCACGAGACAATATCACAATATTTTCCGTGTCGATGTTATTATTTTATAATTTCAAAACTATAGGGTAAGTTGTTCAATATCTTGAGGTACTGCGGGACACATCGAGGATATCACAGGGTGTATAGAGAGCGAGGTCTCAATAGTATATTTATCACAGGGAGATTGGTCGTTTGCATATTATGCTTGATTTTTCGATCTTAGTAGTATGACGAGGTTACTATGATCTCGACTCGGGAAGAAATTCTAGGTTCTACGGTAGTATGGGACCTATTGGGAACCTAATGTGCGTGGTCGAGTCATGGTAATCAAACCTTCTTATATATTCTAGACTTAGATGGTGGCATCATAATTTATGAGGAGTACGCATTCCACGAAAACATCATATGGTACCTGGATTAATGCTATCATTTGAGACTAGAGTTATTCTAGCATCTTCTCCTTCATTAAGTGAGACGAGGTTGGGATGACATATGTTTATGTTGCTGTATTTCATCTCCGTAGATCCGTCCGGTGGTGGATCTTTTATAGATATTGTAATGGACACCATATCTGGGGAGGTGAGTTGGAGAAATCTTCTGCTTTGTATCGTATTGTAAGTGATGTATAAACATTTTCTCTAGTAGAAGCTGTGAAGTATGTTAGTGATTACTTGAATGTTATAAAGGTATCCACTGAGCCCCCTTTTAGGGATGATGTGCTCACTCGGTTCCCACTTGTTGGTGCAAAAATATTTACCCCAACACTCCTCGAGATGTGTGTAGATTGATTGAATCTCTATACGTAGATCAATTCCTCGAGAAACTATTGGTGAGAGATTTGATTGATCTTTGAAAAATGTGGGGAGTACTTGCAAAAACACTCAGATGCTAAAGTCAGAAGAAGTTCTTAGCGAGTTGAGTTGTGGAGAAAAGGAATAGAAATTGTCTACCTTTTGAGTTGGATTTTGACCTCTATTTATAGGCAAAAAAACCCTCATCTAGTTCCATAATAACCCTAGATGTAGTTATCCAAAATAACCACCTAGATTTGTACTTATCCTTTAATATTTATATATATCCATGAGAATCCATGTTTATCTTGAAAGATCCTTATATATCTGTAGAGGCGAGAATATCGCGACATCAATACTTTGCGAAGAGTAATAAAC